>CM029023.1:129523415-129884077 GCA_016801055.1 Panax notoginseng
TTGTGGATTTAACTATAATCTTTAGTGATTCAGGTGAAGACAGGTGATGATAGTTCTTTTTGTCTTGGGTATAACAAAAAACTGTTGATGAGTATTACAGGAATAAAATATTAACGATGAACTTTTAATCTAGAGGAGATAGTAGACATTATGTTCTACTTGACTCTTCTAATGGATTGCTTATTCCGCTGCAGTTATTGATTTAAAACTTGTTGTCTATTGTATTCTATCAGTTGTTATACTGTTGAAGGCTAAGGATAATTTATTCTGCATTATCTTAGTCATAATATTTCTTATTGGGCTAGTTGAGCTCACCCTTTCTTTCATTGTTCTCTTCAGAAAATGAGAATATCGCTAGGATGAGTCGGGAAATAGAGTGATGGTCCAGGATAAGTGGCTTTAGTAGTCCTCACTATTCTATGAAATAATGTGATATTAATAGTAATGAGGACTCCATTGAGTGTGGATATTATCTAGATGACAATATTCTTATTTAAACTCTCAGGTATGTTTTGTCGTATTTTACACGACTGTTGTATAATTAAGTTGTATTTGAATTTATGTACCATGTATCTGGCGACTCACGATGGGTGATGTATACCTATTTTGGGGGCGTCACAATATATTTCTTCATAATCAATATTAGGTCTTTGCGAAAAACTTTGTCCTACAAGTTGCGTTCTGTACCATGTAATTTTATTTTTCTTATTTCGTACAAGTATCCATTTGTATTCAACAGGCATCACACCTTTAGGTGTTCGAACTACAGGTCCAAAAACTTCACGTTTACATTGTGAATTTAGTTCTACTTGAATCGCCTCTTTTCACATTGGCCAAATATTTCTACATTCATCAACGATTTGTGGTTCATATACATGATCATTGCTTCTGGTAATATCAAGAACAATTTTGTACGAAAATATGTTGTTGACAATAATTTTATTTCTATCCAATATATTCGTCTGCTGTATATACATAATGTATCGAGATCTCGTTATTTTCAGGTACCCGATCCTCTTCAGGAGATAACTCATCCTCTTCAGGGGATAACTCTTCAAGAGTTTTATTTACAAGAGATTTTTGTTCATAAGTTTTGGATAGATCAATAAATTTTGTAGTCTGTTTCATGGGTACAGCCTCTTTATAGGCTGCAACTTGTTTTTCTTGTACTTTATTCTTCTGGAAAATTTTATCTTTAACACCGATCATTCTTTCACGTTTTAGGTGTGACTTTAATTCAATTTGTTGTTATATTAACTGATTGTCCTACAGGGACTTCAATCCCTGCTAGAGTATTAGCAGCTAGAATGTGAGATATCACTATTTTCTTATTATCGGTGAATAATTCTGGTAATTAATTTACAATTCATTGAAAATGAATAATCTTTTGAACTTCTAGTTCATATTAATTTGTATGAGGAATAACGACGTAAAATTTCAAGTAATCTCCCTCATCGTGCTTCCGGCAACAATCTCACGTCGTGCTTAGGCAGCGACTTTTCTCCCCCTAATCGTGCAAAGATTGTTTCATTAAAATAACAATCCTCAAAATATACCTTAAAAATATCACTTATTGAGGTTATGATGCAGCATGTAAAATTGCATGACCCCAAGCATAAATTGGTAATTTTGATTTCATAATCAAAGGTCGAGCAATAATTTAAAATCTCTTAAAAATTGATTCAGCAACCATTTTGAGTATGTGTGTGTGCAGCATGATGTTTAACATAAATTCCAATTAACATGCAATATTCATCAAAAACTTGAGATGTGAATTTTACCAGCATTATCTAAATAAATTTTTCTAGTTATATAATCAGGAAATTGTACTCGCAACCTAATTAATTGAGCAAGAAGCATAGGAAATGCAATATTTCTAGTTAAAAGTAAACATACATGTGATCATCTGGTTAATGCATCAATTAAAACCATAAAATACTTGAATGAACCACACATGGTGGGTGTATTGGTTCAAATAGATCACCTTGAATTCTTTCTAAGAAATATGAACACTCAATAATAATATTTAAATGTGATGATTTAGTAATTAATTTACTTTGATATAATCAACAGGTAAAGGAATCTTCTGGTTCTTTAAGGGATGTTCATATGAGTTTTCAATAATTCGACGCATCATTATTGATCTTGGATGATCAATACGATCATGCTAAATCATAAAAATCTTTGGATCTAAACACTTCTGGTGTATTACACACTTTTGGTGTATTGCAATATTTGTTTCAATTGTTCTCATTGTAGTATAATATATCTCAGAAGAGAAAATATACATTTTTTTTCAAATATGAGCTTCTGGCGTGATACTATTGAAGTAATATAAAGAAATTCTTCACAGCCTTTGTTATTGGTTTCAATATGATAACCATTATAACGTATATCCTTAAAGCTGAGCAAATTTCTGATTGTCTCAAAAGAATATAAAGAATCATCAATACAAAATTTTGTGTCCATTGACAACATTATAATCGCTCTTCCAGAGACTTTAATTAAGTTTGATGAATAATCGCTCTTCCAGAGCCTTTAATTAAGTTTGATGAGATTTTGGCCCATACATCTTTATATATGCAAAAACATAAATTTAACTTTATTACTTGAAACCTAAATAAAACATATAATAAAAATACTTATTATAATGTCATAATAAAAATAATTAATTGGTATGAACATTTCTATCAACATTATCAAGGAAATCATAGATATCAAAATTAGTTATTTCCACTCCATTTGAAAAGTCAAAATAATTCATGGGATCTTCAGGATCATTATGATCAATAAAGTTTATTTCAATTCCATTTCTTTTTCTTTTATGGAGTCTTGGTACAAATTTACCAAATGTTTAGAAGTACAATATGTACATTCTCTTTTCTATATTGATTGTTCCTTTCACGCCCACGACCACAACCATAATTTCCTCTATGTTTATCAAATGAGGTTCCATTCACTTCAGGGAATGGAGTAGAACCGGTCGGACGAGATTGGTAATTTTTTAGCAAAAACTCATTATTTGTTCAGCCACTAGAAGAAATGATATCACTTCTAGGAATATAATTTCCATTATCGCTTCGGGGAATATATTATGAACTTCCACTCACAATTTTGCTACTGCAGAAGCATATTCGAGACATGAAATATAGTAAATATTTTTTTCTAACATGTCTTTATCAATATTTTTTTCATGGAGATGATGGCGAATAAAAATAATTGATTTTGCATGATCCTGCAGGGATGCATGTTTGTCAATCTTAATTATATCTCCAAAGTTGTCTTTATATGAATATCAGTATAAAGAGTCCATGACAAGTAATTCTTTCTCGATATATATCAAGGACAATAAATTCAAATTTATAAGATTTGACATCTATATAAATATATAAATACGTAGGAAATTAAATAACTAAGTATAAATTTATAAGAAGACAATAAAAATATTTACCCTTCTCTAGTCACTTTCAAACTGGGAGAATTGGGAGGTGGAATGATTATTTGTTTATACTAATACTGTTAATAGGCCCAACAATGTATACCATGCTAACAAATACTACTACATCACAAAAGTAGTGTACTTACGTAATTTGTATTCTCAGAAATTTCAGAGTTGTCCATTATCATTATTGTCCCATGCGTCTTTTGTTAAGCAAAATGCTTATATGTATATCAAATTTAATTGTAATGAAACAATACTTACAGTGAGTTGAGAGAACCTTTTTTTTTCCCAAAATTCCCAAAATTAGGTAAAGAATCGTGCTAATAACGTGTTATAAAAGATTACTAAAATTAAGAATAAAGATGATTAGAGGAAAGAGAGCATTCTCATTGTATTTTCATATATCTCACTCACTTTACAATGCTATTATTTATAGATATAAGAACATCAATACTAGGAGGTTACAAAACTCAAAGGTCATGAGTTTCATAACTCAATGGTCATGGGAGTTTCAAAATCATTATAATCAATGATAAGAAGAATGAATCTAGACATCCATTATATGAATCTAGATATCCATTATAATTTTATAACATATATTACTTTTCTAATTTAATTATTAAATTAACTTAGCACATTACCATTCTATTAGCGTAATAAAACACGCATCAATCATAAAATCATTTAACATAAATATTATCAGTACTATCATACTTAAACAAATTTTTCCTAATAATTTCTATCGAATAAGTATTCCATAAATATTCCAACTAAAATATTTATTTTATTCGATAAATATTTTTAGCTATTTACGAAATTCCCAATCGTATTACATTAACACATTATATTTATATGAAATATAATACCTTCTCATTTTATTAAAAATAATTATACTAATTCACTATATAAATTAAGTGAATTACTCACATTATTTACGAAATTTAATTCATAACAATTCAATTGCCAATCAAGGCATGATTTCAACTTAATTAAATTAACTAATATTATTTAGTTATTTTTCTTTCCATTTAAGTTTCTCAATAGTTAAATTAACTATTAAACCTTACTTAATCTTTTCACATCAAATCACATATTTCAAAATATTCAACAAATATTTATATTCACTCAAACTCAAACATCTCATAATAAGAATTTTATTTATTAAATTTTTATTTTAATAATTATTGAAAATCTGGGTTGTCACAAATATAATTTATTTATATAAATATCGTAAAATAGATTAGATTTAGATTCCGTACTTTGGAGGTATTCCTTAAACAAGAATATCATTCGAAAGATGTTTAAATTTCTAAAGTGTTCTATCGAAAATATTTATATAAATATTAATTGTGAAGCTTTAAATTAGGTCAGTTTTAGATACCGCGCTTTGGAGGTATTCCTTAAATAAGAATTTCATTCGAACGGTGTTTAAATTTTTAAGTGGCCTTATTTAATATTCACGGGATACGGGATTGATAAAATATATATTATATATATTTTCGAGTTTAAAAAATTTATTTGTTTCATTTAACTTTTTAATTTATTATACTTGATATATGGCATTGCAAGTATTTGAACATAATATACTTATTGTAAAATATAAAAGTTATTTAAACTTTTATATAACAAATTTTTGTGAATTTATCTACTCAACAAGTAGACCTGGCAAACGGGTCGGGCTGGCCCAAACGGGCCGGGTCATCGGCGGGTCGGGCCATCGACGGGCCGGGCCAAAAAGGCCCGAGTTTTGGTGGGCTGGAATTATGCGAGCCGTGGCCCGGGTTGGACTGGCCCGGCCTGCCCGCCCGCGGGCTTTTCTTTTCTTTTTTTTTTTTGCTTTTAAAAACCTGTAAATATTTGTTGTAAAGCTAGATAAGGAAATTACTAATACATACTGATACAATACATACTGATACAATCATACAATCATACAAAGTACACAAATTCAAAGTTTCAAACCAAGAGAGTTACAGAGTTACAGAAACCAATAGAGTTTCACAAATTCATTTCATTTGACTGTTTTGACATGTCAGTATGTCACGAATCACCATCAACAGTTCAACACTTCAACAGAGTTGTAGAAATAAGCTCCAAATGCATTATGCCTACTTCACTCAAGTGCTTATGAGGGACAAACACCACTGCCTTATAAGCATTGCTCCATTTGAAAATGACAATTCATTTGCCTAGCCTGCTCCAGGAAAATAGCAGTCCACATTTAGGCCTTAAAGAAATTGATCGATCTATTCCTGGTCCGGATAACTGCTCATCGATCCAACAGAAGCAACCAGGAAATAACCAGTCATACTCATACATACATATATATATATATATATATATATATATATATATATATATATATATATATATATATATACAGAATGATCAAGTAAGGGATCCCTTACTTTCTTAAAATAAGGGATTTTTTTTTTTTGCTTTTTTTTTGCTTTTTTTTTTTAAAAACAACTAAAAAAAAAGTTTAATATTTTATGGAACTGAAATTTTTCCATAATACAATGTTTTGGGCGTGTTTTAAATACCTATACCAAAAAGTGGTGGTACAGTCTGCCCAGACTGTACATACATGTTTTGTTATGCGTACCCAAATCACACTCAAAATACTGTATTATGAAAAAATTTCAATTCCATAAAATATTAAACTTTTTTTTTAGTTGTTTAAAAAAAAAGCAAAAAAAAAAAGTCCCTTATTTTAATAAAGTAAGGGATCCCTTACCTGATCCTGACCCTATATATATATATATATATATATATATATATATATATATATATATATATATATATATATATATATATATATATATAAAAACCAGTAACCACCCTTCAAATTTCACACCCAAATACGAAATACCCAATAATTTTTGGTCCAAATCAGTCAACCACAAAAACATATAGTCATACTCATACAGATAAATTAGTAAAATAACCAATTCAATTATTCAAAGTTCAAACAAAAATAGCTCAAAAATCAAAATGATTATAAACAATAGATTAAAATCTTATTGAAACGAAACGAGAGTGGAAAAATACCTGAGAGTCTGAGACAAGGAGAATAGAGTAGGGTTTTAGCTTTTTAGGGGAGAGGGCGAACTGTGAAACCGTGAAGGCAAGCTTATGCATCGTCTCGTCTCGTCGATCGATCAAATCGAAGTGGGGATATTGGATTTGTGGAAGAGTAGAGGTGAGGCTGTGAAGTGTGAAGGGCCGAACCGCCGAAGGTTCTCGACTTCTCTCTCTGTTACAACCTTAGCGAGTTAGCGATTAAGGTAAGGACTAAGGATATTAGAGATCAGATAACAGATAGGGTTTTTTTAAAAGGACCGGGCGGGCCGGGCGCCCATGGGCTGGTTATCATTGGGTCGGGCCAAAATTGGGCTGGGCCAAAAAGGCCCAGATTTCCGTGGGTCTAAAAAATGAAGCTCATAGCCCAGCTTTTGACGGGCGGGCCTGGGCCGATTTTGCCAGATCTATTAACAAGAAGCATAACTATAAAAATTATTTAAATTTTTATACTTAAAATTAAAGTTAAATCTGTTTTTTTTATAGAAACACATTCTTTATTTATAAAGAAATTAATTCTTTATAAAGTTAAATCTGTTACCAGACCATGTTTTGAGATTAGGAGGCAGGTTAGTTTTTTACGTATTTTATTCTATATGTTTAGGGTTTTTCTTTGATGATTTATTGGTCGGTTGGGTTTTTATATTATTTTTTAGGTTTTATATTAATATATCTAAATAATAATAAAAATCCTACTTATACTCATAATTATAATTATATATTTTAAAAATAGTAACATTAATGGTTATTAATATTGTGGTATTTATAGGTTATTAATATTGTGGTTTGTAAAGCTGCATGTACGAAGTGCAGAATTGCAGGCATGTATTTCATTTTCAACTGCTTGTCTTGAATATAATACTCCTATGCAACTTACCTAGGGATTGATAACTACTATAACTGCTTCAATAAAGTTAGAATATGCAGAAACTATCAAAATGCAACCTTGAAAAATCTGAATGCAACTTTTTTTCTGTATTTTTACCATGAATGCAACTTTTTTTACTGCTTCCTTATGTCAAATTTGGTCAATGGTGTGAAGTAGAATCCTGGAATATATATGTGAGTAACAAGATTGGGATGGAAAATAATTTTTTTTTAAGTGATAATAGTTTCAAATCACCCAAAAGGGTAGTGACAGGTGCCTCGTAAAATTGTTTTTTTTTTAAATGAAATGATTCTGTCTCCTCTTCTTATGGTTTTTAATATTATTTTTTTTGGTTTTATGTGAGACTTACTAATAAGAATAATTAATGAACCGAATACTTCTTATTACTTCTCAGATTCATTTTGTGTTGAACAGTAATTCTGTAAAAGTTTGTTAACAAGGAAAATCCCTGTATATCATGCATCACTAAAAAATTATTTTTGTACTAATATCTAGTTCATGGTAGTAACTCAAGAACTCAAGAAAATAACATTATGTATGAAATTAGTGAACATCATTATGACTGGAAAATCTAAATTTTTGGTATAAAATCTCTCTCTCAATCACACGCACACATGCCCACAGAAAACATAATAATTAATAGGCTTAAATATGAATTAGTACCCTAAACTATAGGTTATATTCCACTTCGGTGATCCACATTTTAATTTTGTCAATTAGATGATTGAACTATTATTTTTTTCTAATTGCAACAAATTTAACATGTCACGTCAGTAATTGCTGGCGTGGCTACTTATGTGGGGCCATAGGAAGCTAGTGTGGCAAAGAAAAATAATTTTTTAATTATGGATTAAACATATCTGATTTAATAGAGATTAGAGGGTAAAATGGTCCAACATATCTGAGTTTCTCTCTCTATATTTTTGACATTTTTTCTGATTCCCTTTGTCTCTCTTCTTCTCGGTACTTTCTCTCTTCTCCTATAAATTTCTTAGAATCTCCTGTATTATCCTTCTTTTTTTTCTTGTCTAATATCACTGACCGTTGTTTCGCTTTATTTGTTCTGCTTTCCGATTTGAAGGCCTCTTTAGGAGGAGTCATACTTTGCTGTACAGCTTGCTCAGGTTAATTTCTCTCTCTACCTGTAAGTTATTTCTTTGCTTTGGACATGATCGATGTTTGCTTCGAAAGCTCTGATTTTTTACGTTCGTTAGATGTATTTTCCCCCAAAAAAATATTTACGCTTATGGTATTTTATTGATCTGTTGATTTTTATTATTTTTTTAATTTTCAAAGTCTGATGTGTTGGGATATTTTACATGATTGTTGATTTTTTTATAATCTTTTTAATTTTCAAAGTCTGGTGTTGTGATATTTGATATGAATCTCAGATAAATTCAAGAGTGGAACTTCAACCTACTTGGTTAACTTTTAGGTAAGTAATGATTCAACATACTTGTATATTGGCCTTTTCGTCTTCTTTGTAAGCGTTATTTATTCGTCTGCAGATCTAAGATTTAATAGAAAGTACCGGTCAGTGATTTGCAGTTGTTGAGCTAAGATTTTTTCGAGCGATTTGGGGCTTGGTTTACATCGACTGTGTTGGATCGATTGTATATGTTCTGATATGAAGATATATTTTAAGTTAATGCACTATTATGTTAATTATTGTTGGACCATTTTACCCTCTATTAAATCAGATATGTTTAATCCATAATTAAAAAATTATTTTTTTTCCCACACCAGCTTCCTATGGCACCACATAAGTAGCCACGTCAGCAATTTTTGACGTGGCAGGTTCAATTTATTGCAATTGGAAAAAATTAACAGTTCAATCATCTAATTGACAAAATTAAAAGATAGATCACCGAAGTGAAATATGACCTATAGTTTATGGTACTAATTCGTATTTAAGCCTAATTAATATACTCCCAATGTCCCTTAATATATTTTGTTTTAAAGTTATGCACAAAAATTAAAAAAATAATTGTATAGTACTCTCTCGGTTACATAATAACCGTCTTTTTAACTTTATGCACATGAATTAAGAAAGTCATTTAATATTACTCCCTCGGTTTCATAATAAATGTTTTTAGCTTCATGCACATAAATTAATAAAGTCATTTAATACTACTCCCTCCGTTCCTAGCTAAAAGATTGCCGTTTTAGAAGAAAAAATTTGTTTCAAAAAGTTTGTCGTTTACAATTTTCAAAGAGAATAAATTATTTACTTTCTTATATTACCCTTACCTTCTCTCATTGTCCCAAGAAATTATCTCCCTTGTATGGATAGTTTTCAACTTCCCATAAAGGGGTAGTGATGGAATTTCAAACAATTTTTAATTGTTAAATGATAGTATTAAATGATTTTCTTAACTCATGTGCAAAAATCTTAAACGACAATCTTTTAGGAACGGAGGTAGTATCATTTAAGAATTAAAATTTGTATGAAATTTCATCACTACCCCTTTATGGAAAGTTGAAAACTATTAATGCAAGAGAGAAAATTTATTGGGAGAATGAGAGAAATTAGGGATAATATAGGTAAATAAATAATTTATTCTCTTAAAAAGTTTTAAATGACAAATAAATCGGAACAAATTTTTTCTTCTAAAAAGACAGTTATTATTGAACCAGGGGAATATCATTTAAGAATTAAAATTTGTATGAAATTTCATCACTACCCTTTTTGGAAAGTTGAAAACTATTAATCCAAGCGAGAAAATTTATTGGGAGAATGAGAGAAGTTATGGGTAATTTAGGTAAATAAATAAATTATTCTCCTAGAAAGTTGTAAACGACAAATAAATTAGAACAAATTTCTTCTTCTAAAATGACAGTTATTATGGAACCGAGGGAGTATTAAATATAATATTATCCTAATACCTTTAAATTCTCATAATTACCATATTTATCTCATACTCTCTCATTTGTAACATTTTCCTATAAGGGGTAATTTTAAAAAGATTGTAGTTAATTCTCCTAGATTATATAAAACAACAAATAATTAAAAAAAAATAAAATCATCTAAAACGACATATATTAAAGGACAGAGCTAGAGAGTACAAATATATAAACAAGAGATAGAGAGAGGGATAAAACTTTTTATAATTTTAATTATATATACCATATTTAATAGTACATAAACAAAATTAAGCAAACATAGCGTAGTTCTACCAAAAGGGTTACTTTTATAATTTCTTTCTTCTAGGGCATGCTAAAAATCTAGTTCAAGAGGCTAAGGGTAGTTGTTGTGATTTTTTGAGGGTTTGGAATGAGAGAGTGAACATACTTGCAATTAGGGCAAGAGGGAGATGATTTTGAGAGTATTACAAGGAGATGACAATTTAAACAAGCCAAAGCAAGCATGTTTGTGCTGCTGCCGCCGCCTGATAATTGTTGTTTCTTGTATGATTCTTGAAGCTGCATTTCCGTCGACGAACTGGTCAATGAGATGTTGAGCTCAAGGTCTAGCTTTTGGTCTTTTGGCCAGTTCCAACTCTTTCTAGAGGTTTTTCTGTTGAGATAATACATTCTCCCCGACTGCAAGAGGAGCCAAAAGCCAAGTTAAGAGCATCCAATATAATTAAGTGATCAAATTATTATTGATATATAGTCATTTTACACATAATTTTGGTAATAAAATTTGAAATATAGTTGATCAGCTTATATAAAGGAACCAATTTTCACATATATACACATTATCAATTCCTTCAGTCTTGCAAATTGTGGTTGAAATTCTCAGAACAATTAGTGTTAGCTTAAAGTATCACTCTAGAATAATTATAAAATGTTGCGAAATATATATTTTGTTCTGACAATATTATATTTATTCTGGCAATGTCAATTGCCCTTACAAATACTGTCACTGTTAGGTTTTATTCTTACAATAAATTAAAGTAAACTCGAAAATAACTTTGAAGGATTGTATGTTTTGTCTCCAAAGCAAGTGTACTTTGTTCCCAACACTATCATATATGGACAAAATATAATCATTCATTAAATAAATAAATAAAAATGAAGCAAACATGCAATTATTTAGAACCATTTATGTAATCGGTTTCAAAAAAAAAAGTAAAATCAAAGTGTCACAATTATTGTAGGACAGAAGTAGTACAATATCATCACACAATAAAAGACTACATAAAAAACATCTAAAGTAAATATATATTTTTTTCATTTGAGAGAAAGAAAGAGAGAAATACTTCAAGATCAAGACATTGCTCCCAATCCAAAGGCAAGGGATCATTAAGCTGAAGATCAACACTTGTTTGATCAGTCTTGATAAAAAGATTATCTGAAAACAACTTCCTCTTCATAGGGAGACGATTGATTTGAGGTTGATCTTGAGATGAAGAATTACAACTCATCATGCTCTTAGAAGCCAAAGAAAGCTCAGGCAGACTATCAATATTTCCTTCTTGCATATACTTCTTCATCTCTTTCCCCTTTTATAATTAAATAAAAGGAGTAACTTATTTATATATTAACATATATAGTAAGATATTATATAGTAAGGGGTTGTTTGTTTATATCTAAATGAGTCTCAATATGACCGATTAAGTCATTCTGATGGTTTATTTTATAATTTTTCAATTCTGAATGTCTGAATGTGTCTGAACAATTCATCTAAAAAGTTATGGTTGAATCAGTAAAAAGTATTTCTGAATGATAGTTTTAACTACCTATCATATAGAAAATTAAAAATTACATTTAATATCCATCGTTTTTTACTATTGTAAAAAAATTGTGTTTTTTACAAATTGTTTTTAATTTTTTTCTTTTACAAATTGGTCAATAATCAATTTAATGAATGTGGATGTAGTCTTTTGTTTTGATTTTATGGACTGATAGAATATTATTAAAAATATTCATGCTTATTTCTTAAATAATATTAATAATAATATACTCCATCAAATATTGTTCACAAGTTTATATTTAATTTTTCTTAAATAACAATGTTTAATTATTTATAATAACATAATAAATTTGTTCATAATAGTCCAGAAGGTTAAAATATAGAAATACACGTATTCAGATGTTTTAGACAAACAATTATCAAACACATTATTTCATTCTATATTCAGAATTGTTACTTCAGATTCTTTTATACATTTAGAATTTTTCATTAAGTTTTATCAAACACTACATAAATAAATAAATAAAAAGGCAATTGATGAGCGAGTGAAGTGAAAAACAATTAATTATATAATGAATTTTCTTGAAAAAGATAGATAGATTGCAGAGAGTCATGCAAGAAGGTGTGTCTACTTGGACATGCAATGCAGGGAAACTTAAATTGGGTTTCATCAAACTCCATTAATGGTCGAGCAGGCAGGCCAAGCATTAAAGGTGGCAAGTAGAGATCAATTTAATGCATGCATGCCTCAAAATCCTACGTACTACTACTACCAATTAAAACCATCCTCCGTCACATTAATTTTCAAACCTATATATGCATTTATGTTCTTAGTAACTAGGTTCTCATAAGGTTTTAATTAAATACTCTCTCCATTCCTAAATAAGTATCGTTTAAGATTTTTACACATGGATTAAGAAAGTCATTTAATACTATCATTTAATAATTAAAATATGTGTGAAATTTCATCACTACCCATTTATGGGAAGTTGAAAACTGTTACTAATATTAAGGGTGAGAATTTATTGGGACAATGAGAGAAGGTAGGGATGATATAGGAAAGTAAATAATTTATTCTCTTAGAAAGTTGTAAACGACAAATAAATTAAAATAAATTTTTTCTTCTAAAACGTCACTTATTTAGGAATGGAGGGAATACTTCTTATTCTTCACTCAACATCAATTATGTTTAATAGTCTTGTACTCCCTCATTTCCATTATACGAGTCTTTTTTGTATAATTTTTTTTATACAATATTAAATATAAGACATTTTACGTATATTTATGAGAAAAAATTAATTATTTCCTATTTGTCCCTAAGAAAATAGAGTAATTGAGAAAGAAGAGGAAGAATAATTAATTAGTGTATATATAGTAATGAAATTTCAAACCAACATTAATTACCTAACATTAAAATTAATGAGATTTCTTCATATGTGTTATTATATCTTAGACGATTTATATTATGGAAAGAAGGAAGTATTATTTCTAAAATGACATAAATTAAGAAATACAATTAATATTTTGTTTAATTTACTAAATTAAGTATAAATTTTAATATATATTAGCCTTCTAAAATTTATTGCAAAGATGAGAGAGAAACAAATTAACCTTTAATATGAAGGATAATATGGAAAATTAAGTTTTTAATGCTTTCCTAAAATCTACAAATGATAAATAATAAGGAACAAAAATCTCTCTAAAAAGACAAAAAAAAAATGGATAGAGGGAGTATCATTTCACCTTTATGCGCATGAACTAAAAAAAAGTTATTAATTAATGCTATCTCTTAATAATTAAAATTTATGTAAAATTCATCACTTCTACTTGATGGGAACTTGAAAACTAATATTACAAGAGGAAAAAAGTCTTGAAAAATTGAGAGAATTCAGGGACTAATATATGAAAATAAATAATTTATTTTTTTATAAATTATGAAGGACAAATAAATTTGAATAAATTTTCTTTTCTAAAATGACTATTATTATGGAATAGAAGAAGTATCAAATATTTTATGAATTATACACAATTTTAATAAATAAATAATAATAATAATATTAAAAAAATTCTTATAAGTTCATGCACAAGAGTACTCCCGTAATAACAAGACTCAAATGATCTTAATATGCAATAAAAAAAATATTCAAATGATACTACCATAGATGACGAGAAATTATCTTTTTACTTGTTACACTATATAATGTGACCACAATAATCCATATTAACATAGGGAGTATAATTTTAAATATTCTTATTGAATTTTTTAATTTTATATAATATATTAACACCATAACCTTTTATAATTTATACCCATGGATCAATCCGTCACCGGTGATCGGCCGGTGATGTCTCATCTTGTGGCCATCACATAGAAAAGGTTTACGTGCATCAGAGCATATACAAACCAAAGAATAGGATCCATGCAAAGCTGATGTCATCCTATCCAGTGCTTCCGTAATCATGCATGTCCTCTTCCCGGTACATGTATTTAATACCTTTCCTCTCAATCTTCATTTGCATTTAATGACACCAAATTAGTATAGGACTCTTAATTAGTCAAATCTAATTAACCCTAATTTGAACTGTTTGACTGCTCCCTCCGTTCCTTAATATAAATCGTTTTAGAAAAATATTTTTCTTCCTTAATATAAGTCGTTTTAGAATTTCAAGTAAGCATTAATTGTTTAGTTTCTAATATTACCCCAAATATTAAATGTAACTTTGGTTTTCTCACTATTTTATGCCCAATAGATAACAATCTCTTATTCCAATACAAGGGTAATATAGACAATTGATATTATAGTTAATGCTATACAATCATTACCTTAATGCTTGTGCATAACCCTAAAACGACCTATATTAAGCAACGGAGGGGGGTATAATTTATTGGATTAGAACTCCAACTTATTTATTTATTGATTTGTGATAATTTGACTTATTAAATCAATATTTTAAACGAGTTAAATTATGAATATCATTTGATTAAAATGTAATCATGAATCATAAATTTACCATTGGGATAAATCAACTTTTGGTACCTGTACTGGGACACGACTTACAATTTGATACCCGAAGTGAAAAAAGTTACAAATTGGTTATTGTACTCAAAAAATGTTACATTCCGTTAAACAGTAAGGACATGACTTACAATTTGATACCCGAAGTGAAAAAAGTTACAAACTGGTGATTGTACTCGAAAAATATTGTCATCGGGTGCTTTTACTTTCCAATTTTTAAATAATCGTTAAAATTGATCCAACGCGGGAGAGACAAACATACAGAGAGAGAAGCGAAGTCGACGCGAAGAAGATCCTCGATGTTTTGTTCCATCTTTCTTTGTCTCCCACATTCGCACCATTGCTCCACAGTGGCATTGACTTGGAAACTCTAGTGTAATCCATTCATTTTTGTTGCATGAACTACAATCTTCTTCCCCGATTTCATTTACGATTCCACTCCAAGACGAGATCATCCTTTCAATTAAACACTGAAAACCCTTTAATAAATATATGAGAACCAGTAATCAATGGAGAATCAAAACAAGAAGAATGAGAGAAGAAGAAGGACAGAAGAAGAGAATCCTAATTTTCAAATAGAATAAAGATGAAACCCTACTGTTTAACGGAGTGTAACATTTTTCGAGTACAATCACCAGTTTGTAACTTTTTTCACTTCGGATACCAAATTGTAAGTCGTGTCCCAGTACAGGTACCAAAAGTTGATTTATCCCATTTACCATGTATTAGTTCATAGTTCTAGTTTTAATTAAAATGTAATTATTTTAGAACCTGATTTGTTAGTATTTCTCACAAGATTATTTCATATGATTGATTATTAAAATAAGAGAATTACAGAGAGAGAGAGAGAGAGAGAGAGAAAGTAAGAAATTAGAAGTAAAAATTGATTTTTTTTAGATAGAGTAATAAAGTTTATTAGTAACATAAAGTTTTAAAAAATTAGAGTGAGAAAGTAAAAGGTTTTTTAAGTCTTTCATAATTTAAAATAATTGAATAAATAATAACATATATTTTATAAATTAATATAATTGTATAATTTTTTTTAAATAGATCGATTTGAATCATGATCTGTATTGTTGAATTAATCAAGTGGATCATGGGGGTAAATCAATGATTTATTATAGGATGAATAAGATCATTAATCTATAATCACATTTTGTTATTCATCATATTGGATCAGAGCATGATTTGTTTTAATCTGACTCATTAACAGACCTAAAATAGTACTACTAGTAACCATCTGTGTCTATTAACTGTTCTATATTAGGACTATTTATTTATTATTTTTGGCTTTATTTAATTTATTTTTATCCTAAATCCTCACTATCCTTCATTAATGGTCGTTAAGAGTTTATAAGTTGTTACACATTAACACAATGTTTCTGAGTTTTGAACAGAAAAGAAAAGAATAGAAAACTTAAATTAGAACAGAAAAGAAAAGAATAGAAAACTTGAATTTTTTCTTTGTGTTGTTTTTGAGTTTTTAATATAAAAGAATAGAAAATTTAAAATTGAAGACATGAGTTGTAATTTAAAATTTATTATATTAAAAGTTGGGGATAATATGAGAATTATAAAAATATTACTTATTCCAATTTATTTTCCGTCCAAATCAGGCAAATTTTGAAGGAAAAACTTTGGCAGGAAAAGTGGTCAAGTTTTCTATCCATTTCTTTTCTTTTCAGTTTATTAAAAAACTCAGAAACATAAGAATTGGAAAAAAAAACTTAAATTTTCCGTCTATTTCTTTTCTTTTCTGTCATTTTAAAACTCAGAAACAGAGCGTAAAGCTAAATATATACCAAGAAAATATATATGTATATATAATGATTAGGATGAACTCTTTTTATTGTCAATTAATTGATTTTGAATATATAAAGTTTGATGTCTTTATATTATAGATTTGAGCCCATTTTATAAGTCTAACATGGTATTAGTTAACTAACACTATATATTTTTGGCCTTCATTTTTACACACCCATTTGCAAACCATTTTTAAGAATCGTTATCCAATTATTAATTAATTAACAGTCACTTATCAATTAAGCCAACAGTTGTTCGTGATTTCTGATCTTATCTTGTGTCTATTTTTTTTTTAAATCGTGCTAGTCTCATACTCATCAGGTTCATGTGTAAACCTTAATAAGCAAGGTTACTAGTGAGGAGAAGTGTTAGATTGTATGCTAGGAGAGCAGATCTTCTGTCCCCATTTTTCCTGTTTCTCTTGTGTTCCTCCACTTAAATTTTAACATCTAGCCTCTTATTTAACACCAATTAAGTCTAAAATTAAATAAAAGGTTAGGTGTCAAAATTTAAGTGGAGAAATACAAAGGGACAGAAGAAATGGGGACAGAGAATCTGCTCTCGTATGCTAGCATATGATGCCTACAACCAACTTTTCTCAATGTAAAGTGATTTTGAATTAGATATATTGATGTCTTCATTTATATTTTAGATTTGGACTCATATTATAAATCTAGAATCTCTGGTCATGGTTATATATACTTTCTTCATTTCGAAATACAAAATCAAATTTAACTTTTTAAAGTCAGTAACACTAATTTTTAAATCCAAATTGATGTTGTTTTTATATAGTTATATAAATGTTGTAGATAGTGGTACCATTTTAACTAATTTTATAATTTTTATAGTTAAATTGTCTAAAAACATTATAACTCTTTTGAATTTAAAATTATCTTAAATTAATTTCCGAAAATCAATAATAATCCTATATTGTTTTGATAGCAAGCAAACAAGTCTTGATCAGTGAAAGAATATGTACTTAATCGAGATCCAGATATACTTAATCAAGATTCAGTACTTTTGAATTTCATTTTTTTCTTCAGTAAATAAATTTTTTGCCTTTTGCTAAAAAAAATTATCTAAAAGAAGAAAAAGAAAAAAAGTTTATATAGCTTATTTATAACAGATGAAACTCACACTAAGTTAATCGGACAAGTTCTGCCAAGTATTGTAAAAATATTTTGTTAAATTACAATTACAAAATATATCAGTACATGATATTAGATATGATTATTATAAGAGTGACTCGCCATATTACAAACTCCTATCTCTTTAAAAAAATTTATCACTAATATATATTCACGTAATCGATAACCGAAAAAGAGAGTTAAATTCACATCATATACTTTTTTCTTAATCAAATTTCATCAATTAACTAGTCTACACCTAACGTTTGGATTGAAAGATTGGGGAGTGGTTAGCATGAAGTTCATTTTTGGATAAGTTGGTCAATTGGCCAATAGAGTGCTGACACGCTGGCGAGGTTCTATGTGTGTCAGCATTCTATTGGTCAATTGATCAATTTACCAAAAAATAAACCTCATGCTAACCGAATCCGAAAGAATGAAATTGGTGAAAGATTGGAATAAATAAAGGAATAGAATAGATAAAGTAATGGAATAGTTAAGAGAATGGAATGGTGAGTGAAACGATTCATTCCATTCCAGACAAGAATATTGATACTCCCCCAAAGAATAAAATTCACAAATTCGACCAAAATGAGAATGGTTGTGGAACACCCAAACATAATTTTTTTTATTTTATAGGAATAAATAGTTACATTCCTGTCTTGATTTTTCGAATCCAAACATAGCATTAGATGTTGTAAATGAGGGAGAGAATAGAGTAAATGGTAAGAGTGTTGGGCTTACCAGTGCCAACAACTAACAATTAATAATAGTAAGTCTTGGTGGTGGTTATTGTTGGGGGTATGAACCCCCTATTTAATGGGGAGTAGTAAATGTTTACTTGCTTCTGCTTCTGGTGCCGCTGAGCCTCTCTATATGGGCACCCCCAACTCCCCAATTTAAGCCATGCAAAAACAATATAGGATTATTTTATGGCTCCTCTTCTTCTTCTTCTAATTCAATTCTGCCTGGTTTAATTTGAATTGAATTATCCCCCATCCATCTAACCTGCATTTGTAAATACTCTAGTACATTTCTCACCTACCACTATGTGACCATGCCTTATTATTATTCTAGCTGTGTCTCGTGCTTCCGACACTATATGGAAGGTGAAATTTATCCCAAACTTTGGACGGCCCAGATAATTTATTAGAGTGAGCGAAAAATTCAAAATCAATTGTATTTTATTAGATAGATAGGGATTATATTAAAATGGAAGATATTTATGAGATAGAGCACTCGTTTTTCTTTAGACAAATGAACGTTGTCATTAAAATATCATTAACTATCATAATTGTCTTTAACTTTAAATTAACACAATTATAAATATCATAAACTATCTAAAAAGAACTACTAGTTATAAGATTTATTACTTTCAAAATTTAAATAAATTATATTAATTTTAAATTTATAAATATCTTAAAAAGTAAATATTGATCTTATAATTTAAAATAGAGAGTACTATACTATAATTAAGTACTATGGTTTATCTAATAGTAGAGATATATTTTAAAAAATACGTTTTACCTAAAAATCATTATTTTTAAAATATATCAAACAATATATTAGTTTTTATCAATTTGATACCCTATCTTATATTAATAATACTCCCTCCATTTCAAAATATATAATAAAATTTGACTTTCAAAAATCAATATAAAGCATTTGGGGGGGGGGGGGGGAGAAACTAAAGCATTTTCAAATTCAAAACTGATGTTAATCATTTATCTTTTCAATATATTAACTTCATAATTAGCAATATTTTTTAGATAGTTCAAAATTTTATAATTGTATTATCTAAAACTTTATGAATATTAATTTTGAATTTACAAATATCTTACCCCAAATGCTCTCATTTTTTCAAGAAAGTCTTTCTTGTATTACTAGCTCCCAACTCTCACATAAAGATAGGAATAAAATTTTGCACATTATAATAATCAAGTAATAGTATGACTTTTTAAATTCGTGTACATGAAGTTAAACTCGACCATTGTTATGAAATAGAGGGAGAGTATTTTGTAAGAAAGGGAGTATGTCTTGACCTTTTACTCTCACCTCAAAGATGTTTCTCCTAACGATCAAAAAGATATTCACCAAAATATAGCAGCATTCAGAATGCAGAGGATGGTCAACACGAAGAAGAACTCAACCAGAACTCCTCAGACGATCAAGAAGCTGTCGGCATAAGATTAATTAATAAAAATTCTTGGCCAGGAAATTGAGACACAAAGATTTCTCGAAACAACATTATTAGATAAGCAATTGCTCTAGCCACTATAGTGATATTTTCACATGTGTTTTTGATATTTCCACATGATTCCTTCTCACACGAAGGTGAGATCCACTGTATGCTAATGTGAGAGATAACCGTGTGAAAGTATCAAAAATACATGCGGATATATCAGGTCCTTATCTCTTATTGTTGATTGGATTCAAGTGATCCTTTCTTCGTTAACGCGCCTTTCGCTGTGCCATGTGAGCTAGCATGAAAGCATCAGAATAGATAGAATAACATATGGGGGTTATAGAACTAATGGTTTTTGAATTTTAATAAGGATGCAAACTAACATAAATTTTCTCTACACTATTTTTTAGAATAATTGAATTTGGTTATAAGGGGACGTATTGAAATGCATTCCTTGAATGTATTCTTCCTTTTACATACTACATATATATACACAGTTCATATCTATCAAAATGCATTCTGCACATCAGACAAAGGATTATTCATTCCTCTAGAAGATGGTATCTCGAGAACATTACTGTTAAAAGCTAAACTTACCTTCTTGCTGCAACATGTATCATATGTTAGATAATTATACATGGTAAGATAATGACTTTGACATGCACTAGCTTTTCATTCCTGTAACATGAACCTCCCTGCTGGGACTGACCTAATAATGAAAATTTCAAACTGTATTATGATCCACACTGACTAAGCCCTATCAGTATATATATATATATATATATATATATATATATATATATATATATATATATAGTAGTGTGACGATAGTTTCTTTGCACCATACCCTTACATTGTTAGACTATTATATCTTAATCCCACGGTTATTGCTGTAGACAGACTTGGTGATTACTTCATCATTCTGTCTGTTGTTCAGAAGGACAGTCTTGCCCATTTTCTAAGTTATATTACCATAGATTCCATAAGTTTTGGTTATTGAGTGTTTAGTAGCCATCCCATTTCTCAATGAACGCGACTTTATAGAGAGAGAGTCTGAGAATGAATGTTACAAGATGGGTTGGCCATTTAACACTTGTAGCCAACTTGGGATATATCTTTGCAACCATTATTAAAAGACTTGAAGTTCTAGAACACTCAGTAACCTTGCATAGTATTAGAGCTTTCACTTCAAAAAGATCAAATTCTCATGCTGCTTCATTTGGTCCCCTTATTATGTTGTTAGTGCAATTTCAATGTGTTCAACTCTTTCAACATTATACATCATAGTTTATCTTTCCAAATGCAAACGAGGTGTTGCACAGAGGGGAGGAGAATGGAGAGTGATATAGCATAATGTAAATTGTTGTGCCCATTATCTACAAACTTAAGCTCTTAAAACATTTGTGCCATGTTTGTTTGCAAATATAACTCTTGGGAATAAACTATTAATTCTAAATCCCTCGTCTGTTTTATAAATTAAACTTGAGACTATTAGTTCAGAGATAACAAATTGACTTGAAATAGGGGACTATTTAAATACAAAATTCAATCAGGTATTATAATTCTTACCATTTGGGATAAAAAATTTGTAGACAAAATTAACATACTTTTTTTTTGTTAAAATGACTGATATATCATATTTTATACATCTATACTTACACTATTGAGAATACGATTTCTTTGTTATTATTGGTAAATGTATAATAGTCCAAACGATAAGTTTTTATCAATCCTTTAAATAATCCTAGACAAAATAAACATAACATCGGATTATATTTAGTTATCCCATGAACAATCCATTCTAAACAAACATGTAACTAGGACTATTTAAGTCTAGAATCAGTAGTCTTAAGATTATAACCCATGAGAATATAGTTCTGGAATTATAATTCTTGCAAACATGGCCTGGTACCTTAACAGGTGCGAGAGAAATAGAAGGGGAAAAGGAAGGTTGGGAGGGAGGGTTCTATCATTACCATTATATTTTCTCCTCTTCTACAAAAAAGCTCAATGGAGCATATCTTCTTAAAGAGAGGACGGAAAACAACCAAGTAAAATGCAACTTATTTTATGAGATGGCCACAAAATATGAATTATCTATCGGAATGACTTTTGAAATAAATGAAGGCTAACATAAGAGAGGGTTTATATAGCCGGAGGGAGCAGTGAGAAGATATATCTCAAGGAAAGCTAAAAAATAACTTACCATAACAGGATACTGTAGAATCCATCCAATAACTGGAATCTGATATAGAAACACCTTGACAGATGACCAAAAACCACTAAAAGCAACAAACACAAGAAAATTTTAAAAGATAGAAGCACAGTTAATAAGTTCATCAAGTTGGAAGGCAGAGAAGAAACTAACCCGAATAACACAACACAGGCATAAATTTCAAAGATTATACCAACTATTGGCCACCGAACAAATATGAAGAAGAGTCCAAGAAGGAAACAGACAGAACCCTGCATTGAAAAGACAAAAAAAATTAAAAATTAAAAACTCAGAGTCTACTTCTTGAGTATGAACTATCTTTGAAGAGTCACAACTAAACTAAGGTGTTTTATAAGAGAGGGATACAGTATTAGAACATATGTCCATTTAAGCAAGGGCACTAAGTAGCAAAGGAAAAGCAGACACAATACAGAACTGGTATATTCCAGCCAGGAGTTCAGAAATATGGTTACAAGAAAAATTGATCAGTAATTTTGACCAGCCTTGAAAACAACTCAAGGAATACCGGAAAAATATTATCACAGTATAAAATTTTAGATCTACACCTTCAAATAAACTAGCACTGTGAGAGAAATAAAAGAACCATATTGAGGAATCCATATTATGTTTTTCCATTATAATACCTTGTAGTTTGCTCTGTTCGTGAAGAGTTGCAGAGTAGAATGCCAACCCAGTAAAAGGGCTACACCCGCCAAGAAAAATATCTAATGAAGCAAAAACAAAAATATGGCAAGCTAAGACTTCCTAGAATAAGAATCTAATTTATATTACATAATTACTAACATTTTCTATGAAATTAAGTTTTATATTGTAAAGAATACTTACATTTCCCAGAGCTAGCAAACCCCTATCAAAGAAAAGAATAACACCAAGAAATAAGAAAAAGAATCCAAAGCCGATGAAACCTAATCCAATTTCTGCAAGTTTGAGCCAAAGTTTATGAAATTAGCTTTTGTTATGCCTAATAAAGGTCCCGTACATATTCAAGTTTTAAAAAATACTCATGGAACTTTTCATTGAAGTAATAACAGATGATCAATTTGTAATTTTCTATGGGCTTATCGATGACAAAGGTCTAAATGAATAAAACATGATATATAAGAGAATGATCCTCATAGATTTAGTTTATAATTTAATTACTTGATCAAGGCGTCAGCAAATAATACAGAAAAGTATTGTTAACAAAATCGATATACGAATTGTGTGCACTTGTGTGTGTGTGTCTGATGCGTGGAATAAAACCAGATCCTTACTTTTCTGCTCAGTTAGTTCATAAGCCATCTTGCCACCAGAATAGATTCCTTATCAATAGCAAAGTAAAAGACCTTTGGAGATCGGACAACCTACAAATTAAACAATGTTAGAGATTAATAAATATATCATCAGGGGGAAAGAATGAGTGAGAGAGAGAGAGGTTCAAAGGACATCTTTATGAGTTCCTAGTCAGTAATAATGTAGTAGACCTTTCTGGAGAGAAAGTGATATAAAGTCTTTTTTATGTTTCACTTATTTATTGTTGTGAAGTATGAAAGTTTCAACATAGTAAAACAAGAATGCCAAATCATTGTTAAATTAAAACAAATATTAAGAATATGCAAGCAATCGACAGTAGCATCACATACATAGACACCCATGATCTTAGTGGACAACCACAATTTAAAATTTTCTGAACGCATCTGCTACTCTTTCTAGCATATGACATAGAAATACTCACTCGAAGAAATGCATGAACAGATAAATAGTAAAAAATGTGAAAAACGTTCCAAAAATAATGAGAAATGGTGAAAAAAATGTTTTGGAGTGTCAATACTGCACACTCATAAAGTGAGAAATAGTGAAAAAATTTAAAACTACGAGGGTTTAGTGTCGGACACTTCTTGGGATCACGAGTCCATGTAACATAAATAAAGATGGCAACATTGATACATATCATAGTACCTTTTTTGGAAGGATAAGTGATAGCTACATAAATATCACAATATTTAATTTATCATTGTGTAGTTTTGATGTATATGTTGTATACACATTTAAAATATAGGTCTCACTACAGCGACACTAGCATGTATCTGGCAAAGAAGCTCCTTATTTGCAAAAACTTCAATTCATGGATGAAATATTGATCAATGGACCTATAGTTCAACACTTTGCTTTATACCCAATTTGATACAACTTGTAAAATCGGGCTACTGTGCCTTAGAATTCATCAATATTTCCTTAAGGGGAAGAGTATTGTTTAGTCTAAAGTAAAAAGGAGCCAAATAAATATTCATCGTCTGTAGCTCCAATAAAAATTATATCTCGTCAAAGAGGTATGTTTTACTAATAGTTCTCAAAGTAAATAAATCAATTTAAGATGAATAATAAAAGAAAATAAAAACCTGCCAAAGCAAAGTTCCACTGGCTCATTACGAGGGGTTCCGTCCATCAGTACTACGACCTTATTTAACTAATGTTTCAGGGCAGGCTAGGAAGCTAGAGTAACAATGTTCATTTTTAGAAGCTATTTCAACTGGGAAACACTGTTAATTTAGAAAGAAGGTGGTTAAAGTAACTTTTATTAAGTCTATGCTATTGTGTTTTTAAACATTCTAAGCAAAACTTGTGCTACTATCATGCCAAGTTGAACCTTATGAAGAATTCTTTGGTGATTGAGCATTTTAACCCTTGTTATGATATTCTTGGTTATTCCCCTAACTAGACGAAATCGAGTTCTTTTCAGCAGGAGGAGAATTGATGTAGGACGAGTCCGTGAAACTTGGTTGGATCAGTATAAAAGGCTTAGGAAGTCATGCCGAAGAGCCTGAGAAGCAGGAGTCCAAGTCCAATCAATAGAAGATTATAGATTTGCACTTACTTTATTTTATTTGTAATTTTAGTAATTATCCAAATAAGGCTAGGTTATGTATACTGGCCTTTAGCACAAATTGAATTATTATCAATTACTGAGTTTGTGTAAGAATTGCTATGTGTGTGATGTCCCCACCAAAAAAAACAAAGAAACTATATCCTCCAATAGTTTCAAGGAGTTTAACGTCACTGGTCATTACAATGCACAAAAAGGGATATACCTTGTGTGTATAACCATGGTAAGGCTTTCATTATTTCCTTAGGTTATTGATCGAAAAGGGCCAAAGCGGCAAAAAATCAAAGAAGGTGTGCAACACTTTAGTACAATGTGATGCTTGAGCATCGAGTACTAAGTTAAAATATTGATGCTTGTGCAATTAGAGCTAGAAAACAAAGAAATATTTGGGTCATTAAGTGTACAATTCTGAAACATAACAGTACTACATTTGGAAATGAAAGTTTCAAAACGCATACCCAGCTCGTTCATTAGGTATCTTTTTACTTTGATCTCATGTCTCAAGTTGCTAGTATCTCCTCATGCTTACATTTTTCAAAGTTGTAACCAGTTTCTAGAATCTTTGTCACCAATTGTAGTCTCCCATCCCACAAAACTCTAGAACTTATTTTTACATAATATTATACAAGATGCATACATTAAACTTTGTAAACGAATGTATTTAATTGTTAAACCACCTACATTGATGAAAGCCAAGTCCACACAAATGCAAAAAATATGGACTGAATTTTCCGGGCCACGAAACGGACTATTGAGAAAGCTCCAATCTTTCAACATTTACCCAAATCACCCATATGGAATAAACAATGAAATTTACATAACCTAACAATTTTTATGAATGGCAAGTAATAGTTCTCACCAATTATTTCAATAAGAATACTGAAATTGAAATTGAAATTTCAAACATCTGACAGAACAAATCAAGTATATCAATTAAATACAAACTCAAAGATTGCTCATAACTGAAATAAAGGGCCATAACCTTAATAATTATCAATATATATACATATATTTAGAGAGACAGAGACAGAGCTTGCCTTTAGAAGTAGTTCCAACTGAAGCAGACCTGAGTGTAAAATATGTGAAAGAGTTATCAGTCCCAATAGGAATAAACCCCAAACTGTGATTGGAAAGATCCAAGCAAGGGCTGACGGTAAAGCTCTGTTACGACATGTCTAAGAAAGATCACGGGTCGGGTCATTAAGTTGGATCGAGTAAATTAAAGGATAAATAGGGTCTGTCTGTTCTATAATAGTCGCTATAAACATGAGGCAGCAACTTTGTAACACAATTGAAGTTACTAAAATTTGAGTTGTCAAAATATAAATTTATATATAAATTATTTACACTATTAAATAAATGATATTTTGATATTTTAAATTAAATTAAATTTTACATTATCTCATATAAAATCATTACATTCGTATGATTAAATTATTAAATTGACCATCAAATGGTATTGTATTAGAAGTGATCTAAAATAAAATAATTTAAGTCGATCGAAGATGTCTTTTACTCTAAAGTATACACTTTTCATGTTACTTATAAAAAGAAAAAAAAAGGGAGAGTTAACGCCAAGATTCGTCCACGCGTCTCAATTACTAAAAGTAAAAGCGTGTCCAATCCTGCACAGAAACGGTAAGCACACCAAAAACTTGACGGCTTTGTGCTCCGGTGTGAGAATAAGTACAGGCTGAACAAGATTTAACAATGGAGGCAAAAAACTCAATGCTGAATAATAATAATGAGTTGTGTGTACCTTAAAATCAGTATAAAACCTTGTATTTATAGTGATCTCACCACCTTCCCAGAGTCCTTCCCCGTATTGGATTAAGGTTCCTCATTAGATATAATTCGAGATTGTATAAGATCTCCTAAAAATAAGGAAGTTGGCTCAAATCTCAATATCTCCTTCTAGATTTAGAAACCAAATATAAATAGGAATCTTTGATTCCCTAAAATACTTCAACTATCAAACAGAATCCTACATGGATTCAAACCCTATGTGGACTGTAACCCACCATGCAAATCGGACCCGATGTATCGTGGCCCAACATTGTCCCCCAGTCTTTCATTCAAATAAATTATTTAATGGAATAACCCATTGATAATGAACTAAGACAAGCCCAAGAACCCCTAAAGCCTAACAGACCAACCCTTCAACTCAAACCCACGTGCCCCATCATGTCATCCATTAATGAGTCGTCTCTCGAAATACATAAATAACCGAAAAGACACGCTATTTCAAAT
The DNA here is from genome assembly GCA_016801055.1 of Panax notoginseng. Classification (NCBI taxonomy): domain Eukaryota; kingdom Viridiplantae; phylum Streptophyta; class Magnoliopsida; order Apiales; family Araliaceae; genus Panax; species Panax notoginseng. The sequence goes on from CM029023.1 coordinate 129,550,945, forward strand.
TCTATCCCTCAAATAAATTAAACCTTTCCCCAAAAACAGACAAATTTTTGCTTCAATTGAATCTCAGTATTTTTTCTCTCCTTTAGCAAAACCTTCACTCCAGTTATCAACCTCTCAAGCCCCCATCAATGGCTTCATCTCCAACTTCAGTTAGTACTTCCTCCTCCACTAACCAACCTATCATCGCTATTCTCCTCTCAAGCATCCCCGCCCCTCACACAACATCCACTAATTCCTCCCCTACCAATCCAAATGTGACGCCCCCAAAATAGGTATACATCACCCATTCTTAGTCGCCAAATACATGGTACAGAAACAAATACAACTTCATTAATACAATTATCGTGCAAAATACAACAACACATATACTGTGAGTTTAAATACAAATATTATCTAATAGACAGTATTCAAACTCAAAAGGAGTCCTTATTACAATTATTGATACACTATTTTACAAAAATAGTGAGAACTGCTAAAATAACTTTCTAGAACCATCACTCCATACTCCGACTAGTTCCTGCTATATTCTCACCTCCTGAGAAAAAAAATGGAACAAAAAAGAAAAGGGTGAGCCCAACTAGCCCAGTAAAGAATATTATGACTAAGATAATATACAACAAATTATCATTAGTCTTCAACAGGAAAAAATCTGATAAAATATAATAGACAACAAGTTTTAGATCAACAACTGCAGCGAAAACAGCAATCCATTAGAAGAGTCGAGTAGAGAATGAATTCTACTATCTTCTAAGATTTAAAAGTCCATCATTAATATTTTATCCCTGTAATATCAATCAGTATACATTTTGAATCAAATATTCATCTTTGCACTACAGGCCAAAGATATTCATTTGTATCACCAGTTGGTCATGTTCATCTAAACACCTGTGCATCTTTGCACTACAGACCAAAGATATTCATCAGTTAATCATTCATCTTTGCACTACAGGCTAAAGATATTCATTAATATCATCATTTAGGAATGAGGATGATGAAAAATATCTTAAAGAAAACGAATTCAGTGAGACAAAAGGATAAATATTAGGGATTCGTACTACAGTTTATCCAAGTTTAAAAATACTCCATAATAATTAATTGTGGAGCAGAATTCAAAAATAAAGATCAAAACATGGATACAATCAAAGATAGTAACCATAATAGACATATTGGACAAAGAAGAGAAAATTTTATTTTTCTGTGAATAGTGCCGTATTTGTGAATAGTGTCGTATACGTGAATAGTGTCGTATACGTGAATAGTAATCTCGACACAAAAAAGTAAAAATTCCACAATAAAGTTCATATCAATATTTCGGCATAATGATATTGAAGAAAATAATATCATTTACGAAGAAAATAACATCCCTTACCTCAAAAGAACAGTACTTCCGGTTGAAATATCAGGTATAAGGCTGAAGGAAACTTGTACTGAATAGCAACTCTCAAAGTATCTAAATACTCATAAAAATATGCTCGATAACATATATAGAGAGAGAAAGAAAACTTGTTTCTGGTGTGATTTTCAATTCTAACTAAACACCCTATTTATAGGAAAATGCTAGAACGCCAAAGAAGATTAAATTAATAAAATAATATTATTAATTTTATTCAAGCACGCCAGCCCACCATATTTGAAAAATCAATTCAGCACATTTTATCAACAAAGGACAAAAGTGGGTCCCACCCATAATTTTAATAAAAATATTTAATTTTCAAAACTTCAATAATTCATAATAAATAGCCCTTTTATCAGAAAAATACGAATTTTATGTCCATTCTATAGGAAATTAAATTCTCTAAAACTTTGTCGATTTAAGTTTTCCCAAATTCCAAACAAAAAATGACCAAAATCTACATACGGATGATTTAAAATACCTCTATTTCGACAAAATACTGATAAAACGCCTCATCATTAATTCTTTCATTTATAACCACATAACATAAATATATCCTTCATTTATATCCATATAAAATAAATATTTTCTTATCAAATAAATCAATAATTAATTATTCATAAATAATATTACAGAATCACAATTATGATAATCAGGTCGTTCCCAAGAAAGAGGAGGCTTTCCGATAAGAATTTTTCCTTATTAGCGCACAATTAGGTGACCAAACCTCTTCTTAGACAGAACTTCCTTAGACATTATCAATAATGCTATCTAATAATATTATTCAAATAATATGAATTATTGATCTGATAATAAAAAATACTGTGCAGTGACAATTATTGAAACAACAATAATATAAAATATCAACGTAGCAATTATTGAATCAATAAAATAAAATATTGAACAGTAATTACTGTAACAATTATTGAGTAGTGCCTTCTTACGTAAGGATCAATAATTCAACAATACTATGCAATACCTTGTGCTACTATGCAACCACGCGTATTACTGTACTTTAACCACCGGGTATTCCAACAGTGTTAACGGTAACAACTACGCCGTTATTTATAAAAACTCAAACTTGTCGTTTTCTTCATCTGACCATTTTCCGTTATGGGACCCACAAATGGCTGCGCCATCGTACGAATATTTTTCGACTGTAAGAATATTCTACGGCCAAACGAATATTTCCCGACAACAATAAATATTTTATAACCACTTGCTTATTTTGTAAAATTTGCACATTTCACCTATAACTATAGCATTATATCAAATTAACACCATATTATTCAAAATAATAATTAGAGAAAATTCGATTTTATTTATGAATAAGTTGGGGTCTTACAATCTCCCCTCCTTATGAAATTTCGTCCTCAAAATTGACGTACGTACCTGGTGTTTCGAAAAGGTGAGGATACCTCGTTTTCATTTATGATTCCAAATCGCAGGTCATTTCTTCAATAGCATGGTTCCTCCACAAAACCTTAACTTATGGTATAACCTTGGTGCGTAGGACATGCTCTTTCCTATCCAAGATCTTAACAGGTACCTCCTCGTACGTTAAATCTTCGGCTATCTCGTCTGGTTCTAACTCAATTATGTGGTTCGGGTCTTTCACATATTTAGGAAGCATAGATATGTGAAAAACATTATGAACACGAGACATACTTGGAGGTAATGCGAGTCTATAGGCCACATTTGTAAGACCCCGAATGTTATGAAATAAAAGTATTCAATTTTTCTTATAATTACAATTCAGTAAATGGTTAAATTGATAAAAAGTTAAAGTTAAGGGTGATATATGAAATTTTTTTCAAAATACACAAGTGGTTATAAAATATTCATTGTTGTCGGGGAATATTCGTTTGGTCGTGAAATTTTCTTTCTGTCGGGGAATATTCGTACGACGGCGCAGACATTTGTGGGCCCCATAACAGAATAACTGTCGGATGAAGATAACGACAAAAATTGAGTTTTTATAATTAACGGCGTGGTTGTTACCGTTAACACTGTTGAAATACCCGGTGGTTAAATACAGTAATACGCGTTATTGCACAGTAGCACACGGTATTGCACAGTATTTTTGAAATTATTGATTCTTACGTAAGAAGGCACAACTGAATAATTGTTACAGTAGTTACTGTTTAATATTTTATTTTATTGATTCAATAATTACTGCGTTGATATTTTATATTATTGTTGTTTCAATAATTGTTGCTGCACAGTATTTTCTATTATCAGATCAATAATTCATATTATTTAAATAATATTATTAGATAGCATTATTGGCAATGTCTAGAAAGTTCTGTCTAAGGAGAGGTTTGGCCATCTAATTGCGCGCTAGTAAGGAGAAATCCTTATTGGAAAGCCCCCTCTTTTTTGGGAACGGCCTGGTTGTCATAAATGTGATTCTGTAATATTATTTGTGAATAATTAATTATTAATTCATATGATAAAGAAATATTTATTTTATGTGGATATAAATGAGGGATATATTTTTATGGTTAAAAATGAAAGAGTTAATGTTGAGGTATTTTATCTGAACGGATGTATTGAAAATCAAATTAGAGTTTTTGAGATATTTTGCGGGGGTTATAATTTTTAATCCGACCGTTGGATCGTGGTAATTTTTGGATATGTTATACATATATAAGTTGAGTATATGTCCACAAATTTTTAACCGTTAAAAATAAACGTATGATTTATTATGAATTTTACGAGATGACTAGTTCAGAAATTGTTGAATTTTCGGAGTTAATCATTTTGGTAGAAAATTCTAGAATTGGTAGGCTCCACTCTTGGTTGGTGAAGAAATGTGCTGAGATTTTTATTCAAATGTGGTGGGTGGGAATAGTAGCAGGTAAAGCCATCAGGTTGCAGGTTAAGTCTGCTTCGGCGTGCTAATATTTTCCTATAAATAGAGGGCTAAGTTAGAATTAAAAATCACACCAGAATTCATAAGTTTTCTCTCTTTTTTTCTCTAGATTATTGAGTATATTTTGTGAGTATTTAGATACTCTGTGAATTTCTATTCATCAGTGCAAGTTTCCTTCAGCCTTATACCGATCAGAAGTACTGCTCTTTTGAGGTAAGGGATACTAAGGGATAGTAAGAGATTTTAAGGGTTGTTATATTTTCCAGTTTCGTAATTTTTCTGACCTTTAAAAATTCTGGAAAAATTTGAAATGATTAATTGATGAGTTTTCTTGATTGTGTCCAAAAATGACAATTTTTGGATGTATAGATTAAGAGTTATGAATTTTACGGGGAAAGACTATTTTAAAAGTAACCGCTTATAATTCATTGTGGTTAACTCCAAAATTGATGAAATTTTTATTGAAAGTATATCTATATAATATTAGTGTACTCTGTGAATTTCGGAATTTTTGGATAAAAGTATAATTTATGATAAATGTCTAAATATTCGGCTGTTTCAGCCATATGAAAAATGGTAAATGAGTTTTAAAAATTCTGAGAAAAATATATGTTCAATATGAGACTATATTCTGCTAAAACCCAGAAAAGAAATATTTTTAGAACTGATTTGGTATTTTTTTATGAAAATAGACTAGTTATGAGTAAAGGAATTAAATATGTTATGTGAAGGAAGAAAATTAGAAAATATGATTTTATGGCTTGAGATTCATATATGTGGTATATGCAGATTTTTTTTAGGGTTTTGGTTATTGGTGATGAAATCTTATGAGTTTGGCATTTTAGAATGATTAAATGCATTATTTTAGTAAATGGTAAACAATTAAAATAAATTATTTATAAGTTTAAGAAATGTTATTCTTTCAATATCATTATACCGAAATATTGGTATGAATTTTATTGTGGAATTTTTACCTTTTGTGTCGGGGTTATTATTCATGAGTTACTAGTCACGAGTTACTATTCACGACAAAATTGGTTTCTTTTTCTAACCAAATTATAGTTGATTTATAAATATTACTCTTGAGATTAAATCTATATGTTGATTATATTGATTTTATTACCATATATAACATTTTTATAACCCTAATGATGATATTTCTCTTTGACTTGAGTGTAAAGATGGGTAGATTTTTGGTATGATCATGACTATGGGTTCTCTTTGGCCAGTAGTGCAAAGTTAAATTGTTGACTGGTATGATCATGATCATTGAATTTATAATTGAATGTCTTTAGCTAAAGTGCAAAGGTGAAATGATCAACATGATTATAATTATTGTTTATATAAATTCTGAAATGATTATATATTTCTTTGAGATATTAATATATTTGGCCTGTAGTGCAAATATGAATTATTAATGAATATCTTTGGCCTGTAGTGCAAAGATGAATTGTTGATGAATATCATTGGCCTGTAGTGCAAAGATGAAATATTGATGAATATCTTTGGCCAGTAGTGCAAAGATGAACAAGTGTTGAGATGAACATGACCAACTAGTGATACAAATGAATATCTTTGGCCATAGTGTAAAGATGAAGTTATTAGTATGATTATGAACATGAACTGTGATTTGGTGTAACCATGATCTTTGATGTTTCAGGTAAAGACAGGTGTTGAAAATATTCTTCGTCCTGGGTGCGAAAAAAAATTTAGAATCACAATTATGATTATGAGTTATTCATATGATTGTGGAAATGAACTGTTGAGTGATGTTACAGGGATAAAACATTATTGGTAGATTTTTAACATGGAGAAGATAATAAACTTTATGGTCTATTTGACTCTTCTAATGGATTGCTCGTTCCGCTGCAACTATGGTTGAAAATTTTTATCATCTACCATATGTTCTAAATCTCTGATTTATTACTGATGAAGACTATTGATAATTTATTTATCTTTAGTCATGATATTCTTTACTGGGCTAGTTGAGCTCACCCTTTTTCTTTTTGTTCCATTTTTCTTCTCAGGAGGTGAGAACATAGCAGGATCTAGTCGGGGTATGGAGTGATGGTTCTAGAAAGATGTTTTAGCTGTCCTCATTATTTCTGTAAAATAGTGTTTGAATAATTGTAATGAGAACTTACTTGAGTGTGGATATTGTCTAGAAGACAATATTTGTATTTAAACTCACAATATGTGTTGTCGTATTTTGCACGACAATTGTATTATTAAAGTTGTAGTTTGCTTTTTGTACCATGTATTTGGCGACTCAGAATAGGTTGGATGGAATGGACCTGTTTTGGGGTTATCACAACATTTCCTATTCGGTTAAGAATCTCAAATGGACCAACAAATCTTGGATTGAGCTTTCCTCTCTTCCCAAATCTTGTTACTCCCTTCCATGGAGCAATACGTAACAATACATGATCCCCAATATTAAATTCCACGTCCTTTCGATGAAGATCCGCATAACTCTTTTGTCGATCATGTGCCATTTGTATACGTTGTCGGATCATTTGGATTTTCTCTGTAGTCATACGTACCAATTCTGGTCCCAACAACATTGCTTCACCCACCTCGTCCCAGCATACTGGAGAACGATATTTTCTTCCATACAATGCCTCGAATGGAGCCATGCCTATACTTGCTTGATAACTATTGTTGTAGGAGAATTCTACCAATGGTAGGTACTTATCCCAACTCCCTTTGAAATCTAGGACACATAGTCTTAATAGATCTTCAAGAGTTTGAATAGTCCTTTCTGATTGCCCGTGCGTTTGAGGATGGTATGCTAAACTGAATCGTAAATCCGTGCCCATAGCTTTCTGCAAGCTAACCCAAAATTGTGAAGTGAATTTTGGGTCACGATCCGAAACTATAGATACTGGCATGCCACACAATCTCACAATCTCATTCACATACATACGAGCAAGATGTTTAAGGGAATAAGTCTATTGTATCGGTAAGAAATGAGTAGACTTGGTTAATCTATCAACAATAACCCAAATCGCATCTATGCCTTGAGAAACCTTGGGAAGACCCGTAACGAAATTCATAGTAATGTGTTCCCACTTCCATTTCGGAATCTCAAGTGGTTGCAATGGACCATTTGGCACTTGATGCTCCGCCTTTACACTTTAACAAGTTAAACACCTCGAGATAAACTCCGTGATCTCTCTCTTCATATTGCTCCACCAAAATGTATGTCAAAGATCATGATACAATTTGGTACTCCCAGGATGGATTGCAAACGGTGTGTTGTGTGCCTCCATCATGATTCTATGCTTCAAGTCAGAATCATTAGGAACACAAAGTCTGGAGTTGACTCGAAGTATTCCTTCTTCATCGATTCTTGCTTCTGGAATAACACCTTCTTGCACTTAATCTTCATACGCATCAGCTCCAGGTCCGTAGCTTGAGCAACTTTAACTTTATCGATTAAAGTCGGTTATACTCGTATGTTTGATATCATCACGTGGGTACTTGGAGCCTTTAACTCTATCTCCATCCTTTGCAAGTCATAAAAAATGGGCCATTGCGTTGACAATATCGCACTCATACTCGCATATGATCTTCTACTTAATGCGTCAGCTACTACATTCGCTTTTCTAGGATGGTATTGGATGGTATGATCGTAATCTTTCAACAGCTCAAGCCAATTTCGTTGCCGCATGTTGAGTTCCTTTTGGGTGAAGAAATATTTAAGGCTCTTATGATCCGTATAAATCTCCACTTTCTCCCTATACAGGTAGTGTCTCCAGATTTTCAACGCAAAAACGACTGCTGCCAACTCCAAATCATGAGTAGGATAATTCCTCTCATATTCTTTGAGTTGTCGCAAAGCATAGGCTATAACTTTCTCATGTTGCATGAGAACACATCCTAACCCTTTGCCTGAAGCATCGCTGTAGATAACAAATCCTTCCGAACTAGATGATATTATCAGAACAGGTGTCGAAATGAGTCTCCTCTTGAGTTCTTGGAAACTATTCTCGCATTCCTCACTCTAACCGAATTTTGTATCTTTCCGAGTCAGTTGAGTTAACGGAGTAGCGATTCGAGAAAATCTTTCCACAAATCTCCGATAATAACTAGCTAAGCCTAGAAAACTACGTACTTCGGTTATCGACTTCGTTTGCTCCCAACTTTGTATGGCTTCAATCTTCGTCTGGTCAACAAATACTCTATGTTTTGACAACACGTGCCCATGGAATGTTATTTCCTCAAGCCAGAACTCGCATTTCTTCAGTTTGGCATATAGCTTATTATTGCGAAGCCTTTGAAGTACTAGCTTCAAATGGTGCTCATGATCTTCATGACTTTTGGAATAGATGAGGATGTCATCAATAAAGACAACAATGAACTGATCCAAATATTTCTTGAACACACGGTTCATCATATCCATGAAAGCAATAGGAGCATTAGTCAATCAAAAAGACATGACTAAGAATTCATAATGCCCGTACCGAGTTCTGAAGGCAGTCTTCGGAATATCCTCATTTTTAATCTTCAGCTGATGATATCCAGAACGAAGATCGATCTTTGAAAAGAATTGTGCTCCTTGCAACTGGTCAAACAGATCATCAATGCGAGGTAGCGGATACCTATTCTTGATGGTGACATGGTTCAATTCCCGATAGTTAATACAAAGTTGCATACTCCCATCTTTCTTCTTCATGAATAAAACAGGAGCACCCCAAGGATATGTACTAGGACGAATAAAACCGATGTCCAACAACTCCTGCAGTTGGACATTTAACTCCTGAAGTTTAATAGGAGCCATTCGATATGGGGTTTTATAAATGGGTTTTATACCGGGTTAAAGTTCAATAAAGAATTCAACTTCACGTTCTGGGGGTAGACCGGGAAGTTCTTCAGGAAATACATCAGGAAATTCACTAACAATCGAAATATTATTCAAATCTGACGTGTTTTTGTTCAAGTCCGTGACATGGGTTAAGAAAGCTTGACATCCATTTTTCAATAAACGAATAGCTTCATGGCTTGATATGACAATGATTGACTTTAGTGGTTTGGTAGCTTGAATTCGCATAACAGGTTGATTAAGAATATGAAAACTAACAACCTTACGAAAACAATCAATTTTGGCATGATGAATAGTGTGACAACCCCAAAATAGGTCCATTCCACCCAACCCATTCTGAGTCGTCAAATACATGGTACAGAAAATAACTACAACTTTATTACAACAATTGTCGTGCAAAATACAACAACACATATGCTGTGAGTTTGGATACAAATATATACCAAATGTGACTCATGTTCCAACCGTGGACATCACCTCACAATAACACCTTACATAAAGGTATAGTCAAAAACTGTTTTAGAAATTAGAATCTTTGGGAAGTGCTCAAGGAAACCTTCGTACATGGGAGGCCACGCATCTAGGTTATGATAGATATCATATGGCCACAGAATTATCCTTGGTTGACCCAATAGACCCCAAAGAAAAACGAGAAGATTACTATCATATTCTTCCCAATGGTGAGTCTTCTCTTGACTTATCATTATCTCCACTGTCTCTAATTGAGAATTATACTTCAAACAAACACCAAGATTATATAGGTAGTGCCCATAGATATACTCAGCAAGTGGATGAGCACAACCCTGTCTTATGATGACACGAGGTTGTATGTCATTAGACATCTTGTATGATAGTGACAAAACACCCTTCCAACGTTGGGTTCGCCTCACCCTATTTTCTTCACCAAATATAACTACTAAATAATGACCACCGTTCTATTCCCTTGTTACCCCCGCTCGACCCAGCTACACTCTTATTACCTGAAAGGAATTGTGAAGCAAAAGGGTGAGCACAACTAGCTCAGTAAAGAATATCATGACTAAAGATAATTCAATTATCAATAGCCTTCATCAACAATAAATCAGAGATTTAGAACATATGGTAAATGATAAAAATTTCAACCATAGTTGCAGCGGAACGAGCAATCCATTAGAAGAGTCAAATAGACTATAAAGTCTATTATCTTCTCCATGTTAAAAATCCACCAACAATGTTTTATCCCTGTAACATCAATCAACAATTCTGGTCCACAATCATATGAATAACTCATAATCATAACTGTAGTTCTAAATTTCTCTTCTCATCCAGGACGATGATAATTTTCATCACCTATCTTTACCTGAAACATCAAAGATCATGGTTACACCAAATCACATTTCCTGTTCATAATCATACTAATAACTTCATCTTTGCACTACGGCCAAAGATATTCATTTGTATCACCAGTTGGTCATGTTTATCTCAACATCTGTTCATCTTTGCACTACTGGCCAAAGATATTCAACAACATGTCATCTTTGCACTACGGGCCAAAGATATTCATCAACAATTCACCTTTGCACTACGGGCCAAAGATATTCCTCAACAGTTCATATTTGCTCTACGGCCAAATATATTCATCAACAGTTCATATTTGCACTACAGGCCAAATATAATAATATCTCAAAGAAATATATAATCATTTCAGAATTTATATAAACAATAATTATAACCATGTTGATCAATTCACCTTTGCACTTAAGCTAAAGATATTCACTTATAAATTCAATGGTCATGATCATACCAGTCACAATTCAACTTTGCACTACAGGCCAAAGAGAACCCTAGTCATGATCATACCAATAATCTACCCATCTTTACACTCTAGAGAAAGAGAATTTCAACATCAGGGTTATAAAAATGTTATATATGATAATAAAATCAATATAATCAATACATAGTTTTAATCTCAAGAGTAATATTCATAACTCAACTATAATTTGGTTAGAAAAAGAAACTAATTTTTATCGTGAATAGTAACTCGTGAATAGTAACTCATGAATAGTAACTCGTGAATAGTAACTCATAAATAGTAAACTCGACACAAAAAGGTAGAAATTCCACAATAAAATCCATACCAGTATTTCGGTATAATGATATTGAAAGAATAATATTTCTTAAGCTTATAAACAATTTATTTAAATTGTTTACACTTTACTAAATAATGCATTTAATCATTCTAAAATACCAAACTCATAAGATTTTATCACCAATAATCAAAACCCTCATCAAAAATCTGCATATACCTCATATAGGATTCTCAAGCCATAAAATCCTATTTTCCAATTTTCTTACTTCACATAACATATTTAATTCATTTACTCATAACTAGTCCATTTTCATGAAAAATATCAAATCAGTTCCAAAAATATTTCTTTTCTGAGATTTAGCAGAATATAGTCCCATAGTGAACATATATTTTTCTCAGAATTTTTAAAAGTCATTTACTATTTTTCATATGGCCAAAACAGCCGAATATTTAGACATTTATCAAAAATTATACTTTTATCCAAAAATTCTGAAATTTACAGAGTATACTTCTATCATATACATGTACTCCCAATAAAAATTTTATCAATTTTGGAGTTAACCACAAGGAATTATAAGCGGTTAAATAGTCTTTTCTCATAAAATTCATAACTCTCAATCTATACATCCAAAAATCACCATTTTTGGACACAATCAAGAAAACTCATCAAAATATCATTTCAAATTTTTTCAGAATTTTTGAAGATCAGAAAAATTACGAAACTGAAAATCATAACAACCCTTAAAATCCATTACTATCCCTTACTATCCCTTACCATCCCTTACCTCAAAAATACAGTATTTCTGACTGGAATGCAAAGCCGAAGGAAACTTGCACTGAATAGCAACTCTCAAAGTATCTAAATACTCACAAAATATGCTTCATAATATAGAGAGAGAAAGAGAGAAAGCTTATGTTTCTGGTGTGATTTTCAATTCTAACTTAGCCCTCTATTTATAGGAAAATTTTGGTAGGTTTGACCTGCAACCTGATGGCTTTACCTGCTACTATTCTCACCCACCACATTTGAAATATAATTCAGCACATTTCTTCACCAACCACAAGTGGGGCCCACCAATTCTAGAATTTTTCACCAAAATGATAAACTCCGAAAATTCAACAATTTCTGAACCAGTCATCTCGTAAAATTCATAACAAATTATACGTTCATTTTTAACGGTTCAAAATTTGTGGGCATATACTCAACTTATATATGTATAACATATCCAAAAATTACCACGATCCAACGGTCGGATTAAAAATTATAACCCCCGCAAAATATCTCAAAAACCCTGATTTTTAATACCTCCATTCCGACAAAAATACTGATAAAAATCTCAACATTAACTCCTACATTTTTAACCACAAAAATATATCCCTCATTTATATCCACATAAAATAAATATTTCCTTACCATATGAATCAATAATTAATTATTCACAAATAATATTACAGAATCACATTTATGACAACCAGGCCGTTCCCAGGAAAGAGGGGGCTTTCCAATAAGGATTTCTCCTTACTGGCGCGCAATTAGATGACCAAACCTCTCCTTAGACAGAACTTTCTAGACATTGCCAATAATGCTATCTAATAATACTATTCAAATAATATGAATTATTGATCTGATAATGGGAAATACTGTGCAGCAACAATTATTGAACAACAATAATACAAAATTTCAACGTAGCAATTATTGAATCAATAAAATAAAATATTGAACAGTAATTACTGTAACAATTATTGAGTAGTGCCTTCTTACGTAAGAATCAATAATTTCAAAAATACTGTGCAATACCGTGTGCTACTGTGCAATAACGCGTATTACTGTATTTTAACCACCGGGTATTCCAACAGTGTTAACGGTAACAACTACGCCGTTATTTGTAAAAACTCAAATTTGTCATTTTCTTCATCCGACAGTTATTCGTTATGGGGCCCACAAATAGCTGCGCCGTCGTACGAATATTCCCCGACAGAAAGAATATTCCACGACCAAACGAATATTCCCCGACAACAATGAATATTTTATAACCACTTGTGTATTTTGAAAAAAATTTATATATCACCCTTAACTTTAACATTTATCAATTTAACCATTTACTGAATAGAAAAATTGAATACTTTTATTTCATAAAATTCGGGGTCTTACAATCTCCCCTCCTTATGAAATTTCGTCCCCGAAATTTACGTACCTGGTATTTCAAAGAGTTGAGAATACCTTGCTTTCATTTCAGATTCCATCTTTCTTATCATCATGATTTCTCCATTGCTCATCTCCTGTATTTCAGATATCTTTCTAGAATACAGCTTCAAAACAAGGGTTAATTTAACAAATTAACATATCACATAATATCTCGATATTATGACTGACCAACAAATAAGCTTAGGTAGGACACACTAGCGAAGGATTTACTCATCTCTCCCCTCCTAGTTATATTCCCCGATCTCCGCCAAAGATCATATCCCTAAGCTCTGATACCACCTGTGACAACCCCAAAATAGGTCCATTCCACCCAACCCATTCTGAGTCGTCAAATACATGGTACAGAAAATAACTACAACTTTATTACAACAATTGTCGTGCAAAATACAACAACACATATGCTGTGAGTTTGGATACAAATATATACCAAATGTGACTCATGTTCCAACCGTGGACATCACCTCACAATAACACCTTACATAAAGGTATAGTCAAAAACTGTTTTAGAAATTAGAATCTTTGGGAAGTGCTCAAGGAAACCTTCGTACATGGGAGGCCACGCATCTAGGTTATGATAGATATCATATGGCCACAGAATTATCCTTGGTTGACCCAATAGACCCCAAAGAAAAACGAGAAGATTACTATCATATTCTTCCCAATGGTGAGTCTTCTCTTGACTTATCATTATCTCCACTGTCTCTAATTGAGAATTATACTTCAAACAAACACCAAGATTATATAGGTAGTGCCCATAGATATACTCAGCAAGTGGATGAGCACAACCCTGTCTTATGATGACACGAGGTTGTATGTCATTAGACATCTTGTATGATAGTGACAAAACACCCTTCCAACGTTGGGTTCGCCTCACCCTATTTTCTTCACCAAATATAACTACTAAATGATGACCACCGTTCTATTTCCTTGTTACCCCCGCTCGACCCAGCTACACTCTTATTACCTGAAAGGAATTGTGAAGCAAAAGGGTGAGCACAACTAGCTCAGTAAAGAATATCATGACTAAAGATAATTCAATTATCAATAGCCTTCATCAACAATAAATCAGAGATTTAGAACATATGGTAAATGATAAAAATTTCAACCATAGTTGCAGCGGAACGAGCAATCCATTAGAAGAGTCAAATAGACTATAAAGTCTATTATCTTCTCCATGTTAAAAATCCACCAACAATGTTTTATCCCTGTAACATCAATCAACAATTCTGGTCCACAATCATATGAATAACTCATAATCATAACTGTAGTTCTAAATTTCTCTTCTCATCCAGGACGAAGATAATTTTCATCACCTATCTTTACCTGAAACATCAAAGATCATGGTTACACCAAATCACATTTCCTGTTCATAATCATACTAATAACTTCATCTTTGCACTACGGCCAAAGATATTCATTTGTATCACCAGTTGGTCATGTTTATCTCAACATCTGTTCATCTTTGCACTACTGGCCAAAGATATTCAACAACATGTCATCTTTGCACTACGGGCCAAAGATATTCATCAACAATTCATCTTTGCACTACAGGCCAAAGATATTCATCAACAGTTCATATTTGCACTACGGCCAAATATATTCATCAACAGTTCATATTTGCACTACAGGCCAAATATATTAATATCTCAAAGAAATATATAATCATTTCAGAATTTATATAAACAATAATTATAACCATGTTGATCAATTCACCTTTGCACTTAAGCTAAAGATATTCACTTATAAATTCAATGGTCATGATCATACCAGTCACAATTCAACTTTGCACTACAGGCCAAAGAGAACCCTAGTCATGATCATACCAATAATCTACCCATCTTTACACTCTAGTGAAAGAGAATTTCAACATCAGGGTTATAAAAATGTTATATATGATAATAAAATCAATATAATCAATACATAGTTTTAATCTCAAGAGTAATATTCATAACTCAACTATAATTTGGTTAGAAAAAGAAACTAATTTTTATCGTGAATAGTAACTCGTGAATAGTAACTCATGAATAGTAACTCGTGAATAGTAACTCATAAATAGTAAACTCGACACAAAAAGGTAGAAATTCCACAATAAAATCCATACCAGTATTTCGGTATAATGATATTGAAAGAATAATATTTCTTAAGCTTATAAACAATTTATTTAAATTGTTTACACTTTACTAAATAATGCATTTAATCATTCTAAAATACCAAACTCATAAGATTTTATCACCAATAATCAAAACCCTCATCAAAAATCTGCATATACCTCATATAGGATTCTCAAGCCATAAAATCCTATTTTCCAATTTTCTTACTTCACATAACATATTTAATTCATTTACTCATAACTAGTCCATTTTCATGAAAAATATCAAATCAGTTCCAAAAATATTTCTTTTCTGAGATTTAGCATAATATAGTCCCATAGTGAACATATATTTTTCTCAGAATTTTTAAAAGTCATTTACTATTTTTCATATGGCCAAAACAGCCGAATATTTAGACATTTATCAAAAATTATACTTTTATCCAAAAATTCTGAAATTTACAGAGTATACTTCTATCATATACATGTACTCCCAATAAAAATTTCATCAATTTTGGAGTTAACCACAAGGAATTATAAGCGGTTAAATAGTCTTTTCTCATAAAATTCATAACTCTCAATCTATACATCCAAAAATCACCATTTTTGGACACAATCAAGAAAACTCATCAAAATATCATTTCAAATTTTTTCAGAATTTTTGAAGATCAGAAAAATTACGAAACTGAAAATCATAACAACCCTTAAAATCCATTACTATCCCTTACTATCCCTTACCATCCCTTACCTCAAAAAGCAGTACTTCTGACTGGAATGCAAAGCCGAAAGGAAACTTGCACTGAATAGCAACTCTCAAAGTATCTAAATACTCACAAAATATGCTTCATAATATAGAGAGAGAAAGAGAGAAAGCTTATGTTTCTGGTGTGATTTTCAATTCTAACTTAGCCCTCTATTTATAGGAAAATTTTGGTAGGTTTGACCTGCAACCTGATGGCTTTACCTGCTACTATTCCCACCCACCACATTTGAAATATAATTCAGCACATTTCTTCACCAACCACAAGTGGGGCCCACCAATTCTAGAATTTTCCACCAAAATGATAAACTCCGAAAATTCAACAATTTCTGAACCAGTCATCTCGTAAAATTCATAACAAATCATACGTTCATTTTTAACGGTTCAAAATTTGTGGGCATATACTCAACTTATATATGTATAACATATCCAAAAATTACCACGATCCAACGGTCGGATTAAAAATTATAACCCTCGCAAAATATCTCAAAAACCCTGATTTTTAATACCTCCATTCCGACAAAAATACTGATAAAAATCTCAACATTAACTCCTTCATTTTTAACCACAAAAATATATCCCTCATTTATATCCACATAAAATAAATATTTCCTTATCATATGAATCAATAATTAATTATTCACAAATAATATTACAGAATCACATTTATGACAACCAGGCCGTTCCCAGGAAAGAGGGGGCTTTCCAATAAGGATTTCTCCTTACTGGCGCGCAATTAGATGACCAAACCTCTCCTTAGACAGAACTTTCTAGACATTGCCAATAATGCTATCTAATAATACTATTCAAATAATATGAATTATTGATCTGATAATGGGAAATACTGTGCAGCAACAATTATTGAACAACAATAATACAAAATTTCAACGTAGCAATTATTGAATCAATAAAATAAAATATTGAACAGTAATTACTGTAACAATTATTGAGTAGTGCCTTCTTACGTAAGAATCAATAATTTCAAAAATACTACTGTGCTACTGTGCAATAACGCGTATTACTGTATTTTAACCACCGGGTATTCCAACAGTGTTAACGGTAACAACTACGTCGTTATTTGTAAAAACTCAAATTTGTCATTTTCTTCATCCGACAGTTATTCGTTATGGGGCCCACAAATAGCTGCGCCGTCGTACGAATATTCCCCGACAGAAAGAATATTCCACGACCAAACGAATATTCCCCGACAACAATGAATATTTTATAACCACTTGTGTATTTTGAAAAAAAATTATATATCACCCTTAACTTTAACATTTATCAATTTAACCATTTACTGAATAGAAAAATTGAATACTTTTATTTCATAAAATTCGGGGTCTTACAATCTCCCCTCCTTATGAAATTTCGTCCCCGAAATTTACGTACCTGGTATTTCAAAGAGTTGAGAATACCTTGCTTTCATTTCAGATTCCATCTTCCTTATCATCATGATTTCTCCATTGCTCATCTTCTGTATTTCAGATATCTTTCTAGAATACAGCTTCAAAACAAGGGTTAATTTAACAAATTAACATATCACATAATATCTCGATATTATGACTGACCAACAAATAAGCTTAGGTAGGACACACTAGCGAAGGATTTACTCATCTCTCCCCTCCTAGTTATATTCCCCGATCTCCGCCAAAGATCATATCCCTAAGCTCTGATACCACCTGTGACAACCCCAAAATAGGTCCATTCCACCCAACCCATTCTGAGTCGTCAAATACATGGTACAGAAAATAACTACAACTTTATTACAACAATTGTCGTGCAAAATACAACAACACATATGCTGTGAGTTTGGATACAAATATATACCAAATGTGACTCATGTTCCAACCGTGGACATCACCTCACAATAACACCTTACATAAAGGTATAGTCAAAAACTGTTTTAGAAATTAGAATCTTTGGGAAGTGCTCAAGGAAACCTTCGTACATGGGAGGCCACGCATCTAGGTTATGATAGATATCATATGGCCACAGAATTATCCTTGGTTGACCCAATAGACCCCAAAGAAAAACGAGAAGATTACTATCATATTCTTCCCAATGGTGAGTCTTCTCTTGACTTATCATTATCTCCACTGTCTCTAATTGAGAATTATACTTCAAACAAACACCAAGATTATATAGGTAGTGCCCATAGATATACTCAGCAAGTGGATGAGCACAACCCTGTCTTATGATGACACGAGGTTGTATGTCATTAGACATCTTGTATGATAGTGACAAAACACCCTTCCAACGTTGGGTTCGCCTCACCCTATTTTCTTCACCAAATATAACTACTAAATGATGACCACCGTTCTATTCCCTTGTTACCCCCGCTCGACCCAGCTACACTCTTATTACCTGAAAGGAATTGTGAAGCAAAAGGGTGAGCACAACTAGCTCAGTAAAGAATATCATGACTAAAGATAATTCAATTATCAATAGCCTTCATCAACAATAAATCAGAGATTTAGAACATATGGTAAATGATAAAAATTTCAACCATAGTTGCAGCGGAACGAGCAATCCATTAGAAGAGTCAAATAGACTATAAAGTCTATTATCTTCTCCATGTTAAAAATCCACCAACAATGTTTTATCCCTGTAACATCAATCAACAATTCTGGTCCACAATCATATGAATAACTCATAATCATAACTGTAGTTCTAAATTTCTCTTCTCATCCAGGACGAAGGTAATTTTCATCACCTATCTTTACCAGAAACATCAAAGATCATGGTTATACCAAATCACATTTCCTGTTCATAATCATACTAATAACTTCATCTTTGCACTACGGCCAAAGATATTCATTTGTATCACCAGTTGGTCATGTTTATCTCAACATCTGTTCATCTTTGCACTACTGGCCAAAGATATTCAACAACATGTCATCTTTGCACTACGGGCCAAAGATATTCATCAACAATTCATCTTTGCACTACGGCCAAAGATATTCCTCAACAGTTCATATTTGCACTACGGCCAAATATATTCATCAACAGTTCATATTTGCACTACAGGCCAAATATATTAATATCTCAAAGAAATATATAATCATTTCAGAATTTATATAAACAATAATTATAACCATGTTGATCAATTCACCTTTGCACTTAAGCTAAAGATATTCAATTATAAATTCAATGGTCATGATCATACCAGTCACAATTCAACTTTGCACTACAGGCCAAAGAGAACCCTAGTCATGATCATACCAATAATCTACCCATCTTTACACTCTAGTGAAAGAGAATTTCAACATCAGGGTTATAAAAATGTTATATATGATAATAAAATCAATATAATCAATACATAGTTTTAATCTCAAGAGTAATATTCATAACTCAACTATAATTTGAAAAAGAAACTAATTTTTATCGTGAATAGTAACTCGTGAATAGTAACTCATGAATAGTAACTCGTGAATAGTAACTC
The DNA here is from genome assembly GCA_016801055.1 of Panax notoginseng. Lineage (NCBI taxonomy): Eukaryota > Viridiplantae > Streptophyta > Magnoliopsida > Apiales > Araliaceae > Panax > Panax notoginseng. The sequence goes on from CM029023.1 coordinate 129,570,603, forward strand.
ATAAATAGTAAACTCGACACAAAAAGGTAGAAATTCCACAATAAAATCCATACCAATATTTCGGTATAATGATATTGAAAGAATAATATTTCTTAAGCTTATAAACAATTTATTTAAATTGTTTACACTTTACTAAATAATGCATTTAATCATCTAAAATACCAACTCATAAGATTTTATCACCAATAACCAAAACCCTCATCAAAAATCTGCATATACCTCATATAGGATTCTCAAGCCATAAAATCCTATTTTCCAATTTTCTTACTTCACATAACATATTTAATTCATTTACTCATAACTAGTCCATTTTCATGAAAAATACCAAATCAGTTCCAAAAATATTTCTTTTCTGAGATTTAGCATAATATAGTCCCATAGTGAACATATATTTTTCTCAGAATTTTTAAAAGTCATTTACTATTTTTCATATGGCCAAAACAGCCGAATATTTAGACATTTATCAAAAATTATACTTTTATCTAAAAATTCTGAAATTTACAGAGTATACTTCTATCATATACATGTACTCCCAATAAAAATTTCATCAATTTTGGAGTTAACCACAAGGAATTATAAGCGGTTAAAATAGTCTTTTCTCATAAAATTCATAACTCTCAATCTATACATCCAAAAATCACCATTTTTGGACACAATCAAGAAAACTCATCAAAATATCATTTCAAATTTTTCCAGAATTTTTGAAGATCAGAAAAATTACGAAACTGAAAATCATAACAACCCTTAAAATCCATTACTATCCCTTACTATCCCTTACCATCCCTTACCTCAAAAGAGCAGTACTTCTGACTGGAATGCAAAGCTGAAGGAAACTTGCACTGAATAGCAACTCTCAAAGTATCTAAATACTCACAAAATATGCTTCATAATATAGAGAGAGAAAGAGAGAAAGCTTATGTTTCTGGTGTGATTTTCAATTCTAACTTAGCCCTCTATTTATAGGAAAATTTTGGTAGGTTTGACCTGCAACCTGATGGCTTTACCTGCTACTATTCCCACCCACCACATTTGAAATATAATTCAGCACATTTCTTCACCAACCACAAGTGGGGCCCACCAATTCTAGAATTTTCCACCAAAATGATAAACTCCGAAAATTCAACAATTTCTGAACCAGTCATCTCGTAAAATTCATAACAAATCATACGTTCATTTTTAACGGTTCAAAATTTGTGGGCATATACTCAACTTATATATGTATAACATATCCAAAAATTACCACGATCCAACGGTCGGATTAAAAATTATAACCCCCGCAAAATATCTCAAAAACCCTGATTTTTAATACCTCCATTCCGACAAAAATACTGATAAAAATCTCAACATTAACTCCTTCATTTTTAACCACAAAAATATATCCCTCATTTATATCCACATAAAATAAATATTTCCTTATCATATGAATCAATAATTAATTATTCACAAATAATATTACAGAATCACATTTATGACAACCAGGCCGTTCCCAGGAAAGAGGGGGCTTTCCAATAAGGATTTCTCCTTACTGGCGCGCAATTAGATGACCAAACCTCTCCTTAGACAGAACTTTCTAGACATTGCCAATAATGCTATCTAATAATACTATTCAAATAATATGAATTATTGATCTGATAATGGGAAATACTGTGCAGCAACAATTATTGAACAACAATAATACAAAATTTCAACGTAGCAATTATTGAATCAATAAAATAAAATATTGAACAGTAATTACTGTAACAATTATTGAGTAGTGCCTTCTTACGTAAGAATCAATAATTTCAAAAATACTGTGCAATACCGTGTGCTACTGTGCAATAACGCGTATTACTGTATTTTAACCACCGGGTATTCCAACAGTGTTAACGGTAACAACTACGCCGTTATTTGTAAAAACTCAAATTTGTCGTTTTCTTCATCCGACAGTTATTCGTTATGGGGCCCACAAATAGCTGCGCCGTCGTACGAATATTCCCCGACAGAAAGAATATTCCACGACCAAACGAATATTCCCCGACAACAATGATTATTTTATAACCACTTGTGTATTTTGAAAAAAATTTATATATCACCCTTAACTTTAACATTTATCAATTTAACCATTTACTGAATAGAAAAATTGAATACTTTTATTTCATAAAATTCGGGGTCTTACAATCTCCCCTCCTTATGAAATTTCGTCCCCGAAATTTACGTACCTGGTATTTCAAAGAGTTGAGAATACCTTGCTTTCATTTCAGATTCCATCTTCCTTATCATCATGATTTCTCCATTGCTCATCTTCTGTATTTCAGATATCTTTCTAGAATACAGCTTCAAAACAAGGGTTAATTTAACAAATTAACATATCACATAATATCTCGATATTATGACTGACCAACAAATAAGCTTAGGTAGGACACACTAGCGAAGGATTTACTCATCTCTCCCCTCCTAGTTATATTCCCCGATCTCCGCCAAAGATCATATCCCTAAGCTCTGATACCACCTGTGACAACCCCAAAATAGGTCCATTCCACCCAACCCATTCTGAGTCGTCAAATACATGGTACAGAAAATAACTACAACTTTATTACAACAATTGTCGTGCAAAATACAACAACACATATGCTGTGAGTTTGGATACAAATATATACCAAATGTGACTCATGTTCCAACCGTGGACATCACCTCACAATAACACCTTACATAAAGGTATAGTCAAAAACTGTTTTAGAAATTAGAATCTTTGGGAAGTGCTCAAGGAAACCTTCGTACATGGGAGGCCACGCATCTAGGTTATGATAGATATCATATGGCCACAGAATTATCCTTGGTTGACCCAATAGACCCCAAAGAAAAACGAGAAGATTACTATCATATTCTTCCCAATGGTGAGTCTTCTCTTGACTTATCATTATCTCCACTGTCTCTAATTGAGAATTATACTTCAAACAAACACCAAGATTATATAGGTAGTGCCCATAGATATACTCAGCAAGTGGATGAGCACAACCCTGTCTTATGATGACACGAGGTTGTATGTCATTAGACATCTTGTATGATAGTGACAAAACACCCTTCCAACGTTGGGTTCGCCTCACCCTATTTTCTTCACCAAATATAACTACTAAATGATGACCACCGTTCTATTCCCTTGTTACCCCCGCTCGACCCAGCTACACTCTTATTACCTGAAAGGAATTGTGAAGCAAAAGGGTGAGCACAACTAGCTCAGTAAAGAATATCATGACTAAAGATAATTCAATTATCAATAGCCTTCATCAACAATAAATCAGAGATTTAGAACATATGGTAAATGATAAAAATTTCAACCATAGTTGCAGCGGAACGAGCAATCCATTAGAAGAGTCAAATAGACTATAAAGTCTATTATCTTCTCCATGTTAAAAATCCACCAACAATGTTTTATCCCTGTAACATCAATCAACAATTCTGGTCCACAATCATATGAATAACTCATAATCATAACTGTAGTTCTAAATTTCTCTTCTCATCCAGGACGAAGATAATTTTCATCACCTATCTTTACCTGAAACATCAAAGATCATGGTTACACCAAATCACATTTCCTGTTCATAATCATACTAATAACTTCATCTTTGCACTACGGCCAAAGATATTCATTTGTATCACCAGTTGGTCATGTTTATCTCAACATCTGTTCATCTTTGCACTACTGGCCAAAGATATTCAACAACATGTCATCTTTGCACTACGGGCCAAAGATATTCATCAACAATTCATCTTTGCACTACGGCCAAAGATATTCCTCAACAGTTCATATTTGCACTACGGCCAAATATATTCATCAACAGTTCATATTTGCACTACAGGCCAAATATATTAATATCTCAAAGAAATATATAATCATTTCAGAATTTATATAAACAATAATTATAACCATGTTGATCAATTCACCTTTGCACTTAAGCTAAAGATATTCAATTATAAATTCAATGGTCATGATCATACCAGTCACAATTCAACTTTGCACTACAGGCCAAAGAGAACCCTAGTCATGATCATACCAATAATCTACCCATCTTTACACTCTAGTGAAAGAGAATTTCAACATCAGGGTTATAAAAATGTTATATATGATAATAAAATCAATATAATCAATACATAGTTTTAATCTCAAGAGTAATATTCATAACTCAACTATAATTTGGTTAGAAAAAGAAACTAATTTTTATCGTGAATAGTAACTCGTGAATAGTAACTCATGAATAGTAACTCGTGAATAGTAACTCATAAATAGTAAACTCGACACAAAAAGGTAGAAATTCCACAATAAAATCCATACCAATATTTCGGTATAATGATATTGAAAGAATAATATTTCTTAAGCTTATAAACAATTTATTTAAATTGTTTACACTTTACTAAATAATGCATTTAATCATCTAAAATACCAAACTCATAAGATTTTATCACCAATAATCAAAACCCTCATCAAAAATCTGCATATACCTCATATAGGATTCTCAAGCCATAAAATCCTATTTTCCAATTTTCTTACTTCACATAACATATTTAATTCATTTACTCATAACTAGTCCATTTTCATGAAAAATACCAAATCAGTTCCAAAAATATTTCTTTTCTGAGATTTAGCATAATATAGTCCCATAGTGAACATATATTTTTCTCAGAATTTTTAAAAGTCATTTACTATTTTTCATATGGCCAAAACAGCCGAATATTTAGACATTTATCAAAAATTATACTTTTATCCAAAAATTCTGAAATTTACAGAGTATACTTCTATCATATACATGTACTCCCAATAAAAATTTCATCAATTTTGGAGTTAACCACAAGGAATTATAAGCGGTTAAATAGTCTTTTCTCATAAAATTCATAACTCTCAATCTATACATCCAAAAATCACCATTTTTGGACACAATCAAGAAAACTCATCAAAATATCATTTCAAATTTTTCCAGAATTTTTGAAGATCAGAAAAATTACGAAACTGAAAATCATAACAACCCTTAAAATCCATTACTATCCCTTACTATCCCTTACCATCCCTTACCTCAAAAGAGCAGTACTTCTGACTGGAATGCAAAGCCGAAGGAAACTTGCACTGAATAGCAACTCTCAAAGTATCTAAATACTCACAAAATATGCTTCATAATATAGAGAGAGAAAGAGAGAAAGCTTATGTTTCTGGTGTGATTTTCAATTCTAACTTAGCCCTCTATTTATAGGAAAATTTTGGTAGGTTTGACCTGCAACCTGATGGCTTTACCTGCTACTATTCCCACCCACCACATTTGAAATATAATTCAGCACATTTCTTCACCAACCACAAGTGGGGCCCACCAATTCTAGAATTTTCCACCAAAATGATAAACTCCGAAAATTCAACAATTTCTGAACCAGTCATCTCGTAAAATTCATAACAAATCATACGTTCATTTTTAACGGTTCAAAATTTGTGGGCATATACTCAACTTATATATGTATAACATATCCAAAAATTACCACGATCCAACGGTCGGATTAAAAATTATAACCCCCGCAAAATATCTCAAAAACCCTGATTTTTAATACCTCCATTCCGACAAAAATACTGATAAAAATCTCAACATTAACTCCTTCATTTTTAACCACAAAAATATATCCCTCATTTATATCCACATAAAATAAATATTTCCTTATCATATGAATCAATAATTAATTATTCACAAATAATATTACAGAATCACATTTATGACAACCAGGCCGTTCCCAGGAAAGAGGGGGCTTTCCAATAAGGATTTCTCCTTACTGGCGCGCAATTAGATGACCAAACCTCTCCTTAGACAGAACTTTCTAGACATTGCCAATAATGCTATCTAATAATACTATTCAAATAATATGAATTATTGATCTGATAATGGAAAATACTGTGCAGCAACAATTATTGAACAACAATAATACAAAATTTCAACGTAGCAATTATTGAATCAATAAAATAAAATATTGAACAGTAATTACTGTAACAATTATTGAGTAGTGCCTTCTTACGTAAGAATCAATAATTTCAAAAATACTGTGCAATACCGTGTGCTACTGTGCAATAACGCGTATTACTGTATTTTAACCACCGGGTATTCCAACAGTGTTAACGGTAACAACTACGCCGTTATTTGTAAAAACTCAAATTTGTCATTTTCTTCATCCGACAGTTATTCGTTATGGGGCCCACAAATAGCTGCGCCGTCGTACGAATATTCCCCGACAGAAAGAATATTCCACGACCAAACGAATATTCCCCGACAACAATGAATATTTTATAACCACTTGTGTATTTTGAAAAAAATTTATATATCACCCTTAACTTTAACATTTATCAATTTAACCATTTACTGAATAGAAAAATTGAATACTTTTATTTCATAAAATTCGGGGTCTTACAATCTCCCCTCCTTATGAAATTTCGTCCCCGAAATTTACGTACCTGGTATTTCAAAGAGTTGAGAATACCTTGCTTTCATTTCAGATTCCATCTTCCTTATCATCATGATTTCTCCATTGCTCATCTCCTGTATTTCAGATATCATTCTAGAATACAGCTTCAAAACAAGGGTTAATTTAACAAATTAACATATCACATAATATCTCGATATTATGACTGACCAACAAATAAGCTTAGGTAGGACACACTAGCGAAGGATTTACTCATCTCTCCCCTCCTAGTTATATTCCCCGATCTCCGCCAAAGATCATATCCCTAAGCTCTGATACCACCTGTGACAACCCCAAAATAGGTCCATTCCACCCAACCCATTCTGAGTCGTCAAATACATGGTACAGAAAATAACTACAACTTTATTACAACAATTGTCGTGCAAAATACAACAACACATATGCTGTGAGTTTGGATACAAATATATACCAAATGTGACTCATGTTCCAACCGTGGACATCACCTCACAATAACACCTTACATAAAGGTATAGTCAAAAACTGTTTTAGAAATTAGAATCTTTGGGAAGTGCTCAAGGAAACCTTCGTACATGGGAGGCCACGCGTCTAGGTTATGATAGATATCATATGGCCACAGAATTATCCTTGGTTGACCCAATAGACCCCAAAGAAAAACGAGAAGATTACTATCATATTCTTCCCAATGGTGAGTCTTCTCTTGACTTATCATTATCTCCACTGTCTCTAATTGAGAATTATACTTCAAACAAACACCAAGATTATATAGGTAGTGCCCATAGATATACTCAGCAAGTGGATGAGCACAACCCTGTCTTATGATGACACGAGGTTGTATGTCATTAGACATCTTGTATGATAGTGACAAAACACCCTTCCAACGTTGGGTTCGCCTCACCCTATTTTCTTCACCAAATATAACTACTAAATGATGACCACCGTTCTATTCCCTTGTTACCCCCGCTCGACCCAGCTACACTCTTATTACCTGAAAGGAATTGTGAAGCAAAAGGGTGAGCACAACTAGCTCAGTAAAGAATATCATGACTAAAGATAATTCAATTATCAATAGCCTTCATCAACAATAAATCAGAGATTTAGAACATATGGTAAATGATAAAAATTTCAACCATAGTTGCAGCGGAACGAGCAATCCATTAGAAGAGTCAAATAGACTATAAAGTCTATTATCTTCTCCATGTTAAAAATCCACCAACAATGTTTTATCCCTGTAACATCAATCAACAATTCTGGTCCACAATCATATGAATAACTCATAATCATAACTGTAGTTCTAAATTTTTCTTCTCATCCAGGACGAAGATAATTTTCATCACCTATCTTTACCTGAAACATCAAAGATCATGGTTATACCAAATCACATTTCCTGTTCATAATCATACTAATAACTTCATCTTTGCACTACGGCCAAAGATATTCATTTGTATCACCAGTTGGTCATGTTTATCTCAACATCTGTTCATCTTTGCACTACTGGCCAAAGATATTCAACAACATGTCATCTTTGCACTACGGGCCAAAGATATTCATCAACAATTCATCTTTGCACTACAGGCCAAAGATATTCCTCAACAGTTCATATTTGCACTACGGCCAAATATATTCATCAACAGTTCATATTTGCACTACAGGCCAAATATATTAATATCTCAAAGAAATATATAATCATTTCAGAATTTATATAAACAATAATTATAACCATGTTGATCAATTCACCTTTGCACTTAAGCTAAAGATATTCACTTATAAATTCAATGGTCATGATCATACCAGTCACAATTCAACTTTGCACTACAGGCCAAAGAGAACCCTAGTCATGATCATACCAATAATCTACCCATCTTTACACTCTAGTGAAAGAGAATTTCAACATCAGGGTTATAAAAATGTTATATATGATAATAAAATCAATATAATCAATACATAGTTTTAATCTCAAGAGTAATATTCATAACTCAACTATAATTTGGTTAGAAAAAGAAACTAATTTTTATCGTGAATAGTAACTCGTGAATAGTAACTCATGAATAGTAACTCGTGAATAGTAACTCATAAATAGTAAACTCGACACAAAAAGGTAGAAATTCCACAATAATATACATACCAATATTTCGGTATAATGATATTGAAAGAATAATATTTCTTAAGCTTATAAACAATTTATTTAAATTGTTTACACTTTACTAAATAATGCATTTAATCATTCTAAAATGCCAAACTCATAAGATTTTATCACCAATAACCAAAACCCTCATCAAAAATCTGCATATACCTCATATAGGATTCTCAAGCCATAAAATCCTATTTTCCAATTTTCTTACTTCACATAACATATTTAATTCATTTACTCATAACTAGTCCATTTTCATGAAAAATACCAAATCAGTTCCAAAAATATTTCTTTTCTGAGATTTAGCATAATATAGTCCCATAGTGAACATATATTTTTCTCAGAATTTTTAAAAGTCATTTACTATTTTTCATATGGCCAAAACAGCCGAATATTTAGACATTTATCAAAAATTATACTTTTGTCCAAAAATTCTGAAATTTACAGAGTATACTTCTATCATATACATGTACTCCCAATAAAAATTTCATCAATTTTGGAGTTAACCACAAGGAATTATAAGCGGTTAAAATAGTCTTTTCTCATAAAATTCATAACTCTCAATCTATACATCCAAAAATCACCATTTTTGGACACAATCAAGAAAACTCATCAAAATATCATTTCAAATTTTTTCAGAATTTTTGAAGATCAGAAAAATTACGAAACTGAAAATCATAACAACCCTTAAAATCCATTACTATCCCTTACTATCCCTTACCATCCCTTACCTCAAAAATACAGTACTTCTGACTGGAATGCAAAGCCGAAGGAAACTTGCACTGAATAGCAACTCTCAAAGTATCTAAATACTCACAAAATATGCTTCATAATATAGAGAGAGAAAGAGAGAAAGCTTATGTTTCTGGTGTGATTTTCAATTCTAACTTAGCCCTCTATTTATAGGAAAATTTTGGTAGGTTTGACCTGCAACCTGATGGCTTTACCTGCTACTATTCCCACCCACCACATTTGAAATATAATTCAGCACATTTCTTCACCAACCACAAGTGGGGCCCACCAATTCTAGAATTTTCCACCAAAATGATAAACTCCGAAAATTCAACAATTTCTGAACCAGTCATCTCGTAAAATTCATAACAAATCATACGTTCATTTTTAACGGTTCAAAATTTGTGGGCATATACTCAACTTATATATGTATAACATATCCAAAAATTACCACGATCCAACGGTCGGATTAAAAATTATAACCCTCGCAAAATATCTCAAAAACCCTGATTTTTAATACCTCCATTCCGACAAAAATACTGATAAAAATCTCAACATTAACTCCTTCATTTTTAACCACAAAAATATATCCCTCATTTATATCCACATAAAATAAATATTTCCTTACCATATGAATCAATAATTAATTATTCACAAATAATATTACAGAATCACATTTATGACAACCAGGCCGTTCCCAGGAAAGAGGGGGCTTTCCAATAAGGATTTCTCCTTACTGGCGCGCAATTAGATGACCAAACCTCTCCTTAGACAGAACTTTCTAGACATTGCCAATAATGCTATCTAATAATACTATTCAAATAATATGAATTATTGATCTGATAATGGAAAATACTGTGCAGCAACAATTATTGAACAACAATAATACAAAATTTCAACGTAGCAATTATTGAATCAATAAAATAAAATATTGAACAGTAATTACTGTAACAATTATTGAGTAGTGCCTTCTTACGTAAGAATCAATAATTTCAAAAATACTGTGCAATACCGTATGCTACTGTGCAATAACGCGTATTACTGTATTTTAACCACCGGGTATTCCAACAGTGTTAACGGTAACAACTACGTCGTTATTTGTAAAAACTCAAATTTGTCATTTTCTTCATCCGACAGTTATTCGTTATGGGGCCCACAAATAGCTGCGCCGTCGTACGAATATTCCCCGACAGAAAGAATATTCCACGACCAAACGAATATTCCCCGACAACAATGAATATTTTATAACCACTTGTGTATTTTGAAAAAAATTTATATATCACCCTTAACTTTAACATTTATCAATTTAACCATTTACTGAATAGAAAAATTGAATACTTTTATTTCATAAAATTCGGGGTCTTACAATCTCCCCTCCTTATGAAATTTCGTCCCCGAAATTTACGTACCTGGTATTTCAAAGAGTTGAGAATACCTTGCTTTCATTTCAGATTCCATCTTCCTTATCATCATGATTTCTCCATTGCTCATCTTCTGTATTTCAGATATCTTTCTAGAATACAGCTTCAAAACAAGGGTTAATTTAACAAATTAACATATCACATAATATCTCGATATTATGACTGACCAACAAATAAGCTTAGGTAGGACACACTAGCGAAGGATTTACTCATCTCTCCCCTCCTAGTTATATTCCCCGATCTCCGCCAAAGATCATATCCCTAAGCTCTGATACCACCTGTGACAACCCCAAAATAGGTCCATTCCACCCAACCCATTCTGAGTCGTCAAATACATGGTACAGAAAATAACTACAACTTTATTACAACAATTGTCGTGCAAAATACAACAACACATATGCTGTGAGTTTGGATACAAATATATACCAAATGTGACTCATGTTCCAACCGTGGACATCACCTCACAATAACACCTTACATAAAGGTATAGTCAAAAACTGTTTTAGAAATTAGAATCTTTGGGAAGTGCTCAAGGAAACCTTCGTACATGGGAGGCCACGCATCTAGGTTATGATAGATATCATATGGCCACAGAATTATCCTTGGTTGACCCAATAGACCCCAAAGAAAAACGAGAAGATTACTATCATATTCTTCCCAATGGTGAGTCTTCTCTTGACTTATCATTATCTCCACTGTCTCTAATTGAGAATTATACTTCAAACAAACACCAAGATTATATAGGTAGTGCCCATAGATATACTCAGCAAGTGGATGAGCACAACCCTGTCTTATGATGACACGAGGTTGTATGTCATTAGACATCTTGTATGATAGTGACAAAACACCCTTCCAACGTTGGGTTCGCCTCACCCTATTTTCTTCACCAAATATAACTACTAAATGATGACCACCGTTCTATTCCCTTGTTACCCCCGCTCGACCCAGCTACACTCTTATTACCTGAAAGGAATTGTGAAGCAAAAGGGTGAGCACAACTAGCTCAGTAAAGAATATCATGACTAAAGATAATTCAATTATCAATAGCCTTCATCAACAATAAATCAGAGATTTAGAACATATGGTAAATGATAAAAATTTCAACCATAGTTGCAGCGGAACGAGCAATCCATTAGAAGAGTCAAATAGACTATAAAGTCTATTATCTTCTCCATGTTAAAAATCCACCAACAATATTTTATCCCTGTAACATCAATCAACAATTCTGGTCCACAATCATATGAATAACTCATAATCATAACTGTAGTTCTAAATTCCTCTTCTCATCCAGGACGATGATAATTTTCATCACCTATCTTTACCTGAAACATCAAAGATCATGGTTACACCAAATCACATTTCCTGTTCATAATCATACTAATAACTTCATCTTTGCACTACGGCCAAAGATATTCATTTGTATCACCAGTTGGTCATGTTTATCTCAACATCTGTTCATCTTTGCACTACTGGCCAAAGATATTCAACAACATGTCATCTTTGCACTACGGGCCAAAGATATTCATCAACAATTCATCTTTGCACTACAGGCCAAAGATATTCCTCAACAGTTCATATTTGCACTACGGCCAAATATATTCATCAACAGTTCATATTTGCACTACAGGCCAAATATAATAATATCTCAAAGAAATATATAATCATTTCAGAATTTATATAAACAATAATTATAACCATGTTGATCAATTCACCTTTGCACTTAAGCTAAAGATATTCACTTATAAATTCAATGGTCATGATCATACCAGTCACAATTCAACTTTGCACTACAGGCCAAAGAGAACCCTAGTCATGATCATACCAATAATCTACCCATCTTTACACTCTAGAGAAAGAGAATTTCAACATCAGGGTTATAAAAATGTTATATATGATAATAAAATCAATATAATCAATACATAGTTTTAATCTCAAGAGTAATATTCATAACTCAACTATAATTTGGTTAGAAAAAGAAACTAATTTTTATCGTGAATAGTAACTCGTGAATAGTAACTCATGAATAGTAACTCGTGAATAGTAACTCATAAATAGTAAACTCGACACAAAAAGGTAGAAATTCCACAATAAAATCCATACCAGTATTTCGGTATAATGATATTGAAAGAATAATATTTCTTAAGCTTATAAACAATTTATTTAAATTGTTTACACTTTACTAAATAATGCATTTAATCATTCTAAAATACCAAACTCATAAGATTTTATCACCAATAATCAAAACCCTCATCAAAAATCTGCATATACCTCATATAGGATTCTCAAGCCATAAAATCTTATTTTCCAATTTTCTTACTTCACATAACATATTTAATTCATTTACTCATAACTAGTCTATTTTCATGAAAAATATCAAATCAGTTCCAAAAATATTTCTTTTCTGAGATTTAGCAGAATATAGTCCCATAGTGAACATATATTTTTCTCAGAATTTTTAAAAGTCATTTACTATTTTTCATATGGCCAAAACAGCCGAATATTTAGACATTTATCAAAAATTATACTTTTATCCAAAAATTCTGAAATTTACAGAGTATACTTCTATCATATACATGTACTCCCAATAAAAATTTTATCAATTTTGGAGTTAACCACAAGGAATTATAAGCGGTTAAATAGTCTTTTCTCATAAAATTCATAACTCTCAATCTATACATCCAAAAATCACCATTTTTGGACACAATCAAGAAAACTCATCAAAATATCATTTTGAATTTTTTCAGAATTTTTGAAGATCAGAAAAATTACGAAACTGGAAATCATAACAACCCTTAAAATCCATTACTATCCCTTACTATCCCTTACCATCCCTTACCTCAAAAATACAGTATTTCTGACTGGAATGCAAAGCCGAAGGAAACTTGCACTGAATAGCAACTCTCAAAGTATCTAAATACTCACAAAATATGCTTCATAATATAGAGAGAGAAAGAGAGAAAGCTTATGTTTCTGGTGTGATTTTCAATTCTAACTTAGCCCTCTATTTATAGGAAAATTTTGGTAGGTTTGACCTGCAACCTGATGGCTTTACCTGCTACTATTCTCACCCACCACATTTGAAATATAATTCAGCACATTTCTTCACCAACCACAAGTGGGGCCCACCAATTCTAGAATTTTCCACCAAAATGATAAACTCCGAAAATTCAACAATTTCTGAACCAGTCATCTCGTAAAATTCATAACAAATTATACGTTCATTTTTAACGGTTCAAAATTTGTGGGCATATACTCAACTTATATATGTATAACATATCCAAAAATTACCACGATCCAACGGTCGGATTAAAAATTATAACCCTCGCAAAATATCTCAAAAACCCTGATTTTTAATACCTCCATTCCGACAAAAATACTGATAAAAATCTCAACATTAACTCCTACATTTTTAACCACAAAAATATATCCCTCATTTATATCCACATAAAATAAATATTTCCTTACCATATGAATCAATAATTAATTATTCACAAATAATATTACAGAATCACATTTATGACAACCAGGCCGTTCCCAGGAAAGAGGGGGCTTTCCAATAAGGATTTCTCCTTACTGGCGCGCAATTAGATGACCAAACCTCTCCTTAGACAGAACTTTCTAGACATTGCCAATAATGCTATCTAATAATACTATTCAAATAATATGAATTATTGATCTGATAATGGGAAATACTGTGCAGCAACAATTATTGAACAACAATAATACAAAATTTCAACGTAGCAATTATTGAATCAATAAAATAAAATATTGAACAGTAATTACTGTAACAATTATTGAGTAGTGCCTTCTTACGTAAGAATCAATAATTTCAAAAATACTGTGCAATAACGCGTATTACTGTATTTTAACCACCGGGTATTCCAACAGTGTTAACGGTAACAACTACGTCGTTATTTGTAAAAACTCAAATTTGTCATTTTCTTCATCCGACAGTTATTCGTTATGGGGCCCACAAATAGCTGCGCCGTCGTACGAATATTCCCCGACAGAAAGAATATTCCACGACCAAACGAATATTCCCCGACAACAATGAATATTTTATAACCACTTGTGTATTTTGAAAAAAATTTATATATCACCCTTAACTTTAACATTTATCAATTTAACCATTTACTGAATAGAAAAATTGAATACTTTTATTTCATAAAATTCGGGGTCTTACAAATAGTTAACCAATCAATCCCTAAAATCACATCAAATGCAAGTATTTTCAAAGAAATAAGATCAGCAGGTAATGTGATGGTACCAACTTGGATCAATCAATGTTTATAAATAGTAGATGTAATGAAGGTTTCTCCTAACGGAGTCTCAATAGATAAGTCAAAGTCTAATTTCTCCGGAGTCAAGTTCAAACGTTGTGCACAAGCAGGAGAGATAAAAGAATGGGTAGAATCGGTATCTAATAAGTTATAAACTTTGCAAGAGTTTATGATTAGCTTACCCGTGATCACCTCGTTCGGGTTCCTCGTATTTTGGGAAGTCACGACAAACGCCCTTCGAGGAACCACCAATTTTAACTTGTCCGGGACAGCCTTTGGAGTCACCATCCCCGTTGGACTTGGTTTCACTACAAGACAATCTCTAGCTATATGACCTTCCTTTCCACAGTTATAACACACCTTGGATTGTTGTGGGCAGTTTGGGCTGATGTGTCCCTCTTTCCTGCATTTATAATAAACGACCGGTGATCGTTATCCTCCCCTAGAAACAGTTGATGTTTGTGCTGACGTCTTCACGTTATCATTGTTGTACCTTCTCTTTTTGAAATCTCCCCCCGACTTGCTTCTTCTACCATCATGGCCACGATTACCACCAGAGTGGTTACCGCTTTTGTCCGTATGTTTTTCTCCCCGTTGGTTTTCATTGCTCCGATGACTACTGCCACCGGTATGACCCTGGTTGTGGTCCCTCAGTTGAACATACTCATTATCTCGTTCTAATAATTGAGCCCTGTTTACAACATCTGAATATAAAGAGAATTTATGAGAGATAAGATATTGCCGAATCTTGGGTTTTAGACCTCTCAGAAACATCCGTGTCATTCGTTCTTCATTTTATACCAAATGAGGTGCAAACCTGGATAACTCTGCGAACTTCGCCTTGTACTGGGACACCGTCATGTTATTTTATTTCAGTCTGATAAACTCTGCCTCCTTCATATGACGAATACTTTCAGGAAAGTACTTATCATTGAATAGTTTTTGAAATGTTTCCCAAGACATGTTGAGTGCGGCAGGCTGGGTACGCTTCACAGATTTCCACCAGCAATCTGCCTCACCACGGAACATAAAGGTGCGAATGGAACCTTCTGTTCCTCCGTGCATCCCAAGATATCAAATATCTTGGTAATTTATTTAACCCATGTCTCCACCTTGATTGGATTCGGCTTTCTCACAAATTCTGGTGGTCCCAACTCTTTGAACTACTTGGCTGTGACAAGCCGCGCGTTGCTATCATTTTCACCCGTATTTTGTACACGAGTCTCCCTCGTCTGATTTTGAGGAATATTGCCTTCCTGTTGCGCGTTCCCCTGGTTGGTGATTAAAGGTGTCTCCATAGTCTCAAAGCACCAATTCAATCAGCATCCTGATTGAGATAAGAAGCCATTCAAGGGAAGTCTTCCACAAGCAAAAGTAAGAAGACTTTAGATAACGTGACTGACAAAAGGAAGTCAGCAATGCAGTAGCTGTCAAGATAAACAAAAGATGACGATCCTAGGTGTGACTATGATCGTAGTGCTTGCCAGATGAGGAGCAGAAACTGATGCGGTCTATTCAAAGATACTGGCCAACCTTTTGAAGAATAGGCAAAGAAGATTAAGCATGGGTCAGACCATTAATGGTATGTGAACGGGAGATCTCAAGGAGAAAGAGAGCTGAGCATGATCAATCAGATGAGTCTTAAATACTGCCAAGCCAAAAATCGTAGGCCACACTTGAAGTCGTGGAGTCTACTGATCATATCAGAGGCAGAAATCCCAGTCAAGCTAGATCAGACAAGGACAACAAGTGTTAAGGCAGAAATCGTAGTCTGATGTATAATCTGCTCTAGGAGTCGTAGTGTCTGCAGAACCAAAGCTAGATCATAGTCTGCAGAATAAAGTCTTCGACAAAGCCTATCCGTGCTCACAATGCCAAGGAAGAATCGTAGTGATAACACGATTCTCAAACACATGAGCACTCCCAAAGCATCCAAAGAATGAAGCATTTGGTCAGAACTGTAAAAGATGCAATCTACCTAAAGAAAGCCAGAGAACACTCACCAAATGGCTTGTAATAACCATAATAGACATCTTGGACAAAGAAGAGAAAATTTTATTTTTCTGTGAATAGTGCCGTATTTGTGAATAGTGTTGTATACGTGAATAGTGCTGTATACGTGAACAGTAATCCCGACACAAAAAAGTAAAAATTTCACAATAAAGTTCATATCAATATTTCGGCATAATAATATAGAAGAAAATAATATCATTTACGAAGAAAATAGCATCCCTTACTTCAAAAGAACAGTACTTCCGGCTGAAATATCAGGTATAAGGCTAAAAGAAACTTGTACTGAATAGCAACTCTCAAAGTATCTAAATACTCACAAAAATATGCTCGATAATATATATAGAGAGAGAAAGAAAATTTGTTTCTGGTGTGATTTTCAATTCTAACTAAGCACCCTATTTATAGGAAAATGCTAGAACGCCAAAGAAGATTAAATTAATAAAATAATATTATTAATTTTATTCAAGCACGCCAGCCCACCATATTTGAAAAATCAATTCAGCACATTTTATCAACAAAGGACAAAAGTGGGTCCCACCCATAATTTTAATAAAAATATTTAATTTTTAAAACTTCAATAATTCATAATAAATAGTCCTTTTATCAGAAAAATACGAATTTTATGTCCATTCTATAGGAAATTAAATTCTCTAAAACTTTGTCGATTTAAGTTTTCCCAAATTCCAAACGAAAAATGACCAAAATCCACATACAGACGATTTATAATACCTTCATTTCGATAAAATACTGATAAAACGCCTCATCATTAATTCCTTCATTTATAACCACATAACATAAATATATCCTTCATTTATATCCATATAAAATAAATATTTTCTTATCAAATAAATCAATAATTAATTATTCACAAATAATATTACAGAATCACAATTATGACAACCAGGTCGTTACCAAGAAAGAGGGGGCTTTCCGATAAGGATTTCTCCTTATTGGCACGCAATTAGGTGACCAAACCTCTCTTAAAACAGAATTTCCTTAGACATTGCCAATAATGCTATCTAATAATATTATTCAAATAATATAAATTATTGATCTGATAATGGAAAATACTGTGCAGTGATAATTATTGAAACAACAATAATATAAAATATCAACGTAGCAATTATTGAATCAATAAAATAAAATATTGAATAGTAATTACTGTGACAATTATTGAGTAGTGTCTTCTTACGTAAGGATCAATAATTCAACAATACTGTGCAATACCGTGTGCCACTGTGCAACCACACGTATTACTGTACTTTAACCACCGGGTATTCCAACAGTGTTAACGGTAACAACTACGCCGTTATTTATAAAAATTCAAACTTGTCGTTTTTTTCATCCGGCTGTTTTCCGTTATGGGGCCCACAAATGGCTGCGCCATCGTACAAATATTCCCCGACAACAAGAATATTTCACGACCAAACGAATATTCCCCGACAACAATGAATATTTTATAACCACTTGCTTATTTTGCAAAATTTGCACATTTCACCCATAACCAAAACATTATATCAAATTAACACCTTATTATTCAAAATAATAATTAGAGGAAATTCGATTTTATTTATGAATAAGTTGGGGTCTTACACCAAACCCCAACATTAGCATCATAACCACCGATTCTATCATCACCACCACCACCGGAACTTCCTCCCAAAACCGACCACAACAGAAATTGATTTCCAAAAAATGATACGAAAATACCTGAATAAGACAAAATTCCCACATGTCAACACATCTTCTCGCATTACTGCCACAAACCTCCCCATCATCCGCCAACACTACCAAATCCCAAACACCCATCAATTAAAAGCCCCCTCTGCCTCCGACCGAATGTACCTTCGTCCTGATGGCTGGACCGCCATGCCCCTTACCCTCCTTGAAAAATGCGTTCGGCTACCCTTACACCCTTTCCTTCTTACCCTCCTAGGGTTTATCAGCATCGGATTCACCCAATTGGTACCGAACTCCTACATCAACATCATAGCCTTCATCGCCTTCTATCATGAGATCAACATTCCTTCTTCCATTGATTTCTTTTTTCCTTATACCAACTGATTAACTCCCGAGAACTCGAATTCAAAGTTCTAAGCAAACAACCTCCAAAACCAAACTCCAAGATTGAAAAACATCCCTAATGGACACTCCTTCAAGTAACAAAAATTGGCAAAGACTGGTTCTACGTTAAGGGACTAGAAACCCACAAACTCCTGGACTGGGCCTCATATAGACAACTGAACGTCTCCTTCGGCGACACCACGGCCGAACGGGTACTAGAAATATCCAAATTGATTGAAAAGCTACCAATACAAGAATGGAGCTTCGTTCTTCTGACCAAACAAGTATGGCTATATGACCACAAGCGTAAGTCGCTGACCCCTATCCTTAACTGCCTTTTCTTTTCATTTCGTCACTTGACCAAATCCTATTTTTTTTGTTGTAGTATCCCTCATTAAACCAACCTCTGTCGAAAGAAAAGATCTTGAAGAATTTCTTTCCCGCAAATCTACCGAAGAACTTACCGATCTCCCAACTTCAGAAGCCACTATCGACGAAGCCACAAGCGAAGAACCATCCACCACCCAAATTAAAAAGAGGGCAGTCAAAAGAGCTACAAAACCCTCAACCACTCAAACCTCCATACTTACAGAAAGCCTTCTAGACATGCCCACCGAAGAAAGGTCAAAAATACTTCGGAACAAGAAAAAACGTGCCAAAATTACACCTCTATCTATCAAGGAGCTAAAGGTTCCTTCCCCTTAAACCTCGGCCCCTCACCCTATGACCATAACCATACCTTCTCACCCGAGAAACCCCCACCAAAAAAATAAAGAAACAGACAACTCCATTCCCGAACCTCCAAACAAAAAGACACGTACCGAAAAATCTTTCAAACCTTCACCTCCGCATACCCTTCCTACTCATGAACAGCCCGACGCCTCAAAACAATCTGACCAAACAAAGGAAGCCGAACCCTCAGAAACCCTATATCTCGATGCCTCTGAAGAATATCCCATGCATCTTTTTGAACACTTCGTCCTCCCAGCCGATGAACCACGATTTGAAGATATATCAACGACCGAACTCGATCGTCTTCGTCGGATTCATGCACAAGGAAGGGTAAGTTATTTCGAACCCTTTTTAAAAAAACCTTTTCCAGTTTCAAATGCATGTAACCCTAACTAACAACATTTTTAGGCCAATGATATATCTGAACGCCTTATCCAACGATACAAAGCCATTAAAACTAAAGAAAAGGTTGCCTGAACAGAAAACGAACAACTGAAAGTTGCTCTAGCCAAAGGGAATAATCTTCACTACAATACTTCCTTTTATTATGAAGGGCTTAAATAAGACATCGCCAAACTTAAAGAGGAAGCAGCTGCGATTGAAGCTCAACAGAAAATAGCTGTTAACAAATGTGATGAAATATCAAAGGAAAATGAAGTTTTGAAACAAAACAACCAAACCCTTACTCGCCACGCTCTAGACCTGATGAAAAAGGAGAAAATACACCTCCAAGACCGAGCCAACCTAGAAAAAGAATTCACCGACTACAAAGCCCTCGGCCCACCTTTAACTGAAGAACTACGAAACCAGATCCGAAGTGATTACAAAAAGTCTTCAGAACTTACCAACGAAATTATACAGATGTATTCTGAAGGATATGAAACTGCTCGAAGGAAAGATAAAGCCAAACATACTGCCGTTGCACTGAACGCCCACCTCCTGGATTCCTCGGAAGACAAAGATGAAACTGAAGACAAATTCGAAGATAACCCTCCCTTGACATAACTCTATATTTTAACTTGTTCTGTAAATACCATTTTGTACTCTACTTTATGAATAAAATAATTATCATTTTAGCCAAAGGTCTTTACAAAATTCTTCACACCACAAATGATAAAAACAGAACTGAATACTCAGACTAAATATGGATTAGTATTAACCATTCAAAACACCAAAAAACTTATTCTCCCAAAGGGCTGAATAAACGTATGATCGCCCGAAGGCTTAACATCTGACCTATACTCCATATATTCACCCAAAGGCTGAACAAAACGTACGAAGGCTGAACATATCACTAAACTCCAATAAAATAAATGTTCACCCAAAGGCTGAATAAACTTTCGCACGAAGGCTGAACGTACCACCTATCTCCATTAAATAAATGTTCACCCATAAGCTGAATAAAAGTTCGCACGAAGGCTGGACGCACCACCGAACCCATTAAATAAATGTTCGCCCAAAGGCTGAACAAACGTTCGTACGAAGGCTGAACGTACCACGTATCTCCATTAAATAAATGTTTGGCCATAGGCTGAACAAACGTTCGCACTAAGGCTTAATGTACCACCTAACTCTATTAAACAAATGTTCGCCCATAGGCTGAACAAACGTTCGCACGAAGGCTGAACGTACCACCGAACTCCATTAAATAAATGTTCGCCCCTAGGCTGAACAAACGTTCGCACGAAGGATGAACGTATCACCGAACAATTGTTCGCCCAAAGGCTGAACACACTCCACCGATCCTATAATAACACCAAAGTTCGCAAAAAGGCTGAACATATAAACACAAGCCAAGGACACATTAGATTCGCAAAATATAGCAACCATTTTATTGATAAATTTTGAGAAGGGATTACAATGTTTACTTTGCCCAGTTGATAATATTTGCGAAGCCTCCCAGCATGCCAGGTATTTCTGATCTCTGTACCATCCATCGTCCGAAGCCGATAAGTACCTGGCTTCGGTACCTCAACCACCTCACAAGGACCTTCCCAATTCGGCATCAACTTCCCCTGGTCTTGTGGCATAGAAGCTTTAACCTCCCAAAGAACAAGATCACCAACCTAAAATCTCCTGAGCCTAACTCCTTCGTTATAATACCTAGCAACCTTCTTCTGATAAGCTGCTAACTTTACCAAGGTCGTTTCCCTGACTTCATCCAATAAGTCCAAATTAGCCCAAAGACCCTCATCATTATATAACTCCTGAAATCGATTAACTCAAAGAGAAGCAAAACCAATTTCAACCGGGACATATGCATCAGTACCGTAGGCTAACCTGAATGGTGAGTCCCCTTTCATAGACCTTGGAGTGGTCTGGTAAGCCCACAACACGCTAAGTAACTCTTGTAACGACCCCAAAATTCATACAATTAAACTCTTGACTTCGGTCGTTAACAATACATCTAACTTCTGATTTTACATCATTATTCGATGTTAAACTAATAAAATGCATAATAATTTCAAACTTTTCAATCTTCTTTCTGTAATTCCCTGAATCATAACATTTATCTTTACCTACCATTAAACCATACTTAGTTTATTACTCACTTTATCAGAGTTAATAAATAAAACTTACATCCAGGTTCAATACCATTTATACATCGGACAAAATTTATGCTTTATAACTTAACATCTATTAAACATCATACATTATCAAGTACATCATAAAACATTGAGTAAATCTCATGAACCTTAAACATGGTTTAAAGAAATAACAACTTTAGTTAAAATATTAATCTTCATGTATTATTTTTGATCCACTTCATTCAAGTAGCACATAGCGTTACCTTGAATGCTTAACCTGCAAAAATAGTTATTTGCAAGGTTGAGCTCGACAGCCCGGTAAATCTAACAGTTTTCATGCAACACGTAGCATATAATAACTTGTTCATCTTATAAATCATAAACATTTATATAAACACATTATACATGTTATACATCATATATCAAATAAAGATTTAGTTCCATAACCCAATCAACATTCCTTACTCAACCGATGTAATCATAAATTGACTTTAACATTTGATACTTATAACATAAGAAATACATCATGCGCTTTGCAATACAGATTTAAAATAATTCATCATCAAGTTCACATAACAAATAGGAACTGAAAGACTTGTCTTGATCATTGTTTACCAATAACAATTTAACAGCTTACAGCTATCTGCACTTCACGTGCCCTACAAAATTATATAATCATGCACATCAACTATTAGTTACATAGAAACGCATTATAGTTATAATGTAAACTTTACTCTACATCCCATAACCCTTTCTATTAATCAATACACAATGTTCAATTTGATTGTGTTAACTTTCGACTTATATCTCACTATATTTCACTACAACAAAAAGACTTATTTTCGACAAAATATTCCGTCGGTATTAAGGATATTCCGTCGAGGTTAACCTTATTGCCGACGGAATATTCGGTCGGATATTCGGTCGTATATAAGCAGGTCAAAATTAAGTCCGTCGGTCTTTCGGTCGGGGATACTTAAACTCGACGAAATTATCGTTGACCGAATATTCAATCGGGGTTAATATATTTTTGACTGAAAATAGTCTGTCGAGGATATTCGGTCGATGATAAGCATGCCACGTGGCAGGCTGTCAAAAATGGTAAAGACCTTAACCTCGACGGAAGTCCGTCGAGAGTACCACTATCCCGTCGAGAATAGATGTGACACGTGGAACATGACCAAAATGATAAGCTTTATTTTCGACGGAAATCCGTCGAGAATAGTGTTTTTTTTAAAATGTTTTATTTATTTTTACAATATCCAGGGATTTAACCCGCATACACAAGCTAACAATATGGCCAACATGAATCCCATTAATTTAAACTAAATATAAACAAAACTAAAGTAAAAATGAGGTGTAACTAAATAAGATGAATTACAATTAACTTAATAAGACCCAATAACATAAATTACAATTACCAAGGCCAATAATATATCAAAAATCGACTAAATGAGAAGTAAAAATGTCAAAAACATCCCATTAATCTAAACTAAACTATATCAAACATCCCATTAAGCTAAATTAAATTAAATGTCAAACCGCAACATAAACTAAGTCAAAAATAATGTAAACTACAAAAGAATGTAAACTAAGTCAAGCTAATAGAGCCCCCGGTGTGAGGAGGATCATCGAACGGGCGTCGACGCTGCTCTGGAGTATGAAAATCGCCATCATCTTCATCCCGCTTGTCAGTCCGCTCGTCACCCTGTTGATACAATATAATGTAACTCATTAGTCCATATATATGATTCAGTTAAAGATAACTACCCATAAATTAAATTACATGCAGAATATATATTTGAATTTAAAACGAATATTATACTTGAGTAGTCAAGCGCTGACTCAACATCGGTCCAAACACGTCCTCGACTAAGGTAACCATCATCCGAACAATCTCGTCGCGTATCGTGACTCACTGCTCCAGAGGGATACCAGTACTCTCAGCGGTGACACCAGCTACAACGTCCTGCGCAAGCTGATGGAGGCGAGAACGGCTGGGCAGGTCCTGACGATGGAATAGCGGATCGATCTCAAACCTCTTCGACACCGCAGCCATAACACACTGGAACAAAGCATCGTCTAAGCCAGCACCCGTATGTGATGGTCCCACGGGGGCTCTCAGACGCAGACACTGGCTAGAGCCTACAAAAATAAATATAACATGAATAATATTATAAGTTTACTGTAAGACCCCAATTTTCATAAATAAAGATTAATTTTTCTCAAAATATATTTTTAAATATTATGGTGTGAATTTGATATAATGTTATAGTTGTGGGTAGTATTTATAAATTTTGCAAAGTATGCAAGTTGTTATAAAATATTTGATTGGTCAAAGAATATTCGTTTTAACAGGAAATATTCGTACGACGACACAATCATTGGTGGACCCCACAACAAAATTATTATCGGAATGAGAAAACAATAGAGATATCTTTTAATAAAAATAACGGCGAAAGTTTTACCGTTAACTATTGGAATTCCTGGTGGTAAAAGTACAGTAATACGCGTGGTTGCATAGTAGCACACGGTATTGATTATTGATGCTTACGTGAGAAGCTACTCACTTTTGTTCAATTATTGCTACAGTAATTGCTGCATAGTATCTCACGTTATTTGATTCAATTATTGTTAATATTTTATATTATTAAATTAATAATTGAGATGACAAGTTATTCATATTATTATCTGCATAATTAACAATGTCTAGAAAGTTCTGCCGAGGAAAGGAGTTTGGTCACCTAATTGCGCGCTAATCGGGAGAAATTCTTATTGAAAAGCCCCCTCTTTCCTGGGAACGATCTGATTGTTAACATTGCGAGTTATAATAATGATGAATAAATGTTGTTAAAAATATTGAGGGGATTTTTTTATGAAGTATTTGTTGTAAATTTTGGCGTATTATTTGGACCCCCACTTAACCATTTTTCAAAAGTGTCGGTAGAAGTTATCTCAGTTTTGTTATATATATATATATATATATATATATATATATATATATAGATTTGAAATGGGGGGGACCTCAATTACTTTAAAAGAAGGACATCTGGTAGCTTTATTTGTCAAGTTATAAGATGTTTTTTCAATGCATGGACTATTGGCCAAAATTTTCAAATCATGCATTACTATTGATAACTTGTGAATTAGGATGCTTCCTAATTGGTCAAGGCTCCAAATTGGAATGTGTTAGTTTTCCTCATTGGCCAGCACCTTGAAAAGAAAATACTGATAAGTTGGAACCGTGAACTTCGTCCGAATATGTATTGTGCGTCCGTGATTTTTATTTTTAAATAGTATCCTTCTATTCTCCTATAAATAGGATGCTTAGTTAGAATTGAAAATCACACCAGAATCAAAGAATTCTTCTTTTATAATATTGAGCGTATTTCTTTTGAGTTTTAAAAAGCTTTGAGTGTAGAAAACAGTGAAGGTTTTCTTCAAGAATATCCCCGCTATACCAGTTGGAATACTCTTCTTTTTAAGGTAAGGGATATTATTTTTGTTCAATATTCGTAAGAAATAATATTTTCTTTCATACTCTGTAGTATGTAAGTAATATTATTTCGTTTCAGATTTCAAATTCTACACTCGTTTTGTTAAGTTTTGGCTTCTATACCCCATGAAATTAGTAGAATATCTTTGATATTTGCGCTTCATCTAGTATCTTTTCATAGAAATATTATTCTGAACATTCTTGATAAGTTTTAGCTTTTTCATACCGGAGTACTATTCACGGGATACTATTCACTCAGTTACTATTCACCCAGGGTACTATTCATGAAAAAAATTAATTTCTTTTCGGTCTAAATTATTTTTGGTACAATATTATTCTTGAATTTTACTCCACAAAGCAGTATCATGTTGGCAATTTAGACGTTTTTGAATTCTGGATAAATTAAATTATAAAACTTTAAAATTTTATCCTTTGTGTTCTTTTAATTGAATTCTTATATCATTGTCATCATCATCATACTTATATTGTGATGAAAGTCATCTTTGGCTTACATGTATAGATGGACTGTTGATTGATATGATTATACCAGGGATTATTCGGTATAATCATGACCGTAATGTTACAAATGATGTGGTAAAAGTCCTCATTAGACCGTAGTGCATTGATGGACAATTGTTGGCATGATCATGATCATTGGTGAAAACACGAATATCATTGGCCCATAGTGCATGGATATTTCGTGGTCGTAATACTAATGAATATCCTTGGCCCGTAGTGCAGGGATGATTCGATGATGTGGATTATTTATTAAGCTGAGTCTCAGCGATAAAATTGTTGATAAACTTTTTAAATCGTAGAAGATAGTAGATATCATGCTCTACTTGACTCTTCTAATGAATTACTTGTTCCTCTGTAGTTAAACTTAATGTTATTATATTTTATCCGTTTAACACTGTTGAAAGCTAACAATAATTTATTCTGCATTATCTTAGTCATAATATTTCTTACTGGACTAGTTGAGCTCACCATTTACTTTTATTGTTCTCTTCAGGAAATGAGAATATAGCTAGGACTAGTCGGGGAACGAAGTGACGGTCCAGATGTTTGCATTAGTAGTCCTCACTATTCTGAGAAATAGTGTGATAATAATTGTAATGAGGACTTATTTTGAGTTTGAATACTATCTAGAAGATAATATTTGTATTAAAACTCACAGCTTATGTTTTGTCATATTCTACACGACATTTAACAGTTGTATAAATTAAGTTTGTATTTGAATTATGTATCATGTATTTAGCGACTCAGAATAGGTGATGTATATCTATTTTGGGGGCGTCACATTTACTTTATTCATAAACAAGAAATAAACTAAAATATTATACCTCCTGACAGTGTATAGGCTGGTATCCTCGGTAACCCCAGCACTCGATACCGGTCAGTAGTATTAGTGGAAATATCCTGAGACGCGACCCAAAGAGCCGTCTCCTCGTCCTGAGATAAACTAATCTCGGGCGGAGGGACGATGGAATCTAGCGTCTCAACATCACCCCTAGCAGCCTATAATTCCGCTATTCGCTGGTTGCGGACCTTCTCAAACCGCTCCTATAATTTGATATATGTACATGTGAGTTATCTTGGTATCATCATATAAATTACGTAATATTATCCTAAATAATATTTATTATAGTAAATGTATTACCCGTACAGCTAGTGCTGCTGGAGATATTGTCGACCCTGAAGTAGAGCCCTTCGGCGTATGGACTCTATCCCAGAACTCCATCATAGTAGGAGGTCGGCCCAAGCTACTCTGTATGGCCTAAATCATATATATTAAATAATATCACCTTAATTTACTATAGTTGCAGTTTAATATTAAACTAAACTAAAGGGAAATACATTCCGACTTTCTTGAAACGACTGTGAGCCAGAAGTATGTACAACTCGCAGCTTGCTGCGATTCTTCTTCATCTGCTCTGACTTGGTCTTGAACGCAGCATCATCCCAATACACACACATCACAGCCCATGTTGCATCTAATACTACCGGCAGCTGATGCTCTAGCAAAGTAGTCGCGGGCGATTCTTCTACCACCCGGACTACCCTCTGTCGCATCTCATACAACCGGCCGGCATAATTCTTCGAGAAGTGAGCAATGATAACGACATCACCATCCGCCTCAGTGATGTTGGCCTCGTATCTGTAGTATCTCTATCAAATAGACATAACATATGTATAATTAATTATTTGAACAATATGTAAATAACATGGACCTTGATTTAATATATGTAATTCGACTTACGTGAAACTCTCGCAACACTGTCACCATGAAGTTGGCATCGTAGCGCGCGTATTGGCTAAATCCCATGTAGCCAGTAGGGAGATGTGCCAGGAAAATGGCGTGTCGGTTGCCTTAGCGACAGGATCCATAATACTAGAATACAAAATTTATTAAGAACATTTTAATTTATTAATCACATAATAATATCATTCTAATTGAACATAAGTGATATATTATAGTTGAAACCTTCACAGACGAGTCGACATCAACTAGAACTGTGTCAGGCACTGCCGACGGACGACCTAATCTGTTACTAAGCCAAAAAAGAAATCAACTCACTAGCATCTGAAGACGACTCGCCCTGGGAGCCGTCACCCGATCCGGAGCGGCCGCCACCACGGTCATCTCCACCGCTATGTCGAGGCATATATAACTGTACTACTGAAATAACAGACATAGATACGATGACATTAATTAAATTTCATTGCAATTATTATATATAATGATTAATTTTAGTTGTATAATATTTACAAAACACCAATTATTGAAGACGTAGTACGTCGTCAAACTCGTCAGAATCAAAATCATTTTCATCCTCTGATTCTGTCTCTTCCTCTTCTATATCAATTTCTTCCTCAGTATCATCTTCTACTATCACATACGGACTGACAACCACATCTTCCTCCACTTCGTCAACATCGAGTACGTCAACGACATCATCAACCAACACATCGTCATCATATAGAACAATGTGGCTGGGATTGCTAACTTGTTCTTGTAACGGGTCATCCGTTCCAGACAGATTAGTACCATCAAATGACCGAGTCTTCGTTCTCACAACTGTATACCAGGGGATTCTATAATTTACGACATTAGGGGCGTAGTACACTTGAGTTGCTAGGCTGGCTAAAACAAATACGTCATCAAACTGTAAATTCGATTTTATTTTATTTATTTATTTTGATTTATTTATGTATTTTAATTTATTTTATTTTGTATTATATTAATTTAATTTAGTTAAATTAAATTAAATTTATTTATTTATTTAGATTTATTTATTTATTATTTTTTTTATATTATATTAATTATTTAAATTAATTAAAATTAAGTAAGTAACATTTAATTAAATTAAATTAAAATTTTAAATTTTTAAATTTTTTTATTAAATTAAATTATTTAATTTATTCTAGTTTAATATTTAATTTATTTGTTCAATATAATATAATATATTAAATTAAAATTTCATTTATTTTATTTTATTTTGTATTACATTATAGTATATAATTTATTTTTATTAAATTATTTTATTTTAATTAAATTATTTTATATCTATTAAATTATCTTAGTACTAATTAAGAAACTAAGTAAATTCTATTTAGATTATTTTAATATTGGGAAACATAAAAAATATATACACATATACAGTGCCTCCAAATTTTGTAATTGATTAATTTTGACAGAAATTCTGTCGAGAATTCCATCGGAAATAACAAATATACCTACTGCTAAGCTATACCTAAACATAATCCAAATTTTATCAATCCCAAATTGTAGTATAATTATCATCAAACCCGATATTGCAGTATAAATATCAAACCCAAATTGCAGCATATCAAACCTAAATTGCTGTAAATATCAAACTGAAATTGCAACATATGAAACCCAAATTGCAGCATTCCAAACCCAATTTTGAACAATATTATAATCAGCCTCAACATCTCAACGATTAATAACAAAATAAACTCTAAATTATATATCAAACCCAAATTAAACTACAATTCAGCCAAGTTCATCAGTTTCATATATAACAAAATAAATTAAACACTAACACAGCCAAGCCCAAAATCAGTGGCCGACATATAAACCCTAACCCTAACACAACATAGTTGAAGCTAGAAAATTACCTCACTTGATCGAAATGTTAGAGACAAAAGAGAAGAGATACCAACCAACACCGGAAGTCCACCACCGCCGGAAATCCACCCACCACCGCCGATTCCCACCAACGCAGTTCGACAAAAGAGAGGAGAGAGGGAGTTGACGTTTTATGGAGGGGCGAGGGAACGAAGTAGGGAGGAGGGAGAAGCCGGAGAGTGAGGTAGGAGGGAGAAGACAGAGAGTCAGGTAGGAGATAGATGGAGAGCAGAAGCAAAATGATCGACAGATCTGTAAGTCTTAATAAAAATAGATTATTTTCAACGGAAGTTCTGTCGACAATAAGTCCGTCGACTTTAGTTTATTTCTGACGGATTATCCGTTGACCATAAGGCTTATTCAGTCGAGATAGTAATTTCCGGTGGCGCGAAATGTTGGTTCCTTTGGGCAGCCTTATTCCGACTGAATTCGGTCGAATTTAATATATCTTTGACTGAATTATTTTTGACTAATCATTCCGTCGAAACTACATTAATGTTGACGGAATTCAATCCGTCGAAAATAAATCCGTCGACCTTAAGCCTTTTTGTTATAGTGTTTCTTCTTAATCATACTCGAAGTTCATTCAAGTGTTTAAGTCTTGCTAGGACTCCTTATTGGTTTATATTAACCCCATTCCATATCTTATAATGTTCATTTCATTTTAATTAAAACACTTTTTAAGTTTATTAACATTTGACACGACGTTTCGACGTTTATTCGTCGTACGCTCGATTCGTCTCTCTTGCGTACGCTTAGTATGCTTATACAACTTATCTAATATATCATTTATTAATGTTAAACATCATTATATTTACTAATATTCATATTTATAATTTAGAACAACATCTTTAATCGTCAGAAGTACTACACTTGCATACGTGTATGCTCGACGCCCTCCGATTGCCTCGGAATACACATCAGTCCCAAAGATGACCTTTTTTACCCCTACTAACGACCTCAAATTGAAAACCTTAAAGAACTAAAGTTGTAGGTCTACTCGTCTTTGTTCCGGATCATCTTAAATTGCCTCAATCGGAGTTCATATGAAAAAGTTATGACCGCTTTACTACAGGAGGTCAAAACAGTCCGACCCTGACTACTATTCCAGCGTTGCAGCACCCCAAATAGCCTTGGTGGGCAGTGCTACAATGACCCCTAGCAGAAAGTTGCGCATTTTTTTCTTCCAGTTTTGCTGTTCTTGCTAATTTTTAACCTTTTCTCCTTCCAACCTTCATAACTCGAGTTATACACATCCAAATCTGTCCGTTTTCGACTCTATGGATTCGTAATTCATAGAACTACAACATACCAATGAATCAACAATTTACAAAAACATTAACTAACCCAAATCTTGACCCAAAACTCATATTTATAGTAAATTTTTATGTTTTAACATGTTTAGCGAATTTATTCACTACGAATTCGTTTCTTAACCAAATTGATTCATTCAACTTGTGTTCGTTTCATTTTTCAACGTTCTTACAACATCCATCATCAATTTATAGATTATAACTCGAATTCCTAACTAATTTCTGACCTCAAAATTGCCAAAACATATATATTTACAACAAAAATCTAATCTTCATCTTTCAACACTTTATCATGAATTTAATTACTCCTAAACCACTTTTTGATAATATAATATGGATTACACAAACCCATAATGTACATATATGTACAACATCTTTTCACATCAACCAACCCAAAATAGCATTTTATGTGAAGAACTTGGAAACTATATTTTAAAGTTTTAGAATTAGATTTATACCTTGATTAGATGATGAAGATTATCTAATTTCTCTTGATTAATCTTCTTCCTCCTTCTTGATTCTCAAAAACCTTCTCAATTTCTCAGAGAATTTCTTTTATTTCTCAATTTTCTTTGAATTCTCTCTACTTCTCTCATTCTCTCTGCCTTTTCAAATAACGTAAAAACCACCCTTATTACAATTAGAAGTTACCCCACGTAATAAACTTAGTAGTTATAAAATCAACAGCCACAAGGCCTTGTTTAGCTTACTCAAATAAAATTCATTCCTATTTATTTTTATAACTTCCTTATTATATAGTACACAATCGTCACAGTTTATTTAATTTAATTACTTAATCAATATAATTCAAATTTTATTTAACAAATCATTAGCCCTCTAATTTAATTATTTAATTAAATTAGAATATTTTCATTCCAATATAATTTTCATCGAACATTTATTCAATTCCATAAACATTCCAAATAAAATATTTATTCAATTCCATAAATGTTTCTAACTATTTACAAAACTCACAATCTTACTACATTAACATATTACATATATATACAATATATATTAATCTCTCATTTTATTAAAACAAATATGTTTACATTAATTCACAATTTTAATTAAGTGAACCACTCACATTATTTATGAAACTTAATTCATAATAATTTCCATTGCCCACAAGGCATAACAATCAAATTATATTATCTCACAATAAAATTTTAACTTAATTAAATTAACTAATATTATTCAGTTAATTTTCTTTTCATAATAATTATATTTAATTTCTTCAATAGTTTAATTAACTATTAAACATCTTTTTCCCAATACATGACTATATAATTCTCTTCACACCAAATCACATATTTCACAATATAATATATATATATATATATATATATATATATATATATATATATATATATATATATATATATATATATATATATATATACTCAAAACATCTCATAATAAGAATTTTATTTATTAAATTCTTATTTTAATAATTATTAAAAATTCGAGTTGTCACATCCTTCCCCCCTTATAAAGATTTTGTCCTCGAAATCACCAAAACCTCCCTTACTCGGTTTTTACCTATTCTCCTTCAATATTTTATCATAACACATCTTCTACGCATTACCTTAATATATGTTTTATATTTCCTATTACATTTGATTTCACAACAAACCCTTATAGACTTTATTTCATAACTTTTACTTAAACTCAATTATATTTGAGTATTATATATTCTTTAACCCATTCATTACCTTTTCTAAGGATCATTACCATATACTCTACTCATCGAAATCATATACTTCATTATTCACTATATTGTAAGTATTCGGGTTATCACAACTCTTCTGGCCACCTACCCTTTCCCTCATCAAGCCTTCTTTTAATTCCATTTAACAATGTCCTATTCGTAACCTCCACCTGGACATTCGACTGAGGGTGAGCCACAGACGTCTTTCGATGTTGAATATTTAACTCCCCCAAGAACCCCTCAAAATTTGAACCTACAAACTGACGCCCGTTATCAGAAACCACCACCATCGGTATTCCAAATCGGAACACCACAAACTCTTTTAAGAACTTCAGAAAGTCCTGTTCTGTAATCTATCGAAGAGGTTTCGCCTCAACCCACTTAGTCATGTAGTCAATTACCACGATCACAAAGCTGACCAGCCCTTTTGCCTTTAGTAATGGACCCAATATATCATCCCCCATATAACAAAAGGAATCGAGGACAGAACTGAATACAATTCTTCAGGAGGTTGATGGGCAACAAGACTATTTAACTAGCACTTGGGACATTTCTTCACATACTCCGTAGCCTCTTTAAAGATAGTAGGCCAGTAATAACCTTGCCAAAGAACCTTATATGCCAATGACGTAGCTGCTATGTGTTCACCACAAATCCCTTCATGGAATTCCCGAAGAGCATACTCGGCTTCGGACGACATCAAACACTTTAGCAAAGGAGAAGAATAGGCCCTTCGATACAGATCTCCATCTATCAGTACAAAATTTGAACTCCTATACTTCACCTTCTTCGCCAACATCCGATCCGAAGGCAATATGCCATCAGCTAAATAATCTAAATAGGAAGCCATCCAGCAGGTTGATCGTTCCAGATATATTACTACAATATGCTGAACACTAGGTTAATTTAGGACTTCCAAGTGAACTGACCCACCAAAAGTGTTTACATCTGTCATTGCCAATCTGGCCAATGCATGAAAATAGTATTATCAGATCTATCTACTCCTCGAAACGTAAATGAACCAAAGTAGTGAAGCTAATCTTTCACTTCTGCCAGATACTTTACCATCCTTGGCCCCCGAGCCTCATATTCCCCTAAAACCTGCTTAACCACCAGCGAGGAATCACTGAAAATTACAATCATCTGAACCTCTAAGCTCTTAGCCAACCGAAGACCCGCTAAGATTGCTTCATACTCAGCCTCGTTATTGATCGCTTTAAATCTAAAATGAATTTCCTGTTGCACTCTGAACCCCTTTGGACTTGTCAAGACAATACCAGCTCCACTAACGTCCGTAGTAGAAGACCTATCTATATACAGCGTCTATGAATTCTGCACAAGCTGAACATCTATTATTGTCTGAACCATAACTTCTGATTGTACCAAGCTATCATCAGTCTCGGAGAATGAACACTCTACCACGAAGTCAGCTAAGTCCTTTATTGTCGTCCGAGGATGATACTCTATTATAAATTGTGACAATTCCATAGCCCATGTTGCAAGCCGACTCGAAACCATTAGTTTTCCCAACACCTTTTTCAATGGTCGATCCGTGTATACTACTATTAACCGACCATGGAAGTACTACCGAAGCTTCCTACTCGCTATCATCAGTTTATAAGCAAACTTCTCAAGGTTCGAATACCTTGTCTTTGCATCCTTAAGGGCATGATTTACATAATAAATCGAGTGCTACTTACCCCCAATCTCCCGCACCAAAACTGCTCCTACCGCCAAAGAACTCGCAACCAAATACACATATAAAGGTTCAGCTGGAATTGGCTTCACCAACAAAGGAGCCGAAGACAAATACCTCTTAATTCCCTGAAAAGCATCCTCACATTCTAAAGTCCACTGGAAAGTCTTCTCATTCTTCGGCCCTTTCAGCGTATCAAAAAATAGCAAACACTTTTCTACCGACTTAGACTTGAATCTCCTCAAGGCTGCTATCCGACCTATCAGACGTTGAACATCTTTATACAATTGAGGAGATTTCATATCTAAAATTGCATTGATCTTCTCCGGGTTCGCCTTAATTCCTTGCCTGCTGATCAAATAACCCAGAAGTTTCCTTGCTCCCAGTCCGAAGGTACACTTCGTCGGGTTCAATCTGTGCTTATGGTGACGAATTATCTGAAAGAAATCCTATAAATCATTCAAGTGTCCCCGTACTGACATGCTCTTGATAATCATATCGTCTACATAGACCTCCATACTCTGACCCAACTGCTTCGCAAACACATAGTTCATCATCCACTGATAAGTAGACCCGACATTCAACAATTCGAAAGTCATCTTCTTGTAAGCGTAGACCGATCGATGTGTAATGAAAGCAGTCTTCGGGATGTCTTTCTTGTGCATCGAAATCTGATGGTAACCCGAAAAAACATCCATAAAATTGAGTAAAGCATACTCCGAAGTAGCATCAATCAACTGGTCAATATGGGGAAGTGGGTAAAAATCTTTCGAACATGCCTTATTCAAGTCTGTGTAGTCAATGTAGACTCGCCACTTCCCGTTCTGCTGTTGGACCAGTACCACATTTTCTATCCACTCCAGATAGTCAATCTCAAAAATAAAATCTGTTTCTAGAAGCTTAGCTATCTCCTCATCAATTATCTTCTGCCTCTCCGGGGTGAAGATCTTCCTGTTCTTTCGAACTGGTTTTTTGGTTAGATCTATATGCAACCTATGCACGGTCACCTTTTGATCAACCCCATGCATGCCACTAGGAGTCTATGCAAAGATATCAGCATAACATTGCAACAATTCCACCAAACTAGTCCGAGAAAGTTCTTGCAATCTGGACCTGATCTTCACTGTCTTATCTTCTTGCCATGAATCAATTCCACATCCTCAGTCTCTTCGTTTGGCGTGACCAAATGTTCTAAAATACCCTCGGTAAAAGGTTCGATCTCTATCGCCATCGTCTGTTTATGTTTACTAACTCCCACTCCCGAAGAGATCAATGCATTCCTGTAACATCTATTAATAAAAAGGTTTAAATATGTTTCACTACCTTAAACTATCTGACATATTCCACTTTGGTGATTCACCTTTAAATTTTTTTAATTAGATGATTGAACTATTAATTTTTTCCAATTTGATTCAATTGATGTTGTCACGTCAGAAATTGTTGACGTGACTATTTGGATGAGGCATAAAGTAGCTGATGTGTGAATTTTTTTTATTTTGGGATTAAACATTAGTTATATACTAAAGGGTAAAATAGGCACAAAACTTTCATTAATACATTCAAAAAAATTAGACAATTAAAATAATTATATATTCCATCACTTCCAAATCACGGACTGACTCAAACCTTCATTGCAACCATCCAAACCTTCACCATCATTGCAACACCTCCACCTTCAACAAGAGCCTACAATAGCCCATACCTAAATCAAGTTGCACCAAAATAATCAAGCAGCAAGCTGCACCAAGCTTGAAAGTCATAATCTTTCCCCAAAATTCGAAATCATCATAGTCTCCATCTCGATCTAATAGGAAGAACCAAGAAGCTGAAAACCCTAAATTAAAAAAGAGAAAACAAGGAATACCCAGATTGAATTGGAGTTTTCCCAGATGCCAAAAGCCTTTCCCTATAATTCTAAGGGGCGGCTACCCACTCGAGTCCTCTCTTTTGGATGATGTTGTTGTAGTTTTTAGTGCAGCATATATATATATATATATATATATATATATATATATATATATGTATGTACAAGTGAGATTCGAATATCCTAGATCTGGATTTGAGAAATAAACAGTTTTTCGTGCTCTCATTTCCTTCCCAGCAGTTGTGGCATATTGGTTTCCTTCTCCTTTGGGATTACGCTGTGATACGGTGGATATGGTAGAGGTGGTGGCTATAGAGGAGGTCGCTGGGAAGGTGGAGGGGGTGGTTATAGAGGTGGTGGCCAAGGGAAGGCGGAGGAGGCACAGTATCAACGCCGAGACCTAAGTTTTTTTGATGGAATTTAGGGATTTCAGTGAGTATTTGATCGATTCTAATGGCAGGGGGGACGACGAGGAGATGGCTGAAGGTGAAGGGGAAGGGTTTGGGATGGGGAAAGGGATGGAAGATTAGGGTAGAGAGGATGGGTTTAATTTTGTTTTGTTTATTATTTTGTTTAATTATTATTTTACCCTTTAATGTATTAATAATGTTTAATTCCAAAATAAAATAGTATTTTTTTTACATATCAACTGCTTTATGCCCCACTGAAATAGTCACGTTAGCAATTTCTGACGTGACAGCCTTAATTAGATCAAATTAAAAAAAAATCAATAGTTCAATCATCTAATTGAAAAAAATTGAAAGGTGGATCACTAAAGTGGAATATGTCAAATAGTTTAGAGTAGTGAAACATATTTAAGCCTAATAAAAATAGTAAGACCTCAACTTTTTATGAATAAAGATTTAATTTTCTCTAAATATTATTTTGAATAATAAGGTGTTGATTTGATATAATACTATAGTTATGAGTGATATGTGCAAATTTTACAAAATAAGTAAGTTGTCATAAAATCTTCATTTTGTCAGGGAATATTCTTTTTATCGGAGAATATTCGTACGATGGCACAATCATTGGTGGACCACATAACGGAATAACTGTCGGATATAAAAAGCAACAGAAATAACCTTTTTATAAAAAAATAACGACAAAACTTTTACCGTTAACTGTTGAAATACCCGGTGATAAAAGGATAATATTACGCGTTGTTACACAGTAACACACGGTATTGCACAATATATCTGATTATTGATTCTTACGTAAGAAGTCACTAAGTATTCAATAATTGCCACAGTAGTTGCTGCATAGTATCTCATATCACTGATTCAATAATTATTACGGTAACATCTGTATAATATTTTATATTATTTGAATAATATTATTAGTTAGCATTATTTGCAATATCTAGAAAGTTTTGTCGAGGAAAGAAGTTAGGTTATATAATTGTGCTCTAATAAGGATAAATCCTTATCGGAAAGCCCCTTCTTTTCTGGGAACGATCTGGTTGTCAATATTGTGAGCTTATAATATTAATTGTGAATAATTATTATGTGGTGGATATTGGTTCAATTTTGATATAAATAAATGAATTTAGCATGAAAAATTTGTGGAAAGTTTGGCTTATTTTTCTATGGAATCACAATTATCTTCTCCGATAAAATATTCCTTCAAATATATTATTATAATATTACATTATAATAGTATAATGTGATAATATAATAATATAATTTTATAATTTATAACTTTTTAAATAGTAATATTATTATAATATATGATTTGCAGGCATGTAAATTTGTGAGTGGAGGTGAGAAGGTTGCTTTGTATTCTTTTTCTTTTCCAAGTTGGTGGGCAGAGATTTTCTCCTGCAATGCATTCATTTGTTTCCAAATTTGTGGGCCTCACCCATAAGGAATTAAAGGTCAGGCAGAGAAAAAAGAAAAAAAAAGTTAGGCAAAAAAGAATAAAAAGTTAGGCAGATTTAATTATTTTTTCCCCCGTGCTGCACTATAAAGGGGGGGGGGGTAACCCTCCATCCTAAACACACCAAAATTACAAGCGTTCTTACTAAAATATTGTGAGTATTTCTTTTGAGTATAAGAATACTTTGAGTGTAGCTTATAGTGCAAGATTTTCTCAGGATAATATCTGTTATACCAAGTCAGATATAGTTTTTACTAAGGTAAATGATGTTATTTTTTTTCAATACTCGTAAGGGATATCATTTTTTTTCATACTTCATATTATTTAAATGATATTATTTCATTTCATATTCCTAAATTTAAACTTACTATGGTAAATATTACTTCTATAATTCCTGAAATGATTAGAAATTCCTTAAGGTTTGTGCTTCATCTAATATCATTTTACTGGAATATTGGTCTGAACTTCTTATTAAATTTTAATCTTTTCATGTCGGGGTACTATTCATATGGTACTATTCATGAGTACTATTCACAATAGAATTTAATTTTCTTTTCTGTCCAAATTATTTTAGATACATAAATATCGTTCTTGAATTTTTACTCTACAATTAGTTATCATGTTGACAATTTGGACATTTTTGAACTCTGAATAAATTAAATTATAAATCTCTAATATTTATCCTTGATCTTACTTGATTGATTCTTTATATCATTGTCATCATCCTAG
This sequence comes from Panax notoginseng, assembly GCA_016801055.1. NCBI lineage: Eukaryota > Viridiplantae > Streptophyta > Magnoliopsida > Apiales > Araliaceae > Panax > Panax notoginseng. The sequence continues at coordinate 129,609,785 of CM029023.1, forward strand.
TGCTTATATTGTGGTGAAAGTCATCTTTGACCCGTAGTGCAAAGATGGACTGTTGATTGGTATGATTATGACCAGGAATTGTGTATTGGTATAATCATGACCATTAATATTACAGATAAAGGTTTGTGGTAAAAGTCTTCTTTGGCACGGTCGCAGATATCGGTCGCTATTACTAATATCTGCGACCGCCAGTGCGATCGCTGATACTATTGGTCGCTGATAGGCTTTTTTCTTGTAGTGGTAATGCATAGATGGGCAGGTGTTTGATATGATCATGACCACTGGTGATACAAATGAATATCTTTGGCCCGTAGTGCATAGATAATTCGTTAGTTTGAAATAATTATTGATTGGTGTTACAGGGATAAAATATTGATGATGAACTTTTAAGTCATAGAAGATAGTAGACATGATGCTCTACTTGACTTTTCTAATGAATTGTTATTTCCGCTGCAGTTGTTGATCTAAAACTTGTTGTCTATTGTATTCTATAAGATTTTTCCCTGTTGAGGGCTAAGAATAATTTGTTCTACAATATCTTAATCTTAATATTCTTTACTGGGCTAGTTGAGCTCGCCGTTTTCTTTCATTGTTCTCTTCAGGAAATGAGAATATAGTTAGGACTAGTCGGGGAATGGAGTGATGATCCAAGATGGTTACTATAGTAGTCCTCACTACTTTATAAAATAGTGTAACAATAATTGTAATGAGGAATTTATTTGAGTTTGGATATTGTCTACGAGATAATATTTGTATTGAAACTCAAAGCTTATATTTTATCGTATTTTACACGACAATTAATAGTTGCTTAAATGAAGTTTGTATTTGAATTCTGTACCATGTATTTGGCGACTCAGAATGGGTTGTGTGGACCTATTTTGGGGCCGTCACAAAAATAGTGAAATTTCAACAGTTATATATGTTTCATGCTTTGAAATTTTTACATGTTTCATTTCTTATCATATATCTCATATCACAAATATAGTGAGTTTTCATAACTTAAACAACTTCAATTATCAATTTAATTCAATAGATTTATATCATAGTATAACACATACTGCATATTTCAACCCATTTGCAAGAAATTCACATAATACAGTAAAAACTTGCACGTAATAATTAACAAGTTCACACATAACAAGAAGTTTTGAAAAACTTGTCTGATTCGCTTATCCTGCTTATATTTATATTTTGTGTACTATGCATGACCTACATAGTTAATAATCGCACAAAAAGCATGTCAGAATCTGATTTTTTTTTTATTCTGGTAGTGCAGCTTTTCACCCGACCAGTCTGATTCAAACGTTCACCGCGAACAATCCATAAAGAATTTTTGAGGGATTCTTGATTCTGATTTTAGCTTACTTTCGAGGTTTTCTTTTGATATAAGGCTCATATCCTAAATCATTATACACAAAGAGTTATAGATTTTATAAAAACAATGTAGCAAACTAAAATTTCTGATTTTTCGTTCTTCGTTCCTTTGGTTGGATTTCTTGATTTCTCTTGTTTGATTCTTGTTTATACAAGTTCAATGTAAGACCCCAACTTTTTATGAATAATGATTTAATTTTCTGTAAATATTATTTTGAATAATTAGGTGTTGATTTGATATAATGTTATAATTATGGGTGATATTTGCAAATTTTGCAAAGTAAGCAAGTTGTCATAAAATATTCGTTTGGTCGGAAAATTTTCGTACGAAGGCGCAATCATTGGTAAACTCCATAATAGAATAACTGTCAGATATAGGAAGCGACGAAAATAACTTTTTATAAAAATAACGGCAAAACTTTTATCGTTAAACTGTTGAAATACCTGGTGATAAAAGTACAGTAATACGCGTTGTTGCACAGTAGCACACAGTATTACACAATATCTCTGATTATTGATGCTTAAGTAAGAAGTCACTCAGTTTTATCCAAAAATTATCACAGTAGTTGCTGCATAGCATCTCATAGTATTGATTCCATTATTGTCACTGTGACGAACAAGATTTTGTAATTTAAATTTAAATATTTATTAAATTAAATAAATATTTTTTAATAATTTAAATATTGTGTTAAATAATTAATTGATGAATTTGTGGTAGATCAATTTAATTATATGTGTTACATTGATTAAATTAATGTGAATATTTTATTATTCAAAGTATGTATTTAATCTAGCTTATTTGATTAAATGAATTATTTAACAAGTATAATAATTAATTAGAGTTTTAATGATTTGACATAATTAATAAATGAGAATTTAATTATGTGACTATGTGATTTAATATGGAATTATTCTATTTTATTGAATTAAATAAGATATTGATTAATTGCTTAAATGGGTGTGACATTATTAAACTATATGATAGGAGTTTAATTAAATTATACATATAATTATATATCAGGTTTATAATTTAATTCTTATATCATTCATCAAAAGAAAACATAGAGAAATTACAGAAAGAGTTTAGAGAGAAAATTGAGAAAAAGTGTGAATTGAAGAAGAAGTAGAGAAGAACTTCATCGTCTTTGAAGCATATACACAAACTAGCAGGGTAATCTCTTCAACCCAAACTTTAATTTACATTCTTAAATTTTCTATGAAAAACTATTTCAAAGTCCTATGTGATTGAAGAGATTGATAATTGATGAGTATATGATGCTATAGATGTTAGTAAATGTTTATATCATATATTCATGTGATTAGAGTAATCGATTTCATATAAATATGTCGTAACTGGATTTTCGAAGTTACAGAGTATAAAAGTTGTATATATGGCCCTTACGAACAATTGTATGTCATGAATTGTTTGTTTAACTTAAATTTGATATTAGATTATGATAATTGTGAGACCCCAAATTTTATGAATAAATATTTAATTTTCTCGAAATATTTTTTTTATATTATGGTGTGGATTTGAGATAATGTTATAGTTGTGGGTAATATTTATAAATTTTGAAAAGTAAGCAAGTGATTATAAAATATTCGATTGGTCGGAAAATATTCTTTTTGTCGGGGAATATCCGTATGACGGCACAATCATTGGTGAACCCCACAACGGAATTATTATCGGAATGAGAAAACGACAGAAATATCTTTTTATGAAAATAACGGCGAGAGTTTTACCGTTAACTGTTGAGCTACTAGGTAGTAAAAGTACAGTAATATGCGTGGTTATACAGTAGCACACGGTATTGATTATTGGTACTTACGCGAGAAGTCACTCAGTTTTACTCAATAATTGTTACAGTAATTACTGTTCAATATTTTTTTTATTGATTTAATAATTGCTACGTTGATATTTTATATTATTGTTGTTTCAATAATTGTCACTGCACAGTATTTTTTATTATCAGATCAATAATTCATATTATTTGAATAATATTATTAGATAGCATTATTGGTAATGTCTAGAAAGTTCTGTCAAGAAGAGGTTTAGTCACCTAATTGCGCGCCAGTAAGGAGAAATCCTTATTAGAAAGCCTCCTCTTTCCAGGGAACGGTCTGGTTGTCATAATTGTGATTCTGTAATATTATTTGTGAATAATTAATTATTGATTTATATGATAAGAAAAATATTTATTTTATGTGGATATAAATGAAATTTTTTTTAGAAAAATAACAATTGTTGAAAATTGATATTTTATTTTTTCTGATAAAATAATTTATTTAAATATATTATTATATTTTAATAATATAATAAGGATGATATTTTTACAGTGAATGTGTGATATATGAATAAATGAGAAGGAAGAGTATTTTTGTTACAATAAATATTAAACACATGTTAAACATGTTGATCGGCTCCATTTATGACTAAAATTTGATTATAGCTTACAAAATCGTCCATATGTGGATTTCGATCATTTTCTGTTTGGAATTTGGAAAAACTTAAATCTACAAAGTTGTAGAGAAATTGTGACACCCCCAAAATTAGGTATACATCACCCATCTTGGGTCGTCAGATGCATAGTATAAAATACAAATACAACTTACTAATACAACTGTCGTGTACAATACGACAAAACATAAACTGTGAGTTTGAATACAAATATTATCTTCTAGAGAGTATTCATACTCAAAAGGAGTCCTCATTACATTTATTACCACACCATTACATAGAATAGTGAGGAGTACTAACTGATACTATCATTCGGACCATCACTCCGTTCCCCGACTTGCCCCAGCTACGTTCTCTTTTCCTGAAGAGAACAGTGAAAGAAAGGGTGAGCTCAACTAGCCCAGTAAGAAATATTATGACTAAGATAATGCAGAATAAATTATCATTAGCCTTCAACAATGTTAAACTGATAAAATATAATAGACATCAAGTTTAACTGCAGCGGAACAAGCAATCCATTAAAAGAGTCAAGTAGAAAATAAACTCTACTATCTTTTATGATTTAAAAGGTTTTTCAACACTGTGATCGCTGAGACTCAGCTTAATAAAATAATCCACATCATTGAATCACCTCTGCACTACGGCTAAGGATATTTGTGTATTCATTAATGGTCATGATCATGCCAACAACTGTCCATCAATGCACTACGGGCTAATGAGGACTTTTAACACATCATTTGTAACATTACGGTCATGATTACACCGAATAATCCCTTGTCATAATTATACCAAGTCTATCTATGCACTACAGGCCATAGATGATTTTCAACATAATATAAACATGAGGATGATGATAATGATATAAGAATTCAATAAAACAAGTTCAAGAATTAATTTATCCAAGAATTAACAACGTCCAAATTGTCAACATGATACTGTATTGTGGAGTAAAATTCAAGAATGCTTAGAAGAATATTTTCATGAAAAGATACTGGATGAAACGCAATTATCAAGGATATTCCACAAATTTCATGGAGTATAGAAGTCAAAATTTAACCAACTGAGTACAATAAAGAATGGAATAACAAAAGAAATCACCATGCATGCGATAGACCGCACAGACAGGTTATTCCAACAGAATAATAAATAATGGAACCAGGTCCGGCGTAAACGCACAGACAGGATATTCCGACAGAATAATAATAAAAACGGAACCAGGTCCGGTGTAAAACACACAGACAGGATGTTCCAACAGAATAATAATAAAAACGGAACCAGGTCCGGTGTAAAACACGCAGACAGGATGTTCCAACAGAATAATAATAAAAACGGAACCAGGTCCGGTGTAAAACACACAGACAGGATGTTCCAACAGAATAATAATAAAAACGGAACCAGGTCCGGTGTAAAACACACAGACAGGATGTTCCAACAGAATAATAGAAGAATGTCACCAAGTATAGGGTAGACCGCGTATACAGGTTATTCCAACAGAATAATAATAAATGGAGTAACAACAGTTCTCTTCATGAATAAGAAAGAATAACACCCCTTACCGTAAAAGAACTGGATATAAGAGTAGTGAAGTAGCAGAAAACTTTTCTTCTATCTCTATATAGTCTCTCTCTATAGTTTCTCTCTCTAGAGTTCAGTGAATTCGTAAGAAAATAATGAAGGAATGAGCTTCTATTTATAGGAAAATAGAATGCATAGTAACTAATCCATGAACGGTCCAGATTGATTACTTTAATCTGACGGTCCATATTTAAAGAAAAATCTTTTAAATAAAATATAATATATTCTATTTATAGAATAACTTTAATAAAGTATTCTGTTTTATATAAAAAGATATTTCTGTTTTATTACGTTAATAATACGAATAAAACAAAACGTCATTATCGCTAAATAATTCATATTATTAACTGACAATAATGGAATCAAACTGAGTGACTTCTCACATAAGCATTAATAATTAATACCGTGTGCTACTATGCAACCACACGTATTACTGTACTTTTACTACCGAGTAGTTCAACAGTATCAACGGTAAAACTTCTGCCGTTATTTTCATAAAGTATTTTTGTCGTTTTCTCAATTCGACAATAATTCCGTTGTGGGGTCCACCAATAATTGTACCGTCGTACGGATATTCCCCGACAAAAAGAATATTCTCCGACCAATCGAATATAATATGACAACTTGCATACTTTGCAAAATTTATAAATACTACCCATAACTATTATATCAAATCCACACAATAATAAAAAAAATTATTTCGAGAAAAATTAAATATTTATTCATAAAATCTGGGGTTTCACAATCTCCCCTCCTTATGGAATTTCGCCCTCGAAATTTACGTACGTACTTGGTGTGCCGAACATCGAAATTTACGTACGTACTTGGTATGCCGAACATGTGAGGATACCTTGACTTCACTTCAAATTCTAACTCTTGAGGTATAACCTTTAAGCATCGAATATGATCCTTCTTATCCAAGATGATAACACGTATCTCCTCATACGTTAAATCTTTCGCTATTTCGTCCGGTTCTAAATTAATAATGCGGTTCGGGTCGTCCACATATTTACGTAACATCGATACGAAAAAAAAAATGTTCTGAACACGCAACATACTTGGCGGTAAAACGAGTCTATAGGCCACAGTTCCTACTTCATCGAGGATTTCAAATGGGCCAATTAATTCGAGAGTTGAGATTTCCTCTCTTCGTCGATTCTTGCTTCTAGAATAACGCCCTCTTGAACCTTCTTCTTCACATTTATCAGCTCTTAGTATGTAGCTTGAGCGGCTTTAACTTTATCGATTAAAGTCGATTTTAATCGTATATTCGTTATCTTCACGTGGGTTCGAATATTCGCACTTGTAACCGTATACGATCTTCTACACAACGCGTCAGCTACCACGTTCACTTTTCTACGATGTTATTGAATGGTACGATCGTAATCTTCAACAGCTCGAGCCAACGTCTTTGGCGCATAATACGTTCGTTTTAGTTGAAGAAATATTTGAGGGTTTAAGAAATGAGTTTTGTACTGGGGTCAATACAAAATTCAATTTTACGCTTTGGGGTAGGCTAAGAAGTCTTCAAGAATACGTTAAGAAATTTATTAACAATAGAAATATCGTTCAAAACTGTGACCCTCATCCAAGACTTGGATAACATGTCACATTGATACCTATCAACTTGCCATCGTCATTTACAACGTCTCCTACGGAAAAGTCTAGCTTCGGTGCATTCCACACCAGGAAGTCAACAGCGAAAGGAACGGGGATTTTTACTTATGGCTTGATATGACAATGATTGACTTTAGTGGTTTGGTTACTTTGAATTTGCATAACAGGTTGGTTAGGAGTATGAAAGATAACAACCTTACGAGAAGCATGATGAGTAGTGAACCAATCGTTTAAAAAAAATCACATCAAAGGCAAGTATTTTCAAAGAGATAAGATCGACAGGTAACGTGAAAGTGTTGATTTGAACAAGATTTATAAATAGTAGAGGTAACGAAGGTTTCTCCCAACTGAGTTTAAACAGACATATCAAAGTCTAAGTTCTCCGGAGTTAACTTCAAACATTTAACACAACTAAGTGAAATAAAAGAGTGAGTAGAACCGGTATCTAGCACGGTATAGACTTCGCAAGAGTTTATGACTAATATACCCGTGATAATTTTATTCAGGTTCCTCGTCACGAAAAAAAAAATACTCTCTCTTAAACTGCTGGCTTTGGCTTTTCTGGGACGGTCTTTGGTGCCTCCATCCTATCTGAACTTGTCTTCGGTGAACGACAAAATCGGGCTAAGTGACCTTCTCTTCCACAATTATAGCATGCTTTGGATGGCATCGCGCAGTTTGGACTGATGTGCCCCTCCCCTCCGCATTTGAAACATATGATAGGTGGTCGTTCTCCTTCCTTAACAACGGGTGCTGGTGCTGATGTCTTTCCATTATTGTTGAATCTCCTCTTCTTGAAATGACCATTCTCATTGTTTTGGCCTTGATTACCACCGAAGTGGTTACCATTTCTGGCATGTTGATTCCATCCACGCTTGTTGTCACCGCTTCGATGACCGCTCTCACTGGTATTATCATTTTGTCGACTGCTCTCTTTTGGTTGCGTTGACTCGTTATCGCGCTCCACTAACTGAGCCCTATTCACAACATCTGAATACAAACACAGTTTATGAGAAATAAGATGTTGACGTATCTCAGGTTTCAAACCTCGCAAAAACATTCGCGTCATTCGCTCTTCATTATCCACCAAGTGGGACGCAAATCGAGACAACTCGGCAAACTTGGCTTTGTACTGCGATACGGTCATGTTGTTTTGCTCCAACTTGATAAATTCCACCTCCTTCATGTGACGAATACTTTCGGGAAAGTATTTGTCATTGAACAGTTCTTGGAACTTCTCCCAAGACATCTTGAGTGCGTCAGGCTGAGTACGTTTTACAAATTTCCACCAGTAATCTGCATCTTCACGTAACATAAAGGTGGCAAAGGGAACCTTTTGCTCCTCGGAGCATCCCAAGACATCAAATATCTTGGTGATCTGCTTTAACCACGTCTCCGCCTTAAGTGGTTCTGGCTTTCCCAAAAACTCCGGTGGTCCTAGCTCCTTGAATTGCTTAGCGGTGACCAACCGTGGGTTGTCATTGTTTCCTCCTTCATTTTGGATAGGAGCCGCTCTCGCCCGTTGTTGCATGAATTGCTCCTTGAACTGCTTAGCGGTGACCGTCCGAGAGTTATTTTGTTGTTGCATGAATTGTATAAAGCCTCTGACCATCTCATCATTCACCATTTCATCGGTGTTATTGTTTTCATGAGGATTGTCGCCTTCCTGATTCACATTATCCTGATTATCGATATGTGGTGAATCAACGGTCGCCTGTGCTCCATTGCTATTCTCAACATTCTCAACTGCCATTTTCAGATACTGCCACAAAACAAAGGTTAATTGACATGTAACATATTATCCCTATATTCTGACCGACCAATTAAATACCAAATAAACTTAGGTAGGTCATACTAGCGAAGGAATTCTCCGTCTCTCCCCTCCTAGTTCTATTCTCACATCCTAGCCAGGGATCATATCCCTAAGCTCTGATACCAACTGTGACGCCCCCAAAATTAGGTATACATCACCCATCTTGGGTCATCAGATACAACGTACAGAATACAAATACAACTTACTAATACAACTGTCGTGTACAATACGACAAAACATAAACTGTGAGTTTGAATACAAATATTATCTTCTAGAGAGTATTCATACTCAAAAGGAGTCCTCATTACATTTATTACCACACCATTACATAGAATAGTGAGGAGTACTAACTGATACTATCATTCGGACCATCACTCCGTTCCCCGACTTACCCCAGCTACGTTCTCATTTCCTGAAGAGAACAGTGAAAGAAAGGGTGAGCTCAACTAGCCCAGTAAGAAATATTATGACTAAGATAATGCAGAATAAATTATCATTAGCCTTCAACAATGTTAAACTGATAAAATATAATAGACATCAAGTTTAACTGCAGCGGAACAAGCAATCCATTAAAAGAGTCAAGTAGAAAATAAACTCTACTATCTTTTATGATTTAAAAGGTTTTTCAACACTGTGATCGCTGAGACTCAGCTTAATAAAATAATCCACATCATTGAATCACCCCTGCACTACGGCCAAGGATATTCGTGTATTCATTAATGGTCATGATCATGCCAACAACTGTCCATCAATGCACTACGGGCTAATGAGGACTTTTAACACATCATTTGTAACATTACGGTCATGATTACACCGAATAATCCCTGGTCATAATTATACCAAGTCCATCTATGCACTACAGGCCACAGATGACTTTCAACATAATATAAACATGAGGATGATGATAATGATATAAGAATTCAATAAAACAAGTTCAAGAATTAATTTATCCAAGAATTAACAACGTCCAAATTGTCAACATGATACTGTATTGTGGAGTAAAATTCAAGAATGCTTAGAAGAATATTTTCATGAAAAGATACTGGATGAAACGCAATTATCAAGGATATTCCACAAATTTCATGGAGTATAGAAGTCAAAATTTAACCAACTGAGTACAATAAAGAATGGAATAACAAAAGAAATCACCATGCATGCGATAGACCGCACAGACAGGTTATTCCAACAGAATAATAAATAATGGAACCAGGTCCGGCGTAAACGCACAGACAGGATATTCCGATAGAATAATAATAAAAACGAAACCAGGTCCGGTGTAAAACACACAGACAGGATGTTCCAACAGAATAATAATAAAAACGGAACCAGGTCCGGTGTAAAACACGCAGACAGGATGTTCCAACAGAATAATAATAAAAACGGAACCAGGTCCGGTGTAAAACACACAGACAGGATGTTCTAACAGAATAATAATAAAAACGGAACCAGGTCCGGTGTAAAACACACAGACAGGATGTTCCAACAGAATAATAGAAGAATGTCACCAAGTATAGGGTAGACCGCGTATACAGGTTATTCCAACAGAATAATAATAAATGGAGTAACAACAGTTCTCTTCATGAATAAGAAAGAATAACACCCCTTACCGTAAAAGAACTGGATATAAGAGTAGTGAAGTAGCAGAAAACTTTTCTTCTATCTCTATATAGTCTCTCTCTATAGTTTCTCTCTCTAGAGTTCAGTGAATTCGTAAGAAAATAATGAAGGAATGAGCTTCTATTTATAGGAAAATGGAATGCATAGTAACTAATCCATGAACGGTCCAGATTGATTACTTTAATCTGACGGTCCATATTTAAAGAAAAATCTTTTAAATAAAATATAATATATTCTATTTATAGAATAACTTTAATAAAGTATTCTGTTTTATATAAAAAGATGTTTCTGTTTTATTACGTTAATAATACGAATAAAACAAAACGTCATTATCGCTAAATAATTCATATTATTAACTGACAATAATGGAATCAAACTGAGTGACTTCTCACATAAGCATTAATAATTAATACCGTGTGCTACTATGCAACCACACGTATTACTGTACTTTTACTACCGAGTAGTTCAACAGTATTAACGGTAAAACTTCCGCCGTTATTTTCATAAAGTATTTTTGTCGTTTTCTCAATCCGACAATAATTCCGTTGTGGGGTCCACCAATAATTGTACCGTCGTACGGATATTTCCCGACAAAAAGAATATTCTCCGACCAATCGAATATAATATGACAACTTGCATACTTTGTAAAATTTATAAATACTACCCATAACTATTATATCAAATCCACACAATAATAAAAAAAATTATTTCGAGAAAAATTAAATATTTATTCATAAAATCTGGGGTTTCACAGAATTGAATTTTCTATGAAAAGTACATAAGATTCGAATTTTTCTGATAAAAGACCTATTTATTATGAATTATTGAAATTTTCAGAATATTGGGTCTGAATTGATTTTGTTACAACAAAGGTTAAAAATATGTTTTGTATGTTGGTGGGCCCCACTTACATGTATAAAATTCTGAAATCAGATTTTTCCAAGTGTACGTATGAGTTTTTTATAAATATTAATATTTTATTAAATTTTCTGCTTTAGTGTTCTAAGTATTTTCCTATAAATAGAATGCTTAAGTTAGAATTAAAAATCACACCAAAAACTGAAGTTTTTTCTCTCTATATTATCGAGCGTATTTTTGTAAGTATTTAGATACTTTGAGAGTTGATATTCAGTGCAAGTTTTCTTTGGCTTTACATCCTATATTCCGATCAGAACTACTGTTATTTTAAGGTAACGGATATTATTTTCTTCGTAAATGATATTATTTTCTTCAATATCATTATGCCGAAATATTGATATAAATTTTATTGTGGAAATTCTACCTTTTTGTGTCGGGATTACTATTCACGTATACGGCACTATTCACGTATACGGTACTATTCACCGAAAAATAAAATTTTCTCTTTTTTGTCCCAGATGTCTATTATGGTTACTATCATTGATTGTATCCATATTTTGATCTTCATTCTTTACTTGTTTTGTTAAAATTTTGGCTTCTATACTCCATGAAATTAGTAGAATATCCTTGATATTTGCGCTTCATCTAGTATCTTTTTATGGAAATATTATTATGAGCATTCTTGATAAGTTTTAACTTTTTCATACCGGAGTACTATTCACAGGTTACTATTCACAAAGTACTATTCACGGGATACTATTCACTCGAATATTATTCACTCGGGATACTATTCATGATAAAAATTGATTCGTTTTCAGTCTAAATTATTTTTGGTACAATATTATTCTTGAATTTTACTCCACAAAGCAGTATCATGTTGACAATTTGGACGTTATTGATTTCTGGATAAATTATATTATAAATCTTTAAAAATTTATCCTTGAACTTGTTTTATTGAATTCTTATATCATTGCCATCATTCTCGTATTTATATTCTGTTGAAAGTCATCTGTGGCCTGTAGTGCATAGATGGACTTGGTATGATTATGACCAGGGATTATTCGGGATAATCATGACCGTAATGTTACAAATGATGTGGTAAAAGTCCTTATTGGCCCGTAGTGCATTGATGGATAGTTTTTGGTATGATTATGGCCATGGATTCTCTTCGGCCAAGGGTGCAAAGATGAATTATTTTATGGCATGATCATGACCGTTGATGAAAACACGATTATCTTTGGCCCGTAGTGCATGGATAATTTATGGTCGTGATACTAAAGAATATCTTTGGCCCGTAATGCAGGGATGATTCGATGATGTGGATTATTTATTAAGCTGAGTCTCAGCGATAAAATTGATGATAAATCTTTTAAATCATAGAAGATAGTAGGTTTTATGCTCTACTTGACTCTTCTAATGGATTGCTTATTCCGCTGCCGTTGTTGATCTATAACATGTTGTCTATTATATTCTATCAGTTGTTATATTGTTGAAGGCTATGGATAATTTATTCTGCATTATCTTAGTCATAATATTTCTTACTGGGCTAGTTGAGCTCACCCTTTCTTTCACTGTTCTCTTCAGGAAATGAGAATATAGCTGGGACTAGTCGGGAAATGGATTGATGGTCCAGATGGTTACATTAGTAGTCATCACTATTCTGTAAAATAGTGTGATAATAATTGTATTGAAGACTTATTTTGAGTTTGAATATTGTCTAGCAGACAATATTTGTATTAAAACTCATAGCTCGTATTGTATATTTAAGTTTGTATTTAAGTTCTGTACCATGTATTTGGCGACTCAGAATGGGTGATGTATACCTATTTTAGAGGCGTCACAGTTGGTATCAAAACATAAGGATATGATCCCTGGCTGAGATGTGAGACAAGAACTAGGAGGGGAGAGACGGAGAATTCCTTTGCTAGTATGACCTACCTAAGTTTATTTGGTATTTAATTGGTCGGTCAAAGTATAAGGATAATATGTGACATGTCAATTAACCTTTGTTTTGTGGCAATATTTGAAAATGACATCTGAGAATGTCGAGAATAGCAATGGAGCACAGGAAACCGTTGAGTCTCCACAATCAGGATAATGTGCATCAGGAAGGCAATAATCCTCCTGTAAACAACAACACTGATCAAATCACGAACGATGGTACGTTTAGGAGTTTTTTAGAATTCATGCAAACTAGAGAAACTCCTGTTCATAATGCAGGTAGAAACAACGGTAACCCACGGTCAGTCACTGCTAAACAGTTCAAGGAGCTGGGACCACCAGAGTTTTTGGGAAAACCAGAACCACTTAAGGCAGAGACGTAGATAAAGCAGATCACCAAGATATTTGATGTCTTGGAATGCTCAGAGGAGCAAAAGGTTCCCTTCGCCACCTTTATGTTGCGTGAAGAAGCAGATCATTGGTGGGAATCTGTAAAACGTACCCAGACTGGCTCACTAAAGATGACTTGGAAGAAGTTCCAAGAATTGTTCAACGACAAGTACTTTCCCGAAAGTATTCGTCATATGAAAGAAGTAGAGTTCATTAAACTGGAGCAAAACAATATGACCGTATCGCAGTACGAAGCCAAGCTTGTCGATTTGTCCCGGTTTGCATCCCATTTGGTAGATAATGAGGAGCGAATGACGCGAATGTTTCTAAGAGATTTTAAACCCGAGATACGTCAATACCTCATTTCTCACAAACTTCGTTTATATTCAGATGTTTTGAATAGGGCTCAGTTAGTGGACCGCGATAATGAGTCAGCACATACAAAAGGCAACGACCAACAACACGATAATAATCATACCGGTGGCAACGACCATCGAAACAATGATAACCATCGTGGGGAAAATTATCATGCCAAGAATGGTAACCACTTCGGTGGTAATCATGGCCAAGATAATAGAAGTGGAAATTTTAAGAAGAGAATGTTCAATAATAATGGAAAGACAGCAGCACCAACACCCATTTCAAAGGAAGAAGAACGACCACCGGTCGTATGTTTCAAATGCGAACAGGAGGGACACATCCGTCCAAACTGTACGCAGCAACCCAAAGCGTGTTTCAATTGCGGAAGAGAAGGTCACCTAGCTCGATTTTGTCGTGTAGTGAAGTCAAGTCCAACTGGATGAAACGCAATTATCAAGGATATTCCACAAATTTCATGGAGTATAGAAGTCAAAATTTAACCAACTGAGTACAATAAAGAATGGAATAACAAAAGAAATCACCATGCATGCGATAGACCGCACAGACAGGTTATTCCAACAGAATAATAAATAATGGAACCAGGTCCGGCGTAAACGCACAGACAGGATATTCCGACAGAATAATAATAAAAACGAAACCAGGTCCGGTGTAAAACACACAGACAGGATGTTCCAACAGAATAATAATAAAAATGGAACCAGGTCCGGTGTAAAACACGCAGACAGGATGTTCCAACAGAATAATAATAAAAACGGAACCAGGTCCGGTGTAAAACACACAGACAGGATGTTCCAACAGAATAATAATAAAAACGGAACCAGGTCCGGTGTAAAACACACAGACAGGATGTTCCAACAGAATAATAGAAGAATGTCACCAAGTATAGGGTAGACCGCGTATACAGGTTATTCCAACAGAATAATAATAAATGGAGTAACAACAGTTCTCTTCATGAATAAGAAAGAATAACACCCCTTACCGTAAAAGAACTGGATATAAGAGTAGTGAAGTAGCAGAAAACTTTTCTTCTATCTCTATATAGTCTCTCTCTATAGTTTCTCTCTCTAGAGTTCAGTGAATTCGTAAGAAAATAATGAAGGAATGAGCTTCTATTTATAGGAAAATGGAATGCATAGTAACTAATCCATGAACGGTCCAGATTGATTACTTTAATCTGACGGTCCATATTTAAAGAAAAATCTTTTAAATAAAATATAATATATTCTATTTATAGAATAACTTTAATAAAGTATTCTGTTTTATATAAAAAGATGTTTCTGTTTTATTACGTTAATAATACGAATAAAACAAAACGTCATTATCGCTAAATAATTCATATTATTAACTGACAATAATGGAATCAAACTGAGTGACTTCTCACATAAGCATTAATAATTAATACCGTGTGCTACTATGCAACCACACGTATTACTGTACTTTTACTACCGAGTAGTTCAACAGTATCAACGGTAAAACTTCTGCCGTTATTTTCATAAAGTATTTTTGTCGTTTTCTCAATCCGACAATAATTCCGTTGTGGGGTCCACCAATAATTGTACCGTCGTACGGATATTCCCCGACAAAAAGAATATTCTCCGACCAATCGAATATAATATGACAACTTGCATACTTTGTAAAATTTAAAAATACTACCCATAACTATTATATCAAATCCACACAATAATAAAAAAAATTATTTCGAGAAAAATTAAATATTTATTCATAAAATCTGGGGTTTCACAGAATTGAATTTTCTATGAAAAGTACATAAGATTCGAATTTTTCTGATAAAAGACCTATTTATTATGAATTATTGAAGTTTTCAGAATATTGGGTCTGAATTGATTTTGTTACAACAAAGGTTAAAAATATGTTTTGTATGTTGGTGGGCCCCACTTACATGTATAAAATTCTGAAATCAGATTTTTCCAAGTGTACGTATGAGTTTTTTATAAATATTAATATTTTATTAAATTTTCTGCTTTAGTGTTCTAAGTATTTTCCTATAAATAGAATGCTTAAGTTAGAATTAAAAATCACACCAAAAACTGAAGTTTTTTCTCTCTATATTATCGAGCGTATTTTTGTAAGTATTTAGATAATTTGAGAGTTGCTATTCAGTGCAAGTTTTCTTTGGCTTTACATCCTATATTCCGATCAGAACTACTGTTATTTTAAGGTAACGGATATTATTTTCTTCGTAAATGATATTATTTTCTTCAATATCATTATGCCGAAATATTGATATAAATTTTATTGTGGAAATTCTACCTTTTTGTGTCGGGATTACTATTCACGTATACGGCACTATTCACGTATACGGCACTATTCACCGAAAAATAAAATTTTCTCTTTTTCGTCCCAGATGTCTATTATGGTTACTATCATTGATTGTATCCATATTTTGATCTTCATTCTTTACTTGTTTTGTTAAAATTTTGGCTTCTATACTCCATGAAATTAGTAGAATATCCTTGATATTTGCGCTTCATCTAGTATCTTTTTATGGAAATATTATTATGAGCATTCTTGATAAGTTTTAACTTTTTCATACCAGAGTACTATTCACAGGTTACTATTCACAAAGTACTATTCA
Organism: Panax notoginseng; assembly: GCA_016801055.1. Lineage (NCBI taxonomy): Eukaryota > Viridiplantae > Streptophyta > Magnoliopsida > Apiales > Araliaceae > Panax > Panax notoginseng. The sequence continues at coordinate 129,626,405 of CM029023.1, forward strand.
CGGGATACTATTCACTCGAATATTATTCACCCGGGATACTATTCATGATAAAAATTGATTCGTTTTCAGTCTAAATTATTTTTGGTACAATATTATTCTTGAATTTTACTCCACAAAGCAGTATCATGTTGACAATTTGGACGTTATTGATTTCTGGATAAATTATATTATAAATCTTTAAAAATTTATCCTTGAACTTGTTTTATTGAATTCTTATATCATTGCCATCATTCTCGTATTTATATTCTGTTGAAAGTCATCTGTGGCCTGTAGTGCATAGATGGACTTGGTATGATTATGACCAGGGATTATTCGGGATAATCATGACCGTAATGTTACAAATGATGTGGTAAAAGTCCTTATTGGCCCGTAGTGCATTGATGGATAGTTTTTGGTATGATTATGGCCATGGATTCTCTTCGGCCAAGGGTGCAAAGATGAATTATTTTATGGCATGATCATGACCGTTGATGAAAACACGATTATCTTTGGCCCGTAGTGCATGGATAATTTATGGTCGTGATACTAAAGAATATCTTTGGCCCGTAATGCAGGGATGATTCGATGATGTGGATTATTTATTAAGCTGAGTCTCAGCGATAAAATTGATGATAAATCTTTTAAATCATAGAAGATAGTAGGTTTTATGCTCTACTTGACTCTTCTAATGGATTGCTTATTCCGCTGCCGTTGTTGATCTATAACATGTTGTCTATTATATTCTATCAGTTGTTATACTGTTGAAGGCTATGGATAATTTATTCTGCATTATCTTAGTCATAATATTTCTTACTGGGCTAGTTGAGCTCACCCTTTCTTTCACTGTTCTCTTCAGGAAATGAGAATATAGCTGGGACTAGTCGGGAAATGGATTGATGGTCCAGATGGTTACATTAGTAGTCCTCACTATTCTGTAAAATAGTGTGATAATAATTGTATTGAAGACTTATTTTGAGTTTGAATATTGTCTAGCAGACAATATTTGTATTAAAACTCATAGCTCGTATTGTATATTTAAGTTTGTATTTAAGTTCTGTACCATGTATTTGGCGACTCAGAATGGGTGATGTATACCTATTTTAGAGGCGTCACAGTTGGTATCAAAACATAAGGATATGATCCCTGGCTGAGATGTGAGACAAGAACTAGGAGGGGAGAGACGGAGAATTCCTTTGCTAGTATGACCTACCTAAGTTTATTTGGTATTTAATTGGTCGGTCAAAGTATAAGGATAATATGTGACATGTCAATTAACCTTTGTTTTGTGGCAATATTTGAAAATGACATCTGAGAATGTCGAGAATAGCAATGGAGCACAGGAAACCGTTGAGTCTCCACAATCAGGATAATGTGCATCAGGAAGGCAATAATCCTCCTGTAAACAACAACACTGATCAAATCACGAACGATGGTACGTTTAGGAGTTTTTTAGAATTCATGCAAACTAGAGAAACTCCTGTTCATAATGCAGGTAGAAACAACGGTAACCCACGGTCAGTCACTGCTAAACAGTTCAAGGAGCTGGGACCACCAGAGTTTTTGGGAAAACCAGAACCACTTAAGGCAGAGACGTAGATAAAGCAGATCACCAAGATATTTGATGTCTTGGAATGCTCAGAGGAGCAAAAGGTTCCCTTCGCCACCTTTATGTTGCGTGAAGAAGCAGATCATTGGTGGGAATCTGTAAAACATACCCAGACTGGCTCACTAAAGATGACTTGGAAGAAGTTCCAAGAATTGTTCAACGACAAGTACTTTCCCGAAAGTATTCGTCATATGAAAGAAGTAGAGTTCATTAAACTGGAGCAAAACAATATGACCGTATCGCAGTACGAAGCCAAGCTTGTCGATTTGTCCCGGTTTGCATCCCATTTGGTAGATAATGAGGAGCGAATGACGCGAATGTTTCTAAGAGGTTTTAAACCCGAGATACGTCAATACCTCATTTCTCACAAACTTCGTTTATATTCAGATGTTTTGAATAGGGCTCAGTTAGTGGACCGCGATAATGAGTCAGCACATACAAAAGGCAACGACCAACAACACGATAATAATCATACCGGTGGCAACGACCATCGAAACAATGATAACCATCGTGGGGAAAATTATCATGCCAAGAATGGTAACCACTTCGGTGGTAATCATGGCCAAGATAATAGAAGTGGAAATTTTAAGAAGAGAATGTTCAATAATAATGGAAAGACAGCAGCACCAACACCCATTTCAAAGGAAGAAGAACGACCACCGGTCGTATGTTTCAAATGCGAACAGGAGGGACACATCCGTCCAAACTGTACGCAGCAACCCAAAGCGTGTTTCAATTGCGGAAGAGAAGGTCACCTAGCTCGATTTTGTCGTGTAGTGAAGTCAAGTCCAACTGGGATAGTGATGCCAAAAGATGTCCCAAACAAGTCAAAACTGGTAGTTTAAGTGAGAGCGTTTGTCAAGGAACCCAAACGAAGTTATCACGAGTAAGTTAATTATAAACTCTTGCGAAGTCTATACCTTATTCGATACCGGTTTTAGCTACTCTTTTATTTCTCCTATTTGCGCTCAACGTTTAAATTTGACTCCGGAGAAATTAGAATTTGATTTATCTGTTTATAAATCTTGTTTAATTTAAATCGACACTTTCACGTTACCTGTCGATGTTATCTCTTTGAAATTACTTGCCCTTGATATGATTTTAGGAATCGACTGGTTAACTATTCTTCATGCTAAAATTGACTATTTTCGTAAGGTTGTTATCTTACATATTCCTAACCAACCTGTTATGTGAATTCAAGAAACCAAACCACTAAATTCAATCACTATTATATCAAGCCATAAGTAAAGATGCCTGAGCCTTTCGTTGTTGACTTCCTTGTGTGGAATGCAGCAAAGCCAGACCTTCTATAGGGGAAGCTGTGGATAACGGTGGCAAGTTGATAGGTATCAATGTGACGTGCAATCCAAGTCTTGGGATGAGAGTCACAGTTTTGAATGATATTTCTCTGACGCCCCCAAAATAGGTATACAACACCCATTCTGAGTCGCCAAATACATGGTACAGAAAGCAAACTACAACTTCAATAATACAATTGTCGTGCAAAATATGACAACACATACTATGAGTTTAAATACAAATATTGTCTTCTAGACAATATCCACACTCAAATAAGTCCTCATTACAATTATTCAAACACTATTTTACAGAAATAGTGAGGACTGCTAAAACATCTTTCTAGAACCATCACTCTATACCCCGACTAGATCCTGCGATGTTCTCACCTCCTGAGAAGAAAAATGGAACAAAAAGGAAAAGGGTGAGCTCAACTAGTCCAGTAAAGAATATTATGACTAAGATAATATATAACAAATTATCATTAGTATTCAACAGGGAAAAATATGATAGAATATAATCGACAACAAGTTTTAGATCAACAACTGCAGTGAAAACAACAAACCATTACAAGAGTCAAGTAGAGAATGAATTCTACTATCTTCTAAGATTTAAAAGTTTATCATCAATATTTTATCCCTGTAACATCAATTAATAATCATCTTTATCCAAATATTCATCTTTGCACTACAGGCCAAAGATATTCATTTGTACCACCTGTCAGTCATGTTCATCTCAACACCTGTTCATCTTTGCACTACAGGCCAAAGATATTCATCAAGTAATCATATATCTTTGTACTACAAGCCAAAGATATTCAGTAATATCATCATTTAGGACTGAGGATGACGAAAAATATCTTAAAGAGAACGAATCCAGTGAGACAGAAGGACAAATAGTAGGGATTCGTATAACAGTTTATCCAAGATCAATAATACTTCATAATAATCAATTGTGAAGCAGAATTCAAAAATAAAGATCAAAACATGGATACAATCAAAGATAGTAACCATAATAACCATCTTGGACAAAAAGAGAAAATTTTATTTTTCGGTGAATAGTGTCGTATTCGTGAATAGTGCCGTATACGTGAATAGTAACGTATACGTGAATAGTAATCCCGACACAAAAAGTTCCAAATTTGATAAAAACTCATGTTAATATTTCAGCATAATGATATTGAAAAAAATAATATCATTTAAGAAGAAAATAATATCCCTTACCTCAAAATATCAGTACTTCTGGTCGGAATACCGGTATAAGGCTGAAAGAAATTTACTCTGATGAATAGAAACTCTCAAAGTATCTAAATACTCACAAAATACACTCAATAATCTAGAGAGAGAAAGAGAGAAAGCTTATGTTTCTGGTGTGATTTTTAATTCTAACTTAGCCCTCTATTTATAGGAAAATGTTAGCACGCCGAAGCAGACTTAACCTGCAACCTGATGGCTTTACCTGCTACTATTCCCACCCACCACATTTGAATAAAAATCTCAGCACATTTCTTCACCAACCAAGAGTGGGGCCCACCAATTCTAGAATTTTTCACCAAAATGATAACTCCGAAAATTCAACAATTTCTGAACCAGTCATCTCGTAAAATTCATAATAAATCATACGTTCATTTTTAACGGTTCAAAATTTGTGGACATATACTCAACTTATATATGTATAACATATCCAAAAATTACCACGATCCAACGGTCGGATTAAAAATTATAACACCCACAATATTTCTCAAAAATCCTGATTTGATTTTTAATACCTCCATTTCGATAAAAATACTGATAAAACACCTCAACATTAACTCCTTCATTTTTAACCACAATAAATATATCCAACATTTATATCCACATAAAATAAATATTTCCTTATCATATGAATCAATAATTAATTATTCACAAATAATATTACAGAATCACATTTATGACAACCAGGCCGTTCCCAGGAAAGAGGGGGCTTTCCAATAAGAATTTCTCCTTACTGGCGCGCAATTAGATGACCAAACCTCTCCTTAGACAGAACTTTCTAGACATTGCCAATAATGTTATCTAATAATATTATTCAAATAATATGAATTATTGATCTGATAAAGGAAAATACTGTGCAGCAACAATTATTGAAACAACAATAATATAAAATATCAACGCAACAATTATTGAATCAATAAAATAAAATATTGAACAATAACTACTGTAACAATTATTGAGTAGTGCCTTCTTACGTAAGAATCAATAATTGGTGTAATACCGTGTGCTACTGTATTTTAATCACCGGGTATTCTAACAGTATTAACGGTAACAACTACGCCGTTATTTATAAATAACTTATACTTGTCGTTTTCTTCATCCAATCGCTTTCCGTTATGGGGCCCACACAAGGTTGCGCCGTCGTACGAATATTCCCCGACAGCAAGAATATTCCACGACCAAACGAATATTTCCCGACAAAATGAATATTTTATAACCACTTGCTTATTTTGCAAAATTTGCACATTTCACCCATAACCAAAGTATTATATCAAATTAATCCCTTATTATTCACAATAATATTTAGAGAAAATTTGATTTTATTCATTAATAAGTTGGGGTCTTACAACCTCTCCTCCTTATGAAATTTCGTCCTCGAAATTGACGTACGTACCTGATATTTCGAAAAGGTGAGGATACCTCGCTTTCATTTCTGATTCCAACTCCCAGGTCATTTCTTCAATAGCATGGTTTCTCCACAAAACCTTAACTTGTGGTATAACCTTCGTGCGTAGGACATGCTCTTTCCTATCCAAGATCTTAACAGGTACCTCCTCGTACGTTAAATCTTCAGCTATCTCGTCTGGTTCTAACTCAATAATGTGGTTCGGGTCTTTCACATATTTACGAAGCATAGATATGTGAAAAACATTATGAACACGAGACATGCTTGGAGGTAATGCGAGTCTATATGCCACATTTCCTATTCGCTCAAGAATCTCAAATGGACCAACAAATCTTGGATTGAGCTTTCCTCTCTTCCCAAATCTTGTAACTCCCTTCCATGGTGCAACACGTAATAATACATGATCCCCAATATTAAATTTCACGTCCTTCCGATGAAGATCCGCATAACTCTTTTGTCGATCCTGTGCCGTTTGTATACGTTGTCGAATCGTTTGGATCTTCTCTGTAGTAATGCGTACCAACTCTGGTCCCAATAATGTTGCTTCACCCACCTCGTCCCAGCATACTAGAGAACGACATTTTCTTCCATACAACGCCTCGAATGGAGCCACACCTATGCTCGCCTGATAACTGTTGTTGTAGGAGAATTCCACCAATGGTAGGTACTTATCCCAACTCCCTTTGAGATCTAGGACACAAAGTCTTAATAGATCTTCAAGAGTTTGAATAGTCCTCTCTGATTGTCCGTCCGTTTGAGGATGGTATGCCGAACTGAATCGTAAATCCGTGCCCATAGCTTTCTGCAAGCTAACCCAAAATCGTGAAGTGAATCTTGGGTCACGATCCGAAACTATGGATACTGGCATGCCATGCAATCTCACAATCTCGTTCACGTACATACTAGCAAGACGTTCAAGGGAATAAGTCTCACGTATCGGCAAGAAATGAGCGGACTTGGTTAATCTATCCACAATAATCCAAATCGCATCTATGTCTTAAGAAACCCTGGGAAGACCCGTAACAAAATCCATAGTAATGTGTTCCCACTTCCATTTCGGAATCTCAAGTGGTTGCAATGGACCCTTTGGTACTTGATGCTCCGCTTTTACACGTTGACAAGTTAAACATCTCGAGATAAACTCCGCGATCTCTCTTTTCATATTACTCCACCAAAATGTATGTCGAAGATCGTGATACATTTTGGTACTCCCAGGATGGATTGCAAACGGTGTGTTGTGTGCCTCCATCATTATTCTATGCTTCAAGTCAAAATCGTTAGGAACACAAAGTCTGGAGTTGACTCGAAGTATTCCTTCTTCATCGATTCTTGCTTCTGGAATAGCACCTTCTTGCACTTTCTTCTTCATACGCATCAGCTCTATGTCCGTAGCTTGAGCAGCTTTAACTTTATCGATTAAAGTCGGTTCTACTCGTATATTTGATATCATCATGTGGGTACTTGGAGCCTTCATCTCTATCTCCATTCTTTGCAAATCATACAAAATGGGCCTTTGTGTTAAAAACATTGCACTCGTACCCGCATATGATCTTCTACTCAATGCGTCAGCTACTACGTTTGCTTTTCTAGGATGATATTGGATGGTATGATCGTAATCTTTCAACAGCTCAAGCCAACGTCATTGCCGCATGTTGAGTTCCTTTTGGGTGAAGAAATATTTGAGGCTTTTATGATCTGTATAGATCTCTACTTTCTCCCCATACAGGTAGTGTCTCCAGATCTTCAACGCGAAAACGACTGCTGCCAACTCCAAATCATGAGTAGGATAATTTCTCTCATATTCTTTGAGTTGTCGTGAGGCATAGGCTATGACTTTCCCATGTTACATGAGAACACATCCTAACCCTTTGCCTGAAGCATCGCTGTAGATAACAAATCCATCCGAACCAGATGGTATTGTCAGAACAGGTGCCAAAATGAGTCTCCTCTTGAGTTCTTGGAAACTCTTCTCGCAATCCTCGCTCCAACCAAATTTTGTATCTTTACGAGTCAGCTGAGTTAACGGAGTAGCGATTCGAGAAAATCCTTCCACGAATCTCCGATAATAACCAGCTAAGCCCAGAAAGCTACGCACTTCAGTTACCGACTTCGGTTGATCCCAACTTTGTATGGCTTCAATCTTCGTCGGGTCGACATATACTCCATGTTTTGATACTACGTGCCCAAGGAATGCTACTTCCTCAAGCCAGAACTCGCATTTCTTCAGTTTGGCATATAGCTTGTTTTCACGAAGCCTTTGCAATACCAGCTTCAAATGGCGCTTATGATCTTCACGGCTTTTGGAATAGATGAGGATGTCATCAATAAAGACGACAACGAACTGATCTAAATATTCTTTGAATACACGATTTATCATATCCATGAAAGCAGCAGGAGCATTAGTCAATCCAAAAGACATTACTAAGAATTCATAATGTCCGTACTGAGTTTTGAAGGCAGACTTTAGAATATCCTCAGTTTTAATCTTCAGCTGATGATATCCAGAACGAAGATCAATCTTTGAAAAGAATTGTGCTCCTTGCAACTGGTCAAACAGGTCATCAATACGAGGTAGCGGATACCTATTCTTGATAGTGACATGATTTAATTCTTGATAGTCGATACAAAGTCGCATACTCCCGTCTTTCTTCTTTACGAATAAAACAGGAGCACCCCAAGGAGATGTACTAGGACGAATAAAACCGATGTCCAACAACTCCTGTAGTTGGACTTTTAACTCCTGAAGTTCAATAGGAGCCATTCGATATGGGGTTTTAGAAATGGGCTTTGTACCGGGTTCAAGGTCAATAAAGAATTCAACTTCACGCTCTGGGGGTAGACCAGGAAGTTCTTCAGGAAATACATCGGGAAATTCTCTAACAATAGAAATATTATTCAAATCTGACTTGTCTTTGTTCAAATCCATAACATGGGCTAAGAAAGCTTGACATCCATTTTTCAATAAACGAATAGCTTTGTGGCTTGATATGACAGTGACTGATTTTAGTGGTTTAGTAGTTTGAATTCGTATGACAGGTTGGTTAGGAATATGAAAACTAACAACCTTACGAAAACAATCAATTTTAGCATGATGAGTGGTTAACCAATCAATTCCTAAAATCACATCAAAAGCAAGTATTTTTAAAGAGATAAGATCAACAGGTAATGTGATAGTGCCAACTTGGATCATGCAAGATTTATAAACTGTAGATGTAACGAAGGTTTCACCCAACGGAGTTTCAACAGATAAGTCAAAGTCCAATTTCTCCGGAGTCAAGTTTAAACGTTGAGCACAAGCAGGAGAGATAAAAGAATGGGTAGAACCGGTATCTAGTAAAGTATAAACTTCGCAAGAATTCAAGATTAGCTTACCCGTGATCACCTCGTTCGGGTTTCTCGCGTTTTGGCCAGTCACGACAAACGCCCTTCCAGGAACCGCTGATTTCGACTTATCCGGGACAACTTTTGGAGTCACCATCCCCGCTGAACTTGGTTTTGCTACAGAACACTCTCGAGCTATATGACCCTTATTTCCACAGTTATAACATACCTTGGATTGTTGTGGGCAGTTTGGGCTGATATGTCCCTCTTTCCCACATTTGTAACATACGACCGGTGGTCGTTCTCCTCCCCTAGAAACAGTTGATGTTTGTGCTGACGTCTTCATGTTATCATTGTTGTACCTTCTCTTCTTGAAATCTCCTCCCGACTCGCTCCTTCTATTATCACGACCACGATTACCACCAGAGTGGTTACCGCTTTTGTCCGAATGTTTTCCTTCCTGCTAGTTTTCATTGCTTCGATGACTGCCGCCACCGGTATGACCCTGGTTGTGGTCCCTCGGTTGCACATACTCATTATCTCGCTCTAATAATTGAGCCCTGCTTATAACATCCGAATATAAAGAAAATTTATGAGAGATAAGATATTGTCGAATCTCGGGTTTTAGACCTCTCAGAAACATCCTTGTCATTCGTTCCTCATTTTCGACCAAATGAGGTGCAAACCTGGATAATTCTTCAAACTTCGCCTCATACTGGGACACCGTCATGTTGTTTTGTTCCAGTCTGATAAACTCCACCTCCTTCATATGACGAATACTTTCAGGAAAATACTTGTCATTGAACAGTTTTTGAAATATTTCCCAGGACATGTTGAGTGCGTCAGGCTGGGTACGCTTCACAGACTCCCACCAGTAGTCTGCCTCACCGCGGAACATAAAGGTGGAGAATGGAACCTTCTGTTCCTCCGTGCATCCCAAGACATCGAATATCTTGGTAATTTGCTTGACCCACGTTTCCGCCATGATCGGATCCGGCTTTCCCTTAAATTCTGGTGGTCCCAATTCTTTGAACTGCTTGGCTGTGACAAACCGCGCGTTATTATCATTTCCACCTGTATTCTGCACTCGAGTCTCCCTCGTCTGATTTTGCATGAACTGCAAAAAGCTCCTAAACATTCCATCATTCATCGTTTGCTCGGTAACGTTGTTTACAGGAGGAATATTGCCTTCCTGTTGCACGTTCCCCCGGGTGGTGATCAAAGGTGTCTCCACGGTCTGACTTACTCCATTATTAACGTTCTCAGCTGCCATTCTTAAATACTGCCATAAAACAAGGGTTAATAGTCATGTCATATATTATCCCTATATTCTGACCGACCAAATAAACACCAAATAAACTTAGTCAAGTCATACTAGCGAAGGAATTCCCCGTCTCTCCCCTCCTAGTTCTTGTCTCACATCTCAGCCAGGGATCATATCCCTAAGCTCTGATACCAACTGTGACGCCCCCAAAATAGGTATACAACACCCATTCTGAGTCGCCAAATACATGGTACAGAAAGCAAACTACAACTTCAATAATACAATTGTCGTGCAAAATACGACAACACATACTGTGAGTTTCAATACAAATATTGTCTTCTAGACAATATCCACACTCAAATAAGTCCTCATTACAATTATTCAAATACTATTTTATAGAAATAGTGAGGACTGCTAAAACATCTTTCTAGAACCATCACTCCATACCCCGACTAGATCCTGCTATGTTCTCACCTCCTGAGAAGAAAAATGGAACAAAAAGGAAAAGGGTGAGCTTAACTAGCCCAGTAAAGAATATTATGACTAAGATAATATACAACAAATTATCATTAGTATTCAACAGGGAAAAATATGATAGAATATAATCGACAACAAGTTTTAGATCAACAACTGTAGCGAAAAAAGCAAACCATTACAAGAGTCAAGTAGAGAATGAATTCTACTATCTTCTAAGATTTAAAAGTTCATCATCAATATTTTATCCCTGTAACATCAATTAATAATCATCTTTATCCAAATATTCATCTTTGCACTACAGGCCAAATATATTCATTTGTATCACCTGTAAGTCATGTTCATCTCAATACCTGTTCATCTTTGCACTACAGGCCAAAGATATTCATCAAGTAATCATACATCTTTGCACTACAGGCCAAAGATATTCAGTAATATCATCATTTAGGACTGAGAATGATGAAAAATATCTTAAAGAGAACGAATCCAGTGAGACAGAAGGACAAATAGTAGGGATTCGTATAACAGTTTATCCAAGATCAATAATACTTCATAATAATCAATTGTGAAGCAGAATTCAAAAATAAAGATCAAAACATGGATACAATTAAAGATAGTAACCATAATAGACATCTTGGACAAAAAGGAAAAATTTTATTTTTCGGTGAATAGTGCCGTATTCGTGAATAGTGCCGTATACGTGAATAGTAACGTATACGTGAATAGTAACTCCGACACAAAAAGTTCTAAATTTGATAAAAACTCATGTTAATATTTCAGCATAATGATATTGAAAAAAATAATATCATTTAAGAAGAAAATAATATCCCTTACCTCAAAATATCAGTACTTCTAGTCGGAATACCGGTATAAGGCTGAAAGAAATTTGCTCTGATGAATAGAAACTCTCAAAGTATCTAAATACTCACAAAATACACTCAATAATCTAGAGAGAGAAAGAGAGAAAGCTTATGTTTCTGGTGTGATTTTCAATTCTAACTTAGCCCTCTATTTATAGGAAAATGTTAGCACGCCAAAGCAGACTTAACCTGCAACCTGATGGCTTTACCTGCTACTATTCCCACCCACCACATTTGAATAAAAATCTCAGTACATTTCTTCACCAACCAAGAGTGGGGCCCACCAATTCTAGAATTTTCCACCAAAATGATTAACTCCGAAAATTCAACAATTTCTGAACCAGTCATCTCGTAAAATTCATAATAAATCATACGTTCATTTTTAACGGTTCAAAATTTGTGGACATATACTCAACTTATATATGTATAACATATCCAAAAATTACCACGATCCAACGGTCGGATTAAAAATTATAACACCCGCAATATTTTTCAAAAATCCTGATTTGATTTTTAATACCTCCATTCCGATAAAAATACTGATAAAACACCTCAACATTAACTCCTTCATTTTTAACCACAAAAAATATATCCAACATTTATATCCACATAAAATAAATATTTTCTTATCGTATGAATCAATAATTAATTATTCACAAATAATATTACCGAATCACATTTATGACAACCAGACCGTTCCCAGGAAAGAGGGGGCTTTCCAATAAGAATTTCTCCTTACTGGCGCGCAATTAGATGACCAAACCTCTCCTTAGACAGAACTTTCTAGACATTGCCAATAATGTTATCTAATAATATTATTCAAATAATATGAATTATTGATCTGATAAAGGAAAATACTGTGCAGCAACAATTATTGAAACAACAATAATATAAAATATCAACGCAATAATTATTGAATCAATAAAATAAAATATTGAACAATAACTACTGTAACAATTATTGAGTAGTGCTTTCTTACGTAAGAATCAATAATTAGTGCAATACCGTGTGCTACAGTATTTTAACCACCGGGTATTCCAACAGTATTAACGGTAACAACTACGCCGTTATTTATAAATAACTTATACTTGTCGTTTTTTTCATCCAATCGCTTTCCGTTATGGGGCCCACACAAGGCTGCGCCGTCGTACGAATATTCCCCGACAGCAAAAATATTCCACGACCAAACGAATATTCCCCAACAAAATGAGTATTTTATAACCACTTGCTTATTTTGTAAAATTTGCACATTTCACCCATAACCAAAGTATTATATCAAATTAATCCCTTATTATTCACAATAATATTTAGAGAAAATTTGATTTTATTCATTAATAAGTTGGGGTCTTACAATTTTTATTGTTAATAAATTTTCTGACGTATTCCTGAAGACTTTCTAGCCTACCCTAGAGTGTGAAATCGAATTTTGTATTGACCCCGGTACAAAACCCATTTCTAAAACCCACAAATATTTTTTCACCCAAAACGAGCGTAACATGCGCTGAAGACGTTGGCTCGAGCTGTTGAAGATTACGATTATACCATTCAATACCATCGTGGGATAAGCGAACGTGGTAGCCGACGTGTTGAGTAGAGGATCGTATGCGGTTACAACTGCGAATATTTGAACCTACGTGAAGATAACGAATATACGATTAGAACCGACGTTAATCGATAAAGTTAAAGTTGCTCAAGCTTCACACCCGGAGCTGATGAATACGAAAAAGAAGGTTCAAGAGGGCGTTATTCTAGAAGCACGAGTCGATGAAGAGAGAAAATCTCAATCCTCGATCGAGTAGAAACTGTGGCCTATAGACTCGCCTTAACACCAAGTATGTCGCGTATTTTTTACGTATCGATGTTACGTAAATATGTGGACGACCCGAACTGTAAGACCCCAACTTATTAATAAATGAAATTAAATTTCCTCTATTTATTATTTTGAAATAGAAAGGGTTGATTTGTTTAATGTGGTTAGTTATGGGTAAAATACGCAAATATTTCAAATAAGCAAGTGGTTATAAAATATTCATTTTTGGTCGGTGAATATTCGTTTGGTCGTGAAATATTCTTGCTGTCGGGGAATATTCGTACGATAGCGCAGCCTTGTGTGGGCCCCATAACGGAAAGCAAATGGATGAAGAAAACGATAAGAATAAGTTGTTTATAAATAACAGTATAGTTGTTACCATTAATACTGTTGGAATACCTGGTGGTTAAAATACAGTAGCACACAGTATTGCACCAATCATTGATTCTTACGTAAGAAGACACTACTCAATAATTGTTACAGTAGTTACTGTTTAATATTTTACTTTATTAATTCAATAATTGCTGCGTTGATATTTTATATTATTGTTGTTTCAATAATTGTTGTTGCACAGTATTTTCCATTATCAGATCAATAATTCATATTATTTGAATAATATTATTAGATAGCATTATTGGCAATGTCTAGAAAGTTCTGTCTAAGGAGAGGTTTGGTCATCTAATTACGCGCTAGTAAGGAGAAATCTTTATTGGAAAGCCCCCTCTTTCCTGGGAACGGCCTGGTTGTCATAAATGTGATTCTGTAATATTATTTGTGAATAATTAATTATTGATTCATATGATAAGGAAATATTTATTCTATGTGGATATAAATATTGGATATATTTATTGTGGTTAAAAATGAAGGAGTTAATGTTGAGGTGTTTTATCAGTATTTTTATCGGAATGGAGGTATTAAAAATCAAATCAGGGTTTTTGAGAAATATTGCGGGGGTTATAATTTTTAATCCGACCGTTGGATCGTGGTAATTTTTGGATATGTTATTCATATATAAGTTGAGTATATGTCCATAAATTTTGAACCGTTAAAAATGAACGTATGATTTGTTATGAATTTTACGAGATGACTGGTTCAGAAATTATAGAAGTTGCGGAATTTGTCATTTTGGTGGAAAATTCTAGAATTGGTGGGTCCCACTTTTGGTTGGTGAAAATGTCCTGAGATTTTTATTCAAATGTGGTGGGTGGGAATAGTAGCAGGCAAAGCCATCAGGTTGCAGGTTAAGTCTGCTTCGGCGTGCTAACATTTTCCTATAAATAGAGGGCTAAGTTAGAATTAAAAATCACACCAGAAACAAGTTTTTCCTTTTTCTCTCTCTAGATTATTGAGTGTATTTTGGGAGTATTTAGATACTTTGTGAGTTTCTATTCATCAGTGCAAGTTTTTTTCAGCCTTATACCGATATTCCGATCAGAAGTACTGATATTTTGAGGTAAGGGATATTATCTTCTTCTTAAATGATATTTTCTTCAATATCATTATGCCGAAATATTGATATGGACTTTTTATCAAATTTTAAACTTTTTGTGTCGGGGTTACAATTTACGTATACGTTACTATTCACGTATACGGCACTATTCACGAATACGGCACTATTCATCGAAAAATAAAATTTTTTTCTTTTTGTCCAAGTTGTCTATTATGGTTACTATCTTTGATTGTATCCATGTTTTGATCTTTATTTTTGAATTTTTCTTCAAAATTGGTTATTATGGGGTATTATTGAACTTGGATAAACTGTAATACGAATCCCTAATATTTGTTCTTTTATCTCACTAGATTTGTTTTCTTTAAAATATTTTTCATCATCTTCAGTCCTAAATGATGATATTACTGAATATCTTTGGCCTGTAGTGCAAAGATGTATGATTACCTGATAAATATCTTTGACCTGCAGTGCAAAGATAAACAGGTGTTGAGATGAACATGACTGACTGGTGATACAAATAAATATCTTTGGCCTGTAGTGCAAAGATGAATATTTGGTTAAAGATGATTATTAATTGATGTTACAGGGATAAAATATTGATGATGGACTTTTAAATCTTAAAAGATAGTAGAATTCATTCTCTACTTGACTCTTCTAATGGTTTATTTTTTTCGCTGCAGTTGTTGATCTAGAACTTGTTGTCGATTATATTCTATCAGATTTTTCCCTGTTGAATACTAATGATAATTTGTTGTATATTATCTTAGTCATAATATTCTTTACTGGGCTAGTTGAGCTCACCCTTTTCCTTTTTGTTCCATTTTTCTTCTTAGGAGATGAGAACATAGCAGGATCTAGTCGGGATATGGAGTGATAGTTCTAGAAAGATATTTTAGCAGTCCTCACTATTTCTGTAAAATAATGTTTAAATAATTGTAATGAGGATTTATTTGAGTGTAGATATTGTCCAGAAGATAATATTTGTATTTAAACTCACAGTATGTGTTGTCGTATTTTGCACGATAATTGTATTATTGAAGTTGTAGTTTGCTTTTTGTATCATGTATTTGGCAACTCAGAATGAGTGTTGTACACCTATTTTGGGGGCATCACACGAACCACATTATTGATTTAGAACTGGACGAGATAGCGGAAGATTAAACGTATAAAGAAGTACATGTTAAAATCTTGGATAAGAAGGAATATATTTTACGCTCAAAGGTTATACCTCAAGAGTTAGAATATGACGAAGTGTCCTCATCTGTTCGGCATACCAGGTACGTACGTAAATTTCGAGGGCAAAATTTCATAAGGAGGAGAGATTTTGAGACCCCAAATTTTATGATTAAATATTTAATTTTTTTAAATTTTTTTTTTATATTATGGTGTGGATTTAAGATAATGTTATAGTTGTAGGTAATATTTATAAATTTTGAAAAGTAAGTAAGTGGTTATAAAATATTCGATTGGTCGGGGAATATTCTTTTTGTTGAAGAATATCCGTACGACGGCACAATCATTAGTGAACCCCACAACGGAATTATTATCAAAATGAGAAAACGACAGAAATATCTTTTTATGAAAATAACGGCGGGAGTTTTACCGTTAACTGTTGAGCTACCCGGTAGTAAAAGTACAGTAATACGCGTGGTTGCATAATAGCACACGGTATTGATTATTGGTGTTTACGTGAGAAGTCACTCAGTTTTACTCAATAATTGTTACAGTAATTACTGTTCAATATTTTATTTTATTGATTCAATAGTTGCTATGTTGATATTTTATATTATTGTTATTTCAATAATTATCACTGCACAGTATTTCTCATTATCAGATCAATAATTTATATTATTTGAATAATATTATTAGATAGCATTATTGGCAATGTCTAGAAAGTTCTGTCAAGGAGAGGTTTGGTCACCTAATTGCGCGCCAGTAAAGAAAAATTCTTATCGAAAAGCTCCCTCTTTCCTGAGAACGGCCTGATTGTCATAATTGTGATTTTGTAATATTATTTGTGAATAATTAATTATTAATTTATATGATAAGAAAAATATTTATTTTATGTGGATATAAATAGAGGAATTTTTAGAAAAATAACAATTGTTGAAAATTGATATTTTATCATTTCTGATAAAATAATTTATTTAAATATATTATTATATTTTAATAATATAATAAGGATGATATTTTTACAATGAATGTGTGATATATGAATAAATGAGAAGAAAGAGTATTTTTGTTACAATAAATGTTAAACACATGTTAAACATGTTGATGGGCTCCATTTATGACTAAAATTTGATTATAGCTTGCAAAATTGTCCGTATGTGAATTTCGGTCATTTTCCGTTTGGAATTTAGAAAAATTTAAATCTATAAAGTTGTAGAGAATTGAATTTTCTATGAAAAAGACATAAGATTTAAATTTTTATGATAAAAGGGCTATTTATTATGAATTATTGAAGTTCTGAAATATTGGGTCTGAATTAATTTTGTTACAAAAAATATTAAAAACATATTTTGTATGTTGGTGGGCCCCACTTGCATGTGTAAAATTCTGAAATCAGATTTTTCCAAGTGTGCGTATGATTTTTTTATAAATATTAATATTTTATTAAATTTTCTGCTTTGGTGTTCTAAGCATTTTCCTATAAATAGAATGCTTAAGTTAGAATTAAAAATCACACCAGAAACTGAAGTTTTTTCTCTCTATATTATCGAGCATATTTTTGTGAGTATTTAGATACTTTGAGAGTTGCTATTTAGTGTAAATTTCTTTCGGCTTTACATCCGATATTCCGATCAGAACTACTGTTATTTTGAGGTAAGGGATATTATTTTCTTCGTAAATAATATTATTTTCTTCAATATCGTTATGCCAAAATATTGATATGAATTTTATCGCAAAAATTCTACATTTTTGTGTCGGGGTTACTATTCACGTATACGACATTATTCACCGAAAAATAAAATTTTCTCTTTTCGTCCCAGATGTCTATTATGGTCACTATCATTAATTATATCCATGTTTTGATATTCATTCTATACTCATTTTGTTAAAATTTTGGCTTCTATACTCAATAAAATTAGTAGAATATCTTTGATATTTGCGCTTCATCCAGTATCTTTTCATGGAAATATTATTCTGAGAATTCTTGATAAGTTTTAACTTTTTCATGCCGGAGTACTATTCACGGGGTTACTATTCCCGAATTACTATTCACAGGGTACTATTCACTCGAGTACTATTCACCAGGGGTACTATTCATAATAAAAATTGACTCATTTTCGGTCCAAATTATTTTTAGTACACTATTATTCTTGAATTTTACTCCACAAAGCAGTATCATGTTGACAATTTGGATGTTATTGATTTCTGAATAAATTAAATTATAAATCTTTAAAAATTTATCCTTGAACTTGTTTTATTGAATTCTTATATCATTGTCATCATCCTCATATTTATATTCTGTTGAAAGTCATCTGTGGCCTGTAGTGCATAGATGGACTTGGTATGATTATGACCAAGGATTATTCGGTATAATCATGACCGTAATGTTACAAATGATGTGGTAAAAGTCCTCATTGGCCCATAGTGCATTGATGGACAGTTTTTGGTATGATTATGGCCATAGATTCTCGTCGGCCAAGGGTGCAAAGATGAATTGTTTTATGGCATGATCATGACCGTTGATGAAAACACGATTATCTTTGGCACGTAGTGCATGGATAATTTATGGTCGTGATACTAAAGAATATCCTTGGCCCGTAGTGCAGGGATGATTCGATGATGTGGATTATTTATTAAGCTGAGTCTCAGCGATAAATTTAATGATAAATCTTTTAAATCATAGAAGATAGTAGGTTTTATGCTCTACTTGACTCTTCTAATGGATTGCTTATTCCGCTGCAGTTGTTGCTCTATAACTTGTTGTCTATTATATTCTATTAGTTGTTATACTGTTGAAGGCTATGAATAATTTATTCTGTATTATCATAGTCATAATATTTCTTACTGGGCTAGTTGAGCTCACCCTTTCTTTCACTTTTCTCTTCAGGAAATGAGAATATAACTGGGACTAGTCAGGAAATGGATTGACGGTCCAGATGGTTGCATTAGTAGTCCTCACTATTTTGTAAAATTGTGTGATAATAATTGTATTGAGGACTTATTTTGAGTTTGAATACTGTCTAGCAGACAATATTTGTATTAAAATTTATAGCTCATGTTGTATATTTAAGTTTGTATTTAAGTTCTGTACTATGTATTTGGCGACTCAGAATGGGTGATGCTAAAACGAAGGAAACAAACTTTGAACGGACAGATTCGGAGTTATAACGAACCCGTGACGTCATATTTCATGTTTTTCTCTAAAACTTTCAAAAACACCAAGAACGGTGATATTATGTGATTTGATTCAAGTAATTGTATTATTTAAGGTGTTAAAAACATGCTAGAAGTATCATTAAATGTTTATGTTAAGTTTAGAACAGTTGGGTGAAATTGTATTAATTGTCTGTGTGAAATTTTGGCCAAAATTAGCCATGTTATGTGTTCTTCGCGAACTGCAGAAACAGAAACTGCTATGCAGCGTCGCTTAGCAGGCTTGTCTACGCGCTGCAACGCCACCTCGCTCCAGCGCCGGCCTCTAGTGCATTTGGCACGCTGCAGCGCCAGGGCCGTGCTGCAGCACCTGTTCCCAGTTCATTCTGGGCGCTGCAGCGCTGGTTACCAGAATCACCTTGAATTTTTTTTTTAATTATTCAAATTTAGAGAATGTAATTTAAACCCAACCTAATGAACATGAAAATGTATTAAACATAAAATGTGATGTTAAAATAGATTCTTAACATGTCAATGATGTACTTACATGCTTAATTAATTTGTTAAACGCATAATTAGCTCATCATTCGTGAAATCTAATATTATGCAAAAACAAGTGTTGTGATTTGATTAGTATAATCATAATTAGAGTTAGACAAAAGAGAATGAACTTATGATGCGAGTTATGTTATAATTAACTAGTATTGTGAATGTAAATGATATGTAGGATTAAATTGAGGAACGTGAATAGTTAACGTATAATCCACGCATGAGACAAGTTTCTAAACCTTACCTATTTATATTGAGCAAGTTTCCTTATTCAAAACTTTACTTTTATGGAATAAGTTTCTTTAAATTCTAAATTCTTCGATTGAGCAAGTCTTAGACTGATATTCTATGTCAAATAAGTTCTTGTTATTAATTGTTCAAGTTCAAGATTTC
This sequence comes from Panax notoginseng, assembly GCA_016801055.1. Taxonomy (NCBI): domain Eukaryota; kingdom Viridiplantae; phylum Streptophyta; class Magnoliopsida; order Apiales; family Araliaceae; genus Panax; species Panax notoginseng. The sequence continues at coordinate 129,646,391 of CM029023.1, forward strand.
ATATTAAATGTTATCATTCTTTTAAAGCATGATTCCCGTTATACAATACTTATTCGATTGTATACCTCTTGAGTTTATTATTCAAACTGAATATTATTTATTGTTGAACCTTGTAATACTAGCGAACCCTTATTGATTCGACTAGTCCATAGTTGATGAACGTTCTAAATTCCAGAACCATTGTTGAGCTATCCAAACCAAACTTCCTTTGGTGCAGACTTTAATGTCAAACTGAGATGAATAACCCTGTTATAGGGGATTAATGATGCTTTAGCGTTAAGATATTATACACAGTATGGTACTAAGGGCTGATTCTCCTAAGTACGAGAAGAAGAGTCCATAGTCTTATGACTGTTAAAGGTTTCAAGTATAAATACTTGATAACCTAGGACATAGTTCAAGGTCTTATGACCCTCAAAAATTCTTTTGATTCTTGTTATTCATTCTTGATTCAAAAGTCGAGTATTCTTATTTCAGAAGTCTTTGATTCACTCGCATATTATTATATTGTTGTTATATTATTATATTTGTGGGCAATCGTGCTCACTCTTGCGTAATAATAACATTGCAGTTAAGAACGAAAGGTCTAACGAGCCTTCTTCTAGTAAAGGCAAGGTCAAGGTCAACAAGTGATGAAGACTTGTTGTTTAATTGATATATTTATGTTTCAAACTTATGTTAAAGTTGTGTAGGACTTATTATTTGGTTATGCTTCCGCATTTAAGTTTTAAGGTTAGTATGACCTGGTATTGATGTATTTACATTCAGATGTTGTAAATCTATAAGGAGAGGATTTATTTCTATCTATTTTATGGTTTTCATTTATTATGGGTAGATAGACACTTGATGTTTATATAGTGAACACCAAATCCCATGGGAATCAAAGTACTCGGATTTGGGGGTGTCACAGTCACAATATCATCTGCATAATATTTTATATTATTAAATCAATAATTGAGACGACACAGTTATTCATATTATTATTTGTATTATTGACAATGTCTAGAAAGTTTTATCGAGGAAAGGAGTTAGGTTATTTAATTGCGCGCCATTAAGGAGAAATTCTTATCGGAAAACCCCCTCTTTCGTGGGAAGGATCTGATTGTCAATATTATGAGTTATAATATTAATGAGGAATAATTGTTGATAAACATATTTCCATTGTGTTCAGAATATTAGTGTTAGTGGAAATTGACATTTATTTCGATAATAGTTAATTTCTGGATGTTAAATTGACCAAACGGGTAATTAATCGGATAAATGAGCAATTAATTACTATTAGTTCACATGCAAGGAACTATTAGTTCACATGCATGAAACTATTAGTTCACATGCAAGTACTATTATGGGAGGTTATGCAAGATTGATAATACTTGAATGACTAAATTAAAAATAGAGGCAAAGATGAAGGTACTAAATGTAAAATCCCAAATTATTAATAAATAAAATTTAATTTCTTCTATTTATTATTTTGAAATCGTAAGGGTTGAATTGATTAATGAGGTTAGTTATGGGTAAAATGCGCAAATATTTTAAATAAGCAAGTGGTTATTCATTGTTGTTGGAGAATATTCGTTTGGTCGTGGAATATTCTTCCTATCGCGGAATATTGGTACAGTCTTTTGTGGGCCCCATAACGGAAAGCGATTGGATGAAAAAAACGACAAGTATAAGTTGTTTATAAATAACGGCGTAGTTGTTACCGTTAATACTGTTGGAATACCCGGTGGTTAAAACATAGTAGCACACGGTATTGTACCAATTATTGATTCTTACGTAATAAGGCACTACTCAATAATTGCTACAGTAATTACTGTTCAGTATTTTATTTTATTGATTCAATAATTGCTACGTTGATATTTTATATTACTATTATATCAATAATTGTCATTAAACAGTATTTTCTATTATCGAAGCAATAATTCATATTATCTGAATAATATTATTAGATAACATTATTGACAATGTCTAGAAAGTTCTGTCTAAGGAGATATTTGGTCACCTAATTGCGCGCCAGTAAGGAGAAATCCTTATTGAAAAGCCCCCTCTTTCCTGGGAACTGCCTGGTCGTCAGTATTGTGATTCTGTAATATTATTTGTGAATAATTAATTATTGATTTATACGATGAGAAAAATATTCATTTTATGTGGATATAGATGGAGAAAATTTTTAAAGTGACAATTGCTGAAAATCGATATTTTATCTTTTCTGATAAAATAATATTTTATTATATTATTATAATATAATAATGATGATATTTTTATAATGAATGTGGGATATATGAGTATATGAGGAGGAAGAGTTTTCTTGTTACAAAAGTTGTTTAAAACATGTTAAACATGTCTGTGGACCCATTTCTTGACTGAAATTTGATTATAGCCTGTAAAATCGCCCGTTTGTGGATTTCGGTCAATTTTTGTTTAGAATTTGGAAAAACTTTCTTCTGCAAAGTTGTAGATAATTGAATTTCCTATGAAAAAGATATAAGGTTCGAAATTTTCTGACAAAAGGGCTATTTATTGTGAATTATTGAAGTTCTGAAGTTCCGTAATAATTGATTTTTAGAAGTTTTAATTATTTATTTTAAGATTTTCTTACTTTTTCTAGAAGGTGGGCATGTGGGAAATGCTAAGAGCTGATTTCCAAGGAGGCGTATGAAATTTTATTATTAATAATATATTATATTAAATTTTTTACTTTGGTGTTCTAAGCATTTTCTTATAAATAGGGTGCTTAGGTTAGAATTGAAAATCACACCAGAAACTGAAATCTTCTCTCTCTTTCTCTCTCGATATATTGAGCATATTCTTGTGAGTATTTTGATACTTTGAGTGTTGTAATACGGTGTAAGTTCCCTTCAGCACTATATTCAGTATTCCAGCCTGAAGTACTATTCTTTCGAGATAAGGGATGTTATTTTTTTTATAAATGATATTATTTCTTTCAATATCATTATGCCAAAATATTGATATAAATTTTTATCAAATTTGGAACTTTTTGTGTCGGAGTTACTATTTACGTATACGACACTATTCACGTATACGGTACTATTCACGAATACGGCACTATTCACTGAAAAAAATTAAATTTTTATTTTTCGTCCAAAATATCTATTATGGATACTAGCTTTGATTGTATCCATGTTTTGATCATTCTTGAATTTTACTCCACTATGATTATTTATGAAGTATTTTTGAACTCGGATTGTTTAAAGTACAAATTCTTAATATTTGTTCTTTTGTTTCACTGGATTCGTTTTTTTAAAAATATTTTTCACCATCCTCAGTCCTAAATGATGATATAACTGAATATCTTTGGCCTATAGTGCAAAGATGAATAATTTTTTGATGAATATCTTTGGCCCGTAGTGCAAAGATGAATAGGTGTTTAGATGAACATGACCAACTGATGAATATCTTTAGCCTGTAGTGCAAAGATGAATATTTGATTCCAGATATATATTGATTGATGTTACAGGGATAAAATATCGACGATGAACTTTTAAATTCATATAAAGAAGATAGAAGATTTCATTCTCTACTTAACTCTTCTAATGAATTATTATTTTCGCTGCGAATATTGATTTAAAACTTGTTGTCTATTGTATTCTATTAAATTTTTCCCTGTTGAAGACTAACGATAATTTGTTCTATATTATCTTAGTCATAATATTCTTTATTGGGCTAGTTGAGCTCACCCTTTTTTTTTGTTCCATTTTTCTTCTCAGGAGGCGAGAATGTAGCGAGTACTAGTCGGGGTGTGGAATAATAGTTCTAGAAGTTGTTTTAGTAGTCCTCACTATTTTATAAAATAGTGTATCAATAATTATAATAAGGACTTATTTGAGTGTGGATATTGTCTGGATGACAATATTTGTATTTAAACTCACAGTTTTTATGTTGTATTAATAAAATTATAGTTGTTTCTATACCATGTATTTTGACGACTCAGAATGGGTGTTATATATCTATTTTGGGGGTGTCACAGTTGGTATCAGAGCTTAGGGATATGATCTCTGACGGAGATCGGGGAATAGAACTAGGAGGGGAGAGACGAGTAAATCCTTCGCTAATGTGTCCTACCTAAGCTTATTTGTTGGTCGATCCTAATATAGGGGTATTATGTGATTTGTTAATTTGTTTAATTAACCCTTGTTTTATGGCAGTATTTAAGAATGACAACTGAGAATGTTAACAGTGGTGTAAATGAAACCGTGGAGATGCATGTACTCACCAACGAGGAGAACGTGCAACAGGCTGTCAATGTTCCTCCTGTGAACAACACCACTAAGCAGATGATGAACGATGGGATGTTTAGAAGCTTTTTGCAGTTCATGCAAAATTAGACGAGGGAGACTCATGTTCAAAATACAGGAGGAAATGATAGCAATTCACGGTTTGTCATAGCCAAGCAGTTCAAGGAGTTGGGACCACCAGAATTCTGGGGAAAGCCGGATCCGATTAAGGCGGAGATGTGAGTCAAACAAATTACCAAGATATTCGATGTCTTGGGATGCACGGAAGAACAGAAGGTTCCATTAGCCACCTTTATGTTCCGTAATGAGGTAGATTACTGGTGGGAATCTGTAAAGCGTACCCATCCAGCCGCACTTAGCATGTCTTGGGAAACGTTTCAAAAACTGTTCAATAACAAGTACTTTCCTGAAAGTATTCGTCATATAAAGGAGGTAGAGTTTATTAGACTGGAGCAGAATAACATGACGGTGTCCCAGTTCGAGGCGAAGTTTGCAGAGTTGTCTAGGTTTGCACCTCATTTAGTGGAGAATGAGGAACGTATGACACGGATGTTTCTGAGAGGTTTAAAACCCGGCATACGTCAATATCTCATTTCACATAAATTTTCTCTCTATTCAGATGTTGTCAACAGGGCTCAATTATTAAAGCGAGATAACGAGTACGTTCAACCGAGGGACCACAACCAGGATCATACCGGTGACAGCAGTCATCAGAGAACAACGATAACCAGCGGAGAAAGAAAAATACGGACAAGAGCGGCAACCACTCTGGTGGTAATCATGGCCATGAGAATAGAAGAAGCGAGTCAGGAGGATATTTTAAAAAGAGGAGATTCAACAATGACAATATAAAGACGTCAGCGCCAGCAGTAACTAGTTCCAAGGGAGGAGAACGACCACCGGTCATATGCTATAAGTTCGGAAAAGAAGGACATGTCAGCCCAAACTATCCACAACAATTTAAGGTATGTTATAATTGTGGAAAGAAAGGACATATCGCTCAAGATTACACTATAGCAAAACCAAGTCCAACGGGGATGGTGACTCAAAAGGCTGTCCCAGAAAAGTCAAAGTCAACGATTCCTGGAAGAGCGTTTGTCGTGACTGGTCAAAATACGAGGAACCCAAACGAGGTGATCACGGGTAAGCTAATCATAAATTCTTGTGAAGTTTATACCTCACTAGATACCGGTGCTACCCATTCATTTATCTCTCCTTCTTGTGCTCAACGTTTAAACTTGACACCTGAGAAATTGGACTTTGACTTATCTGTTGAAACTCCATTAGGAGAAACTTTCATCACATTCACTGTTTATAAATCTTGTTTGATCCAAGTTGGCACCATCACCTTACCTGTTGACCTTATCTCTTTAAAGATACTTGCATTTGACGTGATTTTAGGGATTGACTGGTTAACTACTCATCATGCCAAAATTGATTATTTTCGTAAGGTTGTTAGTTTTTATATTCCTAACCAACCTGTTGTGCGAATTCAAGCAACTAAGCCATTAAAATCAATCACTGTTATATCAAGTCATAAAGCTATTCGTTTATTAAAAAATGGATGTCAAGCTTTCTTAGCCCATGTTATGGATTTGAATAAAGACACGTCATATTTAAATAATATTCCTGTTGTTATTGACTTTCCTGACGTATTTCCTGAAGAACTTCCCGGTCTACCCCCAGAACGTGAAGTTGAATTCTTTATTGATCTTGAACCTGGTACAAAACCCATTTCTAAAATCCTATATCGAATGACCCATTTCTTTTGTGGGCCCCATAACGGAATGCGATTGGATGAAGAAAACGACAAGTATAAGTTGTTTATAAATAACGGCGTAGTTGTTACCGTTAATACTGTTGGAATACCCGGTGGTTAAAACACAGTAGCACACGGTATTGCACCAATTATTGATTCTTACGTAATAAGGCACTACTCAATAATTGTTACAGTAATTACTGCTCAGTATTTTATTTTATTGATTCAATAATTGTTACGTTGGTATTTTATATTACTATTGTTTCAATAATTGTCATTACACAGTATTTTCCATTATCGAAGTAATAATTCATATTATCTGAATAATATTATTAGATAACATTATTGACAATGTCTAGAAAGTTCTGTCTAAGGAGAGGTTTGGTCACCTAATTGGGCGCCAGTAAGGAGAAATCCTTATTGGAAAGCCCCCTCTTTCTTGGGAACTGCTGGTTGTCAGTATTGTGATTCTGTAATATTATTTGTGAATAATTAATTATTAATTTATATGATGAGAAAAATATTCATTTTATATGGATATAGATGGAGAAAATTTTTAAAGTGACAATTATTAAAAATCAATATTTTATCTTTTCTGAAAAAATAATATTTTATTATATTATTATAATATAATAATAATGATATTTTTACAATGAATGTGGGATATATGAGTATATGAGGAGGAAGAATATTTTTGTTGTAAAAGTTATTTAAAACATGTTAAACATGTCTCTGGGCCCATTTCTTGACTGAAATTTGATTATAGCTTGTAAAATCGTCCGTTTGTGGATTTCGGTCAATTTCTGTTTGGAATTTGAAAAAATTTTCTTCTGCAAAGTTGTAGATAATGAAATTTTTTATGAAAAAGACATAAGATTTGAATTTTTCTGACAAAAAGGGCTATTTATTGTGAATTATTGAAGTTCTGAAGTTCCGAAATAATTGATTTTTAGAAGTTTTAATTATTTATTTTATGAAAAACGTTTTTCTTACTTTTTCTAGAAGGTGGGCATGTGGGAAATGCTAAGAACTGATTTCCAAGGGGGCGTATGAAATTTTATTATTAATAATATATTATATTAAATTTTCTGCTTTGGTGTTCTAAGCATTTTTCTATAAATAGGGTTAGAATTGAAAATCACACCAGAAACTGAAATCTTCTCTCTCTTTCTCTCTCGATATATTGAGCGTATTCTTGTAAGTATTTTGATACTTTGACTGTTGTAATACGGTGCAAGTTCCCTTCAGCACTATATTTAGTATTCCAGCCAGAAGTACTATTCTTTCGAGGTAAGGAATGTTATTTTTTTTATAAATGATATTATTTCTTTCAATATCATTATGCCAAAATATTGATCTGAATTTTTATCAAATTTGGAACTTTTTGTGTCGGGGTTACTATTCACGTATACGACACTATTCACGTGTACGGTACTATTCACGAATACGGCATTATTCACCGAAAAAATTAAATTTTCGTTTTTCGTCCAAAATATTTATTATGGATACTAGCTTTGATTGTATCCATGTTTTGATCATTCTTGAATTTTACTCTACTATGATTATTTATGAAGTATTTTTGAACTCGGATTGTTTAAAGTACAAATTCTTAATATTTGTTCATTTGTTTCACTGGATTCATTTTCTTTAAAATATTTTTCATCATCCTCAGTCCTAAATGATAATATAACTGAATATCTTTGGCCTGTAGTGCAAAGATGAATGATTTTCTGATGAATATCTTTGGCCCGTAGTGCAAATATGAACAGGTGTTTAGATGAACATGACCAACTGATGAATATCTTTGGCCTGTAGTGCAAAGATGAATATTTGATTTCAGATATATATTGATTGATGTTATAGGAATAAAATATCGACGATGAACTTTTAAATTCATATAAAGAAGATAGTAGATTTCATTCTCTACTTAACTCTTCTAATGAATTATTATTTCCGCTGCGAATATTAATTTAAAACTTGTTGTCTATTGTATTCTATTAAATTTTTCCCTGTTGAAGACTAACGATAATTTGTTCTATATTATCTTAGTCATAATATTCTTTACTGGGCTAGTTGAGCTCACCCTTTTTCTTTTTGTTCTATTTTTCTTCTCAGGAGGCGAGAATATAGCAAATACTAGTCGGGGTGTGGAATGATTGTTCTAGAAGTTATTTTAGTAGTTCTCACTATTTTGTAAAATAGTGTATCAATAATTGTAATGAGGACTTATTTGAGTGTGGATATTGTCTAGATGACAATATTTATATTTAAACTCACAGTTTTTATGTTGTATTAATAAAGTTGTAGTTATTTCTGTACCATATATCTTGACGACTCAGAATGGGTGTTGTATACCTATTTTGGGGATGTCACACTAAAGTATAATTAATCTTATAATTTGTCACCTTTTCCTAGTGTAGACACTCGAAATTTTCTGCATACCTGTTACTAACATTGCAGGAGGGCAGAATCGTCTTTCAGAGATAAACCTGGAAGACAACTCAGTTCAATCCCGGAGATAACCCTGGGATATTCAGTTATTACCATCTCGGAGATAACCCCGAGACATCCAGCTCAGTCCCGAAAATAACACCGGGAGTTTCAGTTTCAACCTCGGAGATAACCTCGAGGAATACAATTCAAATACCAGAAATCACACCGGAGAAAACCGTTTCATCTCGGAAATAACCTTGAGATACTCAGTCTCAGTCCCGAAAATAACACCGGGAAAGATAGTATCGACTTCGGAGATAACCCCGAGAAATGTCGTTGCAGTTCCGGAGATAACCCCGGAGATGCTCATTCCAACCCTTGCAGTCAGCTTCAAGCTCGGAGATAAAACCGAAGCACTCAACCCCAAGCCCAGAGATAATCCCAAGAGGTCAGGCACACCTCAGAGACAACCCTGAGGGCGATCAATACTTACAGCAGCCCAATCTCAGAGATAACCCTGAGCAACGACTGCTAAATTAGCTCAAATCGGAGATAACCCTGGTGAGGGGAAAAATCGTCATTTTGCTATTTGCGCCGTCTCAACAACTTTTCAACATACATTCTACTCAGAAGTATCCTACAAGAAAGAATCAAAGAGCTCCAATCCCGAGTGACTACTACACAAGACAGCACATCGATCTGAATTTGAAGCCTGAAGACCAAAGGCATGATCCCATCTTCCTGACTTCGTATAACCTCTAATCTCATGTCATTGTGTAGCTTTCGACAACAGCATGCCGTAAAAGGACTTATACACCTCGATCGGATGCCCAGATTAAAGTTCTAAAAGTTCGAGCGGACAACACGTTACATGCGTGCACGTACTTCGAGACGGCGGGACTCGCGGAGCCCGGGGCAGTCGCAGGTACACCTGCGGCTGCCCCCTCTATAAATATAGGGCTTGGGGCAGGCATTTTGCATAAAGAAAAGACGAGGAAGCCCTGTCTAATTTGCTCTGTACACACCCTAAACTGAGTGCTTTCTCATTTAAAACACCTGTGAGCTTATATTTGGTTATATTTTTACCGGCGGGAGTCGAGTGTTCATCCATTTAAAGCTATTAAAGTCTTCTTTGACAGTCCATTGTAAGCCTTCTTACATGTTTTAAAGCCTTACTCCACTATTGTGCACACACAATTCTTCACGTTGAGAGTCGTGTAGCGTGTGTACGCCTGGACTTCAGTCCGTGACTTTTATTTCTTTTTGTATATTATATATATATATATATATATATATATATAAATTGTTGTCGAATTTTGTTCGATGAGCCTGAATTTACATCCAGAGTGTTTGTTGCTTTTATATATTTATAAATACTTATATATATATATATATATATATCAGTCTGGCCTGGAGTTTACTTCGTGACCTTTTACCGCTTTATTTACATTTCTGTCAGGCCTGAAGTTTACTTCGTGGTCTTTTATAGCTTTATTTATATTTTATCCCTCCTAGAGTTTACTTCTAGGCGGTTGATCGTTTTATTGCTTTATTTATATTTTTCAATCCCCTATGGAGGTGCTTCGTGGTGGTTGATTATCTGCACATATATAAATATATATATATATATATATATATATATATATATATATATATATATATTTACGGCTTTTATATATATAACTGTTTACAACTTTCATACAAATTGCTACATCATGTGAGCCTAGGAATCATGTGATCACAGATTCAGTTTACTGAATCTAGATTCAGTTCCCGTGATGGATATTTTCAGCTGTACATGACTTGTAAATTATTCACGGTGTTGAATTTTCTTTGATGGCTCTTATGCCCATAAAGAGTTCGGTGCTGTTATGTATATTATTTTCTCGAATATGTTTCACATCTCAAAAATAAAAACAATCCAGCCGAACCCATAATAAAATGGAAGTATCAAAGGTCTCAATTACTATTAAGCATAAGGGTTTGAAAAACCTCTTTTATAAAACGTCATTGCTATATCTTGTTAAAACTGAACTTTTATACAAAATTTAAACCCTTTGTATATAGGTGCAAACGAGGCATAGTACTACTTCCAGATAATTGCACATTGACCCACACACACACATTCATATAACAGTTTAATTTAAAAGTGGCGGTCACCGTGGCAACACGGATGTCGGGGGGTGCCTAACACCTTACCTCCACATAATCAAGTCCCCGGACCCTAACGAATCTTAGTTTCACAGACCCGTTAAGCAGTGTCACATCACTGGATTAATGTGCAAACCTTTTTTCGGTTGTGTTGGTACAACTATATAAAAAATCAACTGGCGACTCTTATAGTCCAATCATCAACATATACATGTCGGACCTTTTCACAACTTGTTTTTTTAAACAAATTTCATCTAACATGAGAACACCAAAAGACAAGAACAGAAAAGGAACAAATAAAAATTCCGACGTCGACACCTAGCCTATAAATACTCCTTCATCCATTCATTATTTCCTACCATTTTTAAGAGCAAAGTTATAATCACAAGTTATAGTGAGAGAAACTATAGAGAGAGAAATAAGAAGAGTATTCTGTTACTACACTATTGCAGTATCCAATCCCCTACTAAGGTAAGGGATATTATTTTTCAGATTCATAAGGGATATTATTTCTTTCGTATTCGTAAATGATGTTATTTTCTTGATACTCATAAGGGTTGTCATTTCATTCCTTATTAATCTGTGGGAATAACCTGTCTACATGGACTAACGCATGCTTGGTGAATAATCCTTCGTATTCATCCTTTATTAATCTGTGGGTATAACCTGTTTACGCGGATTACCGCATGCCTGGTGAAAAACCTTTCGTATTCATTCTTTATTAAGCTGTAGAAATAACCTGTCTATGAGGACTACCGCATGCCTGGTAAATAACCTTTCGTATTCATTCCTTATTAATCTGTGGGAATAACTTGCCTATGCGGACTACCGCATTCCTAGTGAATAACATTTTGTATTCATTCATTATTAAGTTGTGAAAATGATATGTCTACGCGGATTACCGCATGACAGATGAAAATCTATTTGCAGTTTCTTGTATGATTTCATTTCATATTCCTAAATCTAAACTTACTATTGCTTCTATAATTCTTGAAATGATTAAAAATTCCTTGAGGTTTGTGATTCATCTAATATCATTTTACTGAAATATTAATCTGAACTCTTTTATTAAAATTTTAATCTTTTTATGTCGGGGTACTATTCATTCGGAGTACTATTCATACGGTACTATTCATGGGTACTATTCATACGACATTATTCATGAGTACTATTCAGAATAAAATTTAATTTTCTTTTATATCCAAATTATTTTTGATACATGAATATCCTTCTTGAATTTTACTCCACAATTAGTTATCATGTTGACAATTTGGACATTCTTGAACTCTGAATAAATTAAATTATAAATCTCTAATATTTATCCCTGATCTCACTTGATTAATTTTTTATATCATTATCATCATCCTCATGCTTATATTGTGCTGAAAGTCATCTTTGGCCCGTAGTGCATAGATGGACTGTTGATTGATATGATTATGACCAGAAATTGTGTATTGGTATAATCATGACCTGTAATGTTATAGACAAAGGTTGTGGTGAAAGTTCTCTTTGGCACGTAGTGCATAGATGGACATATGTTTGGCATGATCATGACTATTGGTGATACAAACGATTATCTTTGATCCGTAGTGCATAGATAATTCGTTGATTGAAAATAATTATTGATTGGTATTACAGGGATAAAATATTGATGATGGACTTTTAAATCATAGAAGATAGTAAACATCATGCTCTGCTTGACTCTTCTAATGGATTGCTATTTTCCCTGCAGTTGTTAATTTAAAACTTGTTGTCTGTTGTATTCTATTAAATTTTTTACTGTTGATGACTAAGGATAATTTGTTCTTCATTATCTTAGTCATAATATTCTTTATTGGGTTATTTGAGCTCACCCTTTTCTTTTTGGTTCAATTGTTCTTCTCAGGAGGCGAGAATGTAGTTGGGACTAGTCAGGGAGTGGATCTAGTAATGGTCCAAGATGGTTCTTATAGTAGTCCTCACTATTTTGTAAAATAGTGTGACAATAATTGTAATGAGAATTTTATTTGAGTTTGAATATTGTCTACAAGACAATATTTGTATTGAAACTCACAGTTTATGTGTTGTCGTATTTTGCACGACAGTTGTATAAATGAAGTTTGTATTTGAATTCTGTACCATGTATTTTGACGACTCAAATTGAATTGTGTGGACCTATTTTAAGGCGTCACATTCAATCGATCTCAAACAAGCATAAACATGATCTCCTTTCATAAACTTCATAAAATTTAATAACTATGATACAAAATCCAAATATTTAGCTTATGATTTACCTTTCTAAATTCTCCCTTTCTTGTATCTTACTTTCCTCCTCCTCGCTTAAATTTTCAGCTCTCTCTCTATATATAATATATATTCTCAACCGTGTATGGAAGGTGGGGAGCGTATGAATGAAAAAAAAATATCAAACTAATTTGCTCTAGTGGGGACAAAGTCAAGCCTAGTTGCCCCCTAAGCCTCTTAGCCACCCCCTAACTCCAAAATGTATTTTCTAGACTCATTTATCCATTTAATTATTCATTTGACTATTTTTACTTTTAAAAATTAACTTTTTCATGTTTACAATCGATTTTTACTAAAGTCGACGTTCTCAACGTTATGAAAATATCCGCTTTTTCAAAATTCATCTCCGAATCCCAAATTTGACTTTTTTATCGTAAAAGTCAACTGTTAATTTTGACCAAAAATTCAACCCCGACATATTTGTGTTTATAGTATTTTCTTACTAAATTTGATGCTCCATACTAAACCGAACAGTATATTTTTCAAAATTATATTATGAACTCAAATTTAAGTTTTTGCTTACTTCTCTCGTCTTTAATACAATTTTTTTTCTTAATTTGTTCAAACTAATTAAATTAATTAACCTTAACCAACTATTTATTTACATTCCTCATCACTTAATTAATGGGTGTCTTAAAATTTTATTTTGTCAACTGCTATACTTGGTAATTCACCATGTACAGTTATATATATAGTTGGCTTGTCAACATTATATTCCATTAACAGACAAAACTAGAAATAAATAATTAATGTAAAGAGTTCGTTAAAAGGTCTTTTCTCTCTATCTCATATATATATATATATATATATATATATATATATATATATATATATATATATATGGATAATGATCCATAGTATGTATTTGCTATGAGCAAATAGCATTTCTACCTTACATTACAATTATCAACGGTGGAGATTAAAATATATTACTCGCTTTCCGCCAGTTAAACTAGCGGACTGGAAAAAAAAAATTGGAATGTCCGCTAGGTAAACTAGCGGATGTAATATCCATACAATATCTCCAATTCTGTTAAGTACAGTAACATTTCTAAAGTCATGAGTATTAGTGATTTATGGCATGACATTAAAACTGGATTCTTTTTTTAATCTACTACTTACCCTTGCTTGTAAGTTAAAATTTAAAATGAATTATAATTTAGTATAAGTTATTTTTAGTTGTAATTTATAAATAAATAAAAATATTTGGTATTATTTTTATTTATAATTCAAAAATTAAGTTAAATAAATTATGACTTGTAAAGATGTTTTACTGAAATGACTTATAAATTAAAATAAATTGTAAAGATTATTAAAACAAGGATAAAAGAGTCATTACACTTGGTCAAATTTACTTGTTTTAAAATAACTTATATGTTATTTTTTAAAAATAATAAATTATTATTTTTTAAAAGTTATAAGTCAATTTATAAATTATAAAATAAATCATATAAGAATGTTCACATACACAATAAAAAAATTACTTAAAAATTAATTTGATCAAGTTATAGAGTAATGACCGAACAACCACTAAATATTAGTAGTAGTTTTTCTACCTGTGTTCTAAAAAAATGAAAAATTTACTCCTTTTGTTCTACACTACTGAGTAAATTACTAAAAACGTCAAAATTAATGACACAACTTGTTTTCATTAACATTTCTTTGTTTCATGAAAAATATAGTTTTTGGTGTTTGGAAAATAGAGTTAAATGTAAATTATTTTATTTTAACCGTAAATAGAAAATAACAACATTTGGATTGAAACTAAATGAAACCCGGATGCAGGCAACTTACTAACTAGACTCATTGAGATAAGTTAATATAAATTATGAGAATTCCTGACCCTACTTACTAATTATTTTGCTTTATGATAGATTTCAACTGTTTGATGATGTTTTCTACAACCAACCAAAGTATAAACTGAATACTGATTTAAAAAAATTAAAATGGAATAATTTCAAAATCAAAATTAATAACATTTAACTCATTAAAATTGTGATACATAGTAGTATTTTTTTGGATAATTTATAATATTTATCGGTGTATTCATTAAAATAAAGTGCATATATGTTAGTTTCAAATTTAAAAATATTTTAAAATTAATTTCAAAAACAGGTATATATAGTGATTCTTTAGCTTTTCCTTAACTTGGTTTCAAGTAAAATGCAAGTAACATGTTCACAATTTACTTGAGAAAGGAAAAAGATGAAAAGCTGGAAAGGTGAAAGAATATATACAAGTGAAGAGAGACAAGTTGAGGGTAGATAACAAGCAAGGGACAAAGTTTTGTATTATTATATAATATACATATTTATTTATTCACCACATTTACACGAATAATATCCATAAAAACTTTATTTTATTAAATAATTATTCATAAACTTAATTACAAGTTTACTTATTTTCTCGAGTATTATATTATTCTCCCTTATAAGGATTCCGTTTATAAAGATTCTGTCCTCGAAATTACTATTACGGCCGTAACATTCATATCCAGTTTACTTCTAGAATCTACATAATCTTTTGCATCAATAATTTCTTCGAGTTTATCTTAGTAAAGGTATTACAATCTCTGCCTCTCACGACTTATATTATATACCATTATTTCATTTCCTCCCTTTTCATTCATGAAAAGGTCTAACATTAACATACATACGAGTAATCGTAATTCTTCAAAACTTTATATCATTGTATTCTTCCTTTGTCATAAGACTTCATCTATTGAAATCTTCTCATTACTTCTTTATTTCTCATTTCGTAATCTAACGTTTATATCCTTTGCGTTTAACTCCCTTTATTCTCGTTCAACAATAATAATTTATACCTTAATATAAATTAATTAATCGTCTATCGAGCCACTACAATACCTTAATTTAATGACTAATCTATAACCTCTCTTCATAACCTCCTTAGAGTCTTTTATATCCTTACACATATTAAATCATATATGTTCTTCCTAACACATAGATTAAATTAAATTAAATTATTTAATCATTTCTCTACGTATTTCTCTTCTTTAAAATCTAGGTTTTACCTCTTAACCTTTAATCGTATTTAATTACATTCCGAATCTTATTCTTTCTTTAATGTCTATTCTTATCTAAGGATCATCGTGCAGTATAATTGTATTAATCATTTAAGATCAAGTTTACTAGCCTTATTAATATCCGGTATATTACATTGAGCATCAACTTATTAATTGGGATTAGAATTTCCTCCATTACACTTTTCTCCTAATTTTTTAAATATATATTTAGCATAACAAATACTCCCTCCGTTCCTTAATATAGGTCGTTTTAGAGTTGTGCACAAGTATTAAGGAAATAATTATAAATCATTAAATATACTATCAATTGTCTATAATATTGCCCTTGTATTGGAAAAAGAGAGTGTTATTTATTGGACAAAAAATAGTGAGAGAACCAAAGTAATATTTATTACTTGGGGTAATATTAGAAACTAAGCAATTAATGTTTACTTGAAATTCTCAAACGACTTATATTTAGGAACAAAAATATTTCTTTAAAATGACCTATATTAAGGAACGGAGGGAGTATTATAATTAACGTCATAAAATATTAGATGCAGAGACACAAAAAAATTCGTCGCAAATAAATATATTATTGATTCCAATACAAAAAGTAATACTCCCTCCATCCCAAAATATTTGACGTTTTAGGAGTTTTTTTTTTTCAAAATAATTGACGTTCTACAATCTCAAGAATATTTTGCCATTTATTTTTCTTCTCTGCCCTTCCTTCTCCACCACTATTAATGTCTATTTTCCCTAGAATTCAGTCACCGTTTCTTCTTCTTCTTCAAGACTCACACGTAATAAACTCTTTTTTCCTCAACAAGACTCACTTTAATGAAGAAGATTTGAGAATCCATCTCCGGCGATCGGTCCACGAAGACTATGTCTGTGACAACCCCAAAACAGGTCCATTCCATCCAACTATTCTGAGTCGCCAAATACATGGTACAGAAAGCAAACTACAACTTCAATAATACAATTGTCGTGCAAAATACGACAACACATACTGTGAGTTTAAATACAAATATTGTCTTCTAGACAATATCCACACTCAAATAAGTCCTCAATACAATTATTCAAACACTATTTTACAGAAATAGTGAAGACTGCTAAAACATCTTTCTAGAACCATCACTCCATACCCCGACTAGATCCTGCTATGTTCTCACCTCCTGAGAAGAAAAATAGAACAAAAAGAAAAAGGGTGAGTTCAACTAGCCTAGTAAAGAATATTATGACTAAGATAATATACAATAAATTTTCATTAGTATTCAACAGGGAAAAATCTGATAGAATATAATCGACAACAAGTTTTAGATCAACAACTGCAGTGGAAACAACAAACCATTAGAAGAGTCAAGTAGAGAATGAATTCTACTATCTTCTAAGATTTAAAAGTTCATCATCAATATTTTATCCATGTAACATCAATTAATAATCATCTTTATCCAAATATTTATCTTTGCACTACAGGCCAAAGATATTCATTTGTATCACCTGTCAGTCATGTTCATCTCAACACCTGTTCATCTTTGCACTACATGCCAAAGATATTCATCAAGTAATAATACATCTTTGCACTACAGGCCAAAGATATTCAGTAATATCATCATTTAGGACTGTGGATGATGAAAAATATCTTAAAGAGAACGAATCCAGTGAGACAGAAGGACAAATAGTAGGGATTCGGTTAACAGTTTATCCAAGATCAATAATACTTCATAATAATCAATTGTGAAGCAGAATTCAAGAATAAAGATCAAAACATGGATACAATCAAAGATAATAACCATAATAGACATCTTGGACAAAAAGGGAAAATTTTATTTTTCTGTGAATAGTGCCGTATTCGTGAATAGTAACGTATACGTGAATAGTAACCCCGACACAAAAAGTTCTAAATTTGATAAAAAGTTCATATCAATATTTCAGCATAATGATATTGAAGAAAATAATATCATTAAGAAGAAAATAATATCTCTTACTATCCTTTACCTCAAAAGTGCAGTATTTCTGACTGGAATGCAAAGCCGAAGGAAACTTGTACTGAATAGCAACTCTCAAAGTATCTAAATACTCACAAAATATGCTTCATAATATAGAGAGAGAAAGAGAGAAAGCTTATGTTTCTGGTGTGATTTTCAATTCTAACTTAGCCCTCTATTTATAGAAAAATGTTAGCACGCCGAAGCAGACTTAACCTGCAACCTGATGGCTTTACCTGTTACTATTCCCACCCACCACATTTGAATAAAAATCTCAGCATATTTATTCACCAACCAAGAGTGGGGCCCACAAACTCTAGAATTTTCCATCAAAATGATAAATTCCAAAACTTCAACAATTTCTGAACCGGTCATCTCGTAAAATTCATAATAAATCATACGTTCATTTTTAACGGTTCAAAATTTGTGGACATATATTCAACTTATATATGTATAACATATCCAAAAATTACCACGATCTAACGGTCGGATTAAAAATTATAACCCCCGCAAAATATCTCAAAAACCTTAATTTTTAATACCTCCATTCCGACAAAAATACTGATAAAAACCTCAACATTAACTCCTTCATTTTTAACAACAAAAATATATCCCTCATTTATATCCACATAAAATAAATATTTCCTTATCATATGAATCAATAATTAATTATTCACAAATAATATTACAGAGTCACAATTATGACAACCAGGCCGTTCCTAGGAAAGAGGGGGCTTTCTAATAAGGATTTCTCCTTACTAGCGCGCAATTAGATGACCAAACCTCTCCTTAGACAGAACTTTCTAGACATTGCCAATAATGCTATCTAATAATATTATTTAAATAATATGAATTATTGATCTGATAATGGAAAATACTGTGCAGCAACAATTATTGAAACAACAATAATATAAAATATCAATGCAGTAATTATTGAATCAATAAAATAAAATATTGAACAGTAACTATTGTAACAATTATTGAGTAGTGCCTTCTTACGTAAGAATTAATAATTGAAAAAAATATTTGTGCAATACCGTGTGCTACTGTGCAACTACGCGTATTACTGTATTTTAACTACTAGGTATTCCAACAGTGTTAACGGTAACAACTACACCGTTAATTATAAAAACTCAATTTTTATTGTTATCTTCATCCGACCGTTTTCCGTTATGGGGTCCACAAATAGCTGCGCCATCGTACGAATATTTCTCGATAGAAAGAATATTCCACGACCAACGAATATTCTCCGACAACAATGATTATTTTATAACCACTTGTTTATTTTGAAAAATTTTCACATTTCACCCATAACTTTAACTTTTTATCAATTTAACCATTTACTGAATTGTAATTATAAGAAAAATTGAATACTTTTATTTCATAAAATTCGGGGTCTTACAATCTCCCCTCCTTATGAAATTTCGTCCCCGAAATTTACGTACCTGGTATTTCGAAGAGTTGAGAATACCTTGCTTTCATTTCAGATTCTATCATGATTTCTCCATTGCTCATCTCCCATGATAACTTTATTTGGGTTCCTCATTTGTTGGGAAGTCATGACAACCGCCATCCCTCGAAGTACCCGGCTTTGACTTGTCTGGGGCAGCATTTGGCGTCATCACTACCGTAGGAATATACTTTTCTATAGGACATATTCCTCCCTCAACTGCCTCGTCGTACTCCTGATTCATGATCCGAATCATCAATCTTCGATCCATATCGAATTCAGGTTGACCGCTCTATACAGGGTAATTCAAAACTCGATGTTGAATTCTCCCAATTGCTTTCCAAAAAAAAAAATTCATATTATCTATTTTAGCCTTCTTAGATCGGACATCTCTTTCCACAATATCCACGTGTTGTGCTGCTTTTGCCCATGCATCACTTATTCTCACTCGTTCAGTTTTTTCTTCTTTCAGCTCAGATTCCATCTTTATCATCTTATACTCTGCCAAAGAATGCTTCTGTTCAAGCATCACATATCGGGTAACACAAGCTTGAATTGTTGCATCCTTTTGCTCCACGACCGCCTGTCGTTCTTCAGCTTGCTCTTCTAACTCATGAATACGATTTTGTAATTCTACATTTTGATCATATAATACCTCTAACAAACTCTCCTCAGGTACCTCTTCTTCACCTTCTTCCTCACTCTCAGTTGTTACCTCTGCGACCATTTCGGGTGCAACTATCAATTCTTCACTCACCACATGGATTTCTCTAATTCCTTCTTCATATCACATCACATTATCATGGTTAGTGATTAGAGGTATCCCCACAGTCTCATTTTTTCCATTGTTAGCATTCTCAGCTGCCATTCTCAAATACTGCCATAAAACAAGGGTTAATTAAGCAAATTAACGTATCACATAATATCCATATATTATGACCAACCAACAATTAAGCTTAGGTAGAACACACTAGCATAGGATTTACTTATCTCTCCCCTCCTAGTTATATTTCCCGATCTCCGCCAGAGATCATATCCCTAAGCTCTGATACCAACTGTGACAACCCCAAAATAGGTCCATTCCATCCAACCTATTCTGAGTCGCCAAATACATGGTACAGAAAGCAAACTACAACTTCAATAATACAATTGTCGTGCAAAATACGACAACACATACTGTGAGTTTAAATACAAATATTGTCTTCTAGACAATATCCACACTCAAATAAGTCCTCAATGCAATTATTCAAACACTATTTTACAGAAATAGTGAAGACTGCTAAAATATCTTTCTAGAACCATCACTCTATACCCCGACTAGATCCTGCTATGTTCTCACCTCCTGAGAAGAAAAATGGAACAAAAAGGAAAAGGGTGAGCTCAACTAGCCTAGTAAAGAATATTATGACTAAGATAATATACAACAAATTATCATTAGTATTCAACAGGGAAAAATCTGATAGAATATAATCGACAACAAGTTTTAGATCAACAACTGCAGCAGAAACAGCAAACCATTAGAAGAGTCAAGTAGAGAATGAATTCTATTATCTTCTAAGATTTAAAAGTTCATCATCAATATTTTATCCCTGTAACATCAATTAATAATCATCTTTATCCAAATATTCATCTTTGCACTACAGGCCAAATATATTCATTTGTATCACCTGTCAGTCATGTTCATCTCAACACCTGTTCATCTTTGCACTACAAGCCAAAGATATTCATCAAGTAATCATACATCTTTGCACTACAGGCCAAAGATATTCAGTAATATCATCATTTAGGACTGAGGATGATAAAAAATATCATAAAGAGAACGAATCCAGTGAGACAGAAGGACAAATAGTAGGGATTCGTATAACAGTTTATCCAAGATCAATAATACTTCATAATAATCAATTGTGAAGCAGAATTCAAGAATAAAGATCAAAACATGGATACAATCAAAGATAGTAACCATAATAGACATCTTGGACAAAAAGGAAAAATTTTATTTTTTGGTGAATAGTGCCGTATTCGTGAATAGTGCCGTATACGTGAATAGTAACGTATACGTGAATAGTAATCCCGACACAAAAAGTTCCAAATTTGATAAAAAGTTCATATCAATATTTCAGCATAATGATATTGAAGAAAATAATATCATTAAGAAGAAAATAATATCCCTTACTATCCTTTACCTCAAAAGTGCAGTATTTCTGACTGGAATGCAAAGCCGAAGGAAACTTGTACTGAATAGCAACTCTCAAAGTATCTAAATACTCACAAAATATGCTTCATAATATAGAGAGAGAAAGAGAGAAAGCTTATGTTTCTGGTGTGATTTTCAATTCGCCCTCTATTTATAGGAAAATGTTAGCACGCCGAAGCAGACTTAACCTGCAACCTGATGGCTTTACCTGCTACTATTCCCACCCACCACATTTGAATAAAAATCTCAGCATATTTCTTCACCAACCAAGAGTGGGGCCCACCAATTCTAGAATTTTCTATCAAAATGATAAATTTCGAAACTTCAACAATTTCTAAACCAGTCATCTCGTAAAATTCATAATAAATCATACGTTCATTTTTAACGGTTCAAAATTTGTGGACATATACTCAACTTATATATGTATAACATATCCAAAAATTACCACGATCCAACGGTCGGATTAAAAATTATAATCCCCGCAAAATATCTCAAAAACCCTAATTTTTAATACCTCCATTCCGACAAAAATACTGATAAAAACCTCAACATTAACTCCTTCATTTTTAACCACAAAAATATATCCCTCATTTATATCCACATAAAATAAATATTTCCTTATCATATGAATCAATAATTAATTATTCACAAATAATATTATAGAGTCACAATTATGACAACCAGACCGTTCCTAGAAAAAAGGGGGCTTTCTAATAAGGATTTCTCCTTACTAGCGCGCAATTAGATGACCAAACCTCTCCTTAGACAGAACTTTCTAGACATTGCCAATAATGTTATCTAATAATATTATTTAAATAATATGAATTATTGATCTGATAATGGAAAATACTGTGCAGCAACAATTATTGAAACAACAATAATATAAAATATCAACGCAGCAATTATTGAATCAATAAAATAAAATATTGAACAGTAACTACTGTAACAATTATTGAGTAGTGCCTTCTTACGTAAGAATTAATAATTGAAAAAAATACTGTGCAATACCGTGTGCTACTGTGCAACTACGCGTATTACTGTATTTTAACCACCAGGTATTCCAACAGTGTTAACGGTAACAATTACGCCGTTAATTATAAAAACTCAATTTTTGTCGTTATCTTCATCCGACCGTTTTCCGTTATGGGGTCCACAAATAGCTGCGCCGTCGTACGAATATTCCCCGACAGAAAGAATATTCCACGACCAACGAATATTCCCCGACAACAATGATTATTTTATAACCACTTGTTTATTTTGAAAAATTTTCACATTTCACCCATAACTTTAACTTTTTATCAATTTAACCATTTACTGAATTGTAATTATAAGAAAAATTGAATACTTTTATTTCATAAAATTCGGGGTCTTACAATGTCGTCGTTTAATCCGGTGATCGTTCTGCGTGGTCCGGCTGAGGGCGGCGGAGAGGAAGGACGAAGTGGTGGTAACGGAGAGAGAAATTTTGAACTATATTATGACGACGGTGCCGGTTCAGGCCTCCGACCTTTGCCGGAGACTATGTCGGAGTTCATAATAGGATCCGGATTCGATCGATTACTCGATCAGCTAACACAAATCAAAATGAACGGATTAGGCCACTCGAAGCAACCACCGGCTTCAAAAGCCACCGTTAAATCGCTACCAACAATCAGCAATCTTTAGATGATGAGGCTGTTGGACTGACGATTTGGAGATTGTCGGGTGGTGGATTTGCGGTTGGGAGGTTTTTTGGGGAAAGGAGGGGCGAACTCGATGGCCGTGGTGGTCAGATCTCGATCAGATCCGGCTGATAAGAGAAGACAAAGAAGAAGAGTTGGATCTGGCTGATGAGGAGATGGAAAAGAAGAGTTGAGAATGGTCAGATCTGGCCGGATGGGATAAAATATTAATTAAGGGTGAAGTAGAAAAATTGTATCTATTCTTAATCTGTGTAAAAATATATAGAACGTCAAATATTTTGGAATGAAGGGAGTACATGTATTGCTCAGATAAAAGTGTTTGGTAAAGTGTCCTAATCTAATTTAATTGATTTTATAACTAAAGTAACATTAATTTTGTCATTTCTTAGTAACTTGAGCGTTTAGTCCTTTACCTTCTTCTTTTCAAACTTTATATACACATGACTTTTCTTCGAATTATTTCATGTAACTTGAAAACAAAAAATTTGTGATCCTGCGTTTGAAATTGTGCCACGTGCATGCATCTATTTAAAATATCAATTTAAGAGGTACAATCGTGTAAGCCACCTTAGTTGTCCTCTTTCTTAATTGATAAGATCCTAGGGGAAATTGTCAACAAACAAATTATTGTGCCATTTCCAATTCCACTAGTATATGTACTACCTCCGACCCTTTTTAATTATCGTTTTAAAGAAGTATTTTTATCTTTTAATATTATTATTTTAAAATTTTAATTAAGTATTAATTGTTTAATTTCTTATATTATTCTAAATATTAAATATAATTTTACTTCTCTTACTATTTTTTATCTAATACGTAACATTTTTTTTTTCAATACAAGAATAATATTGACAAATAAAATTATTTTTAGCTAAAAAATATAGTATTAATTATTTTTTTTAATCTATGCGTCCATTTCTTAAAAAATAAATAATAATAGACGGAGAGAGCATTGAATATTCAACAATCCAAAATTATATCCATTATTTTGATCAACCTAATAAACTATAAATAAGGAGGGCTTCATTATACTGAGTTGGAGGGTGAGAGCTATGCATCGACTTATTAATTGGGATTACAATTCCTTCTATTACATTTTTTACCAATTTTTTTTACTAACATATATTTAGCATAACAAATACTCTCTCTATTTCTATTTAATTGACGTTTTGGAGAATAAATTTTATTCCTATTTATTTGATATTTATAGATTTTTAGGAGATATTAATTACATTACTTTCTAAATTACCCTTAAACATTTACTCTCTTTAATTTTATCATACTTTTTCAGGCTATTTTTTCTCTCTATTTTAATATCTTAATGGTATACTCTCTTATAATTCTTATATTTTCTCTATCCTCTAACAATATTTATCTCTCATCTTTATCATCTACAATTTAATTTTTTATTTATCTATGCAAGGGTGTTTTTGTTAATACTCCCTCCGACCCTTAATATAAAATATTTTAGAGAAGTTTTTTTGTCCCTTAATATATGACGTTTTAGAATTCTAAGTAAGCATTAATTGCTTAATTAGTTTTCAATATTACCCCAAGTATTAAATGTAACTTTGGTTCTCTCACTATTCTTTACCCAATAAATAACAATATCTTTTTTCAATACAAGAGCAATATAGACATATGATATTATATTTAATACTACTTTCGTTCCAAAAATATTTTTGTTTAAGGATTTTGCACATGAATTAAAAAAGTCATTTAATACTATCATTTAGCAATTAAAATTTATTTGAAATTCAATCACTATCTCTTTATGGAAAGTTAAAAATTAATAATACAAGGAAGAACATTTCTTGGACAATGAAAGAAGGTAGGGGTGATATAGAAAAGTAAATAATTTATTCTCTTATAAAGTTGTAAACGACAAATAAATTGGAACAATTTTTTTTCTAAAACGACAATCTTTTAGGAACGGAGGAAGTACTATACAATCAATTTCTTAATACTTGTGTACAACTCTAAAAAGTCTTATATTAAGGAGGGTGTATTCAATAATAAATTTTAAATACTTTTTTTAAGTAACAGACTTTTATAGAGTACGTCTCGTCACTAGTGCAAACACGTTGAGTACGTTTCATGAGTTTCAAGAAAATTTCGGCAGCACCTCCCCATGGTCTCCAAGCACACGAAATAGACTAAGATAACTTAATCTAAGTATGCAATCGGAGAGCATATAGAGATAACAGTTGATTAATCCTCAAAATAACAAAAAATGTATCGTTTCGTATTTGCACCGGCCTAAGTGAGAGACATAACATCCAATAACAGTCTCAAATTGAGAACTTTTCGACATTCACCCCTACTGAGTGTGTGTCAAACGGGTTTCTAAGTTTCAAAGTATAGTACATATATAATTGAAAATGCTACTTACTTTATGAGAATTGTTATGTGGAATCTCTACTTGAGTCGGTAACCGGAAAAAAAAGAGTCGTAGTTCCTGTTGTGTCCTATACTCAAATAATAAAGTTAATTCAATTACTGCAAACATTCCTCACTGTTTCATCATAACAATTGACAACATCCCCAAGGAGTTCCATTAAGCTATTGAACAAAGTTTCAGCTTAAGCAACCCTCTAAATGAACGAACGATCACTTCTGTGCTAGGAATGAATCATCTCCTCATATGGGTTCAATCCATGATATAGACAGCTTCTCACCACTCTGAATTCCTCAAATGGATAGTTCTCATACAAAAGGTGAGACGTTCTGTAAGAACTACCCATCTGAGGAATTCGAAGTAGTGAGAAGTTGTTTATATCATGGATTGGACTTATATGGAGAGATAATTCATTCCTAGTAGAGAAGTGATCGTTCGCTTATCTAGAGAGTTGCTTAACCTAGAACTTTGTTCAACAACTTACTGCCACTCCTTCCGGATGTTGCCATTTGTTATAATGGAACAGTGAGGAATGTCTGCAGTAATTCAATTACCTTTATTATTCGAGTATAGGAAACAAATAGGAACTACGACCCCTTTTTTTTAATTGTTGCCGAGGAACCGGTTGGAGTACTATTAGCTGCTACTGCTATGTCGAAACCTGCATACTTGAAAGAGTACATATATGTAGGGAGAGTGTTATTGCATTTATATATTAAATTTTGTGGCAAACTAAGCAAATGCTACTTAGTTTATTTTGCCAATGATAATAAACTAAGTAAGTAGTACTTAGTTTATGAAAATTGTTATTTGAAATCTATAGAGACTACTGTTCGACATTAACTCCTACTTATTTTATTTTGCCAATGTAAACTAAGTAAGTGGTACTTAGTTTATGAGAATTATTAGGAATCTATAAAGACTACTGTTCGACATTAACTCCTACTTATTTTATTTTGCCAATGATAAACTAAGTAAGTGGTACTTAGTTTATGAGAATTGTTAGGAATCTATAAAGACTACTATTCGACATTCACTCCTACTTATTTAATTTATTTTATTTTAATTTAGCCTTAATTTAATTTAATTTTATTTAATTTAATTTATTTATTTAATTTAATTTAATTTAATTAAATTGAAATTATTTGATTATATTATATTTTATTCTTTATTGAATTGAATTCTATTTGTATTATATTATATATTTGTAAATATTTTTTATTAAATTTAATTTATTTATTAAATTAAATAAAATTTGTTTGATTTTATTTAATTTACTTCAAATTAGTTTATATTTTAATATTGGGACTAATTACTAATATTATCAAAATAATTCTGACAAAATCTTGCAAATGCATACATCTGACATAATTTCTGTCACAAATTCAGTCGGAAATTGCAAATATATCAAAATTAAAAACAGTCCAAAAATCAGTTAAATTCAAGATTGAAAACTAATTAAATTACATAAACAATGCAAACAATTTATACTGCATAATTATCCATTCTCAATCAAAATATATACCAAATTTAAGCCCCAAATTTCAGCCTCAAATCCAAATTTCAGTCAAATATATAACAAAGTTTTAACCCTATACCAATTTCAGCCTCAAATCCAATTGTCAAAGCCAAATTGATGCACATACAGTAACCAATTAAGGAATTTACCAATTTTTAGACTCAAATAAATATATACATACAATATAAAAATTATTCAATTTACTGATTTTGTACATCATCATCAAAATAAAACAATATTTGAACTCATACCTTTTGGAGCTAATAAACTGTCCGGCGTGTGGTGGTGGTGGTGGTCGGCGGCTGGAATAGGAAATGGGTGGCAGATGAAGGTGGCTCTTGGTGGTGGTGGTGGTGGTGGTCTGCGGCTGGAGGAAGAAGGCAGAGAACTAAGATGGTGGTGGTGATGGTCGGCGGCTAGAGGGGCGCTTGGCGGTGGGGGAGAACTGATCGATCGCGAGAAGGGGGCACGCGGCTGGTCGGCGGTGGAGGTGTTGGTGGCAGGTGGGCACCGGAGATGAGAGAGAGATGAGAGTGAGAGAGGAGAGTCTGAGATGAGAGAGGGAGAGAGGGAGAGAGGGAGAGAGTGAGAGAGGAGAGATATAAAACTGAGAGAATACGGGGAGACGCTGGCCTGAGTCAGTCGAATAGGTTTTATAAGATATTTTCGACGGAATATCCGACGGACCTACGTCCCTCGGAATTACCTTATCTTCGACTTACAGTACCTCGGAAATAACCATAATTTCGTCGAATTTAAGTTGTGCGCTGACGGAAAATTTGGCGCCATATGAGGTCTTATATTCCGACGGAATTTTCTCGAAAATACACTATTTTGGACAGAATTATTTTCGACCTAATATTTCGTCGAAATTATATTAATTTCGACTGAATACAGTCCGTCGAACTTAGTTCCGTCGGGATTAGTCGGTTTCCTTGTAGTGTCAATTCAATGCAACCTAACTTTTAAGACATTACAAAAGTTGTAATTGAATACCAATAAACTTTTATAAACTCTTTAAATTTCTTAATTGAATATAATCAAACTTTTAAAATATTTAAAAGTCTTTAAAAGTCTTAATTGAATAGACCCTCCTAAGGGACGGTGGGAGTACATAATAATTTTAGTGGAGTTTTTATAAATTAAAGTTTTAGGGGGGTGTATTCAATTAAGATTTTTAAAGATTTTTTTTAAGTGACAGACTTTTGTAGAGTTTGTGAATTTTAACGACTTTTAAATACTTTTTTAAAATGACTTTTATAGACTCCATGAAATAAGTGACAAATTTTAATAGACTTTTTACCACGATTTTGATAAACTTTTGTATACTTTTAATATATCTTGCAAATTATATTAATTATTAATTAGTCCATGTGTACAGCATCTCCCTCTTTTTTTATGAACTAGAGGAAATCTCATTAATTTATTGAATTATTATGGCATGAGATTTTATATATGTTGAAAGCATTCATATTATTTTATTCATTTCATGATAAATTTGGATACTCAAATACAAATAAAACTTTAAAAGCTACAGACGCAACACAAAAATGAAGCTCACTTTTCATTGAATTATATATACTATATATGCGTACATTTTTTTAGTAGGAGTACCAAACTCTATTTTTCACAAAATAATATGACAATGAAAATCTATATGATCAAAAGTCGCAAAACTTCATACATGTGAGTAAATTGCCATCAAGTTATAGAAAATTTACTAAAGAGATTTTTAGTCGCCGAAAAGCCATAGACAAAATTGCCAGAGAGATTTTATTTTTCTTAAAATTATTATTAGTTGTTAGTGAACCAAAATTGACCGTTAAAAAAATAATTATGATACTTTTTAATTTATTTATGGTGTTAAAAATTAATTAATTAAAATGCGTACATAACTAATTTTTTTTAATTTTGACGAGTTTTAGAATTTATCAATATTCGTATATATCATATACTATATCTATATAATATATAATATATATAATATAATATTAAAAATAAAAATTTACTTTTTGATTTTTCAAAGTCATAATGAGATATTCCTATAATAAAAGTTTGTATAATTTATCTAATTTTTAATAAATTTAGTAAAAAAAATATAAACGGTTTATAATTTTAATAATTATATTTTCTAAAATTAATAGATTAATTTATATTCATTTTAAAAGTTAAAAATTTATCAGAGATTTTTACGACTTTTGAATTTTTCATAAAATCTCTCTAACAATTTTTTTACTGGCGATTTAAATTTTCACCTTTGTGTTTAATATTTTGAAGTCTTTAAAAGTTTTTAGAGATGAGGTCAGATTTTAGATATGAGTTGATAGTTATAACTTTTCTTCTAAAGTTGGTCAAACTCTACTATTGGATAGAAATCTAAAAAATGTATGACTTTTTGAATACTAAAATACTTTTATAGACTTTATAAAAGTCTCAATTTATTGCCACATAACTTTTAAAGACATTATAAAAGTTATAATTGAATACCAGTTAACTTTTATAAATTATTTAAATGTCTTAATTGAATACAACCAAACTTTAAAAATCTTTAAAAGTCTTTAAAAATTTTAATTGAATACACCCTCCTTAATTTTCTTAATAATTATGCAAAGTGCCAAAACGTCAAATAATTAAAAATGGAAAAAGTATTACTCCCTCCGTTTATAAAAGATTGTCGTTTTAGAATAAAAAATTTGTTCAAAAAAATTTATCGTTTACAACTTTCGAGGAGAATAAATTACTCCCTCCATCCCTAAATAATTGACGTTTTGAAGGTTTTCACACTTATTAAGAAAGTCATTTATTATTTCAATTTTGTCATTAAGATTGATATGTATTACCATAATTACCCTTGTATTAATTGAGAAAAGATGTACTCCATATAGTTGTCTAAATAAATGAAATACTCCATATAGTTGAGGGCAATAGAGGAAAAATTATAATTAATGCTTCCTAGAAACTTGAAAACGTCAAATATATTGAGAAATTTTGAACTCCCTATAACGTCAATTATTTTGGGATGGAGGGAGTATTTACTTTGCTATATTATCCTTACCTTTTCATTGTCCCAAGATATTCTCTTCCTTGAATTAATAGTTTTTAACTTTCCATATAGGGATAGTGATGAAATTTTAAACAAATTTTACTTAGTAAATGATACTTTCTTAATTAATGTGCAAAAACTTTAAACGATAATTTTTTGGAACGGAGTTAGTATTATAGTTAGCGTCACAAAATATTAAATGTTGGGATATACTCCCTCCGTCCCTATTTAAATGACGTTTTAGAATTTTTTATTTGTCCATAATTATTTGATGTTTATTCAAATCTAAGAGAATTAATGATAATTTTTTCAAAATTACCCCTCATTATTCTACCTATTTTTTGATACTTTAAATTCTTTCTCTCTCCTTATCCCAACAAAACTCTTCTTATCCCAACAAAAGATTTAAGGGTATTATAGACAGCTGAATACTATATTTAATACTTTTTAATTATTATCTTAATTTTTATACCCGTATTTAAAACGTCATTTAAATAGAGACGGAGGGAGTACTAATAAAATTAGCCCCAAATAAATGTATTGTTGATTCCAAGGCTAAAAGTATTTGTATTGCTCAGATAAAAGTGTAATGTATGGATCCTTGTCCAACTTAATTGTTTCAACATTAATTTTGTCATTTCTTAAGAATTTAAACGTTTAGTCCTTCACCTTCAATTTTTCGAACTTTATACACACAATAATAGAGGAGAGCAATTAAACAAGATTTATGACTTTTCTTCCAAGTGATTCATGTACTTGCGAAAATAAATTTTATTTTGATTAGTAGTAATATTTTTTAGATAACATAATTATTATAATGATAACATCTGATACCCATATTCAGAAAGCTCCTTGTAAGTTGGAAATTGTGCCACGTACATACATCTATTTAAAATGTAGTGTCAATTTACGAGTATTCTTCATGCTTAATGGATGAGATCCTAGGTGAAATTGTCAACAACCAAATTATTGCGCCATTTTCAATTCAAAAACTCTATGCGAATATAAAAATTAGACACGAACATATTTAAATTTTATTTATTTATATTTTGACTCATTATTAAAAGTCAAAATATAAATAAATAAAATTTAAATACATTCATATCCAATTTTTATATCCACCTAGAAGACTTCTTTCCAATTCCACCAAGTATATACTCCCTCTGTCCTTTTTTAATTATGGTTTTAAAAAAATATTTTTATCTCTTAATATTTATTATTTGAGAATTTTAATAGCCTAAATACATATTAATTCTTTGAAATTTTAATATATTTTTTCACTTTAGGGATTGTCTTCTCAATTTTTTTAATTAGGGTTAGGGGATTAAACTCTTAATTATTTCAACTTTATGGTTATCTTTTCAATTTTTTCAATTAGAGAATTAAACTTTTTGATTACGTTTAATTGATAGTACCACATCAGAAATTAACACCAATTATTAATTGGGTTAATTCTTCCCTACAATGAAGTTAAGGAACCCATTCATGATTAAGGACCGTCTTCGTTCTGGTATCATCAAGAATGGAAGTGAGTTGTGTCAAAGGATATTATTTTGGTAAAATTCAATGGGTAAAGTAGCAGGGTGTTGGGAGCCATTGATCCAATTTTTGCTACAATTGGATAAGACCATAGTAATTTTACTTGATTTCTCTTTTTGTTAGTTGTGCTTTCATTTTCATTTGTGTTACCCAAGACGGAAAAAAGTAGAATATTTGATGGAAGAACGGGGTATCCTTTTGAACAACTTGTTATAATAGGAAAGTCTTATATTTTGAAATTATTCATCAAGTTGATGATAAAATTCATAGACGATCCAAAGTAAAAAAAAATTAAAAGTTTAATCCCCAAAAATCTGATACCCAAAGTGGGAAAAAATTTTAAAGTTAAGGGTATTAATCTTTATTTAAGTCAATTTTAATTAAGCATTAATTGCTTAGTTTCTTATATTATTCAAAGTATTAAATATAATTTTGGTTCTCTAACTATTTTCATCCAATAAGTAACACTTTTTTTTTCAATGCAAGGGTAATATTTACACTTAAAATTTTTTTAGCTAAGAAACATAGTATTAATTGTTTCGGTAAGTCTACTATCACATAAAACCGCTCACATACTGCTCACACACTCACATGCATATTTTGATGGCCCACGTGCAGAGCAAGTCACGTTCACATACTGCTCACATATACATTGCATGCATATTTTGATGGCTCACATGCAGAGCAAGTCACGTGAGCTATCAAAATATGTATGGGAGAGATTTTATGTGATAGTAGACTTATTTTAATTGTTTTTCTTAATATATGTGTTCATTTTTAAAAAGACAAATAATAAGGGATGGAGGGAGAATTGAGTATTCAACAATCCAAAATTATATCAATTATTTTGATATACTTAACAAACTATAAATAAAGAAGGCTTCATTTACAATTTTTCATAATATCTCCCTAATCCCTATGATAAGAGATGATGAACAACTTGATTGCAGCCTCTTGTTTCATTCTTCTTGTGATAATATCCGTATGGGGATGGGGAGTTTTGGACTGGATTTGGTTTAGACCAAAGAAGCTCGAGAAACTCCTGAACCAGCAGGGCCTCAAAGGCAACTCTTACAGGCTACTGGTGGGAGACCTGAAGGACGAATCCGCGCTTATCAAAGAAGCCCGTTCCAAGCCCATTAATCTGACGGATGATATTGTGCCTCGTGTCCTACCATTGGCCTACAGCACCATCTCAAAGTATGGTATGTACAAAAAATGAGTGATCATTCATATTTTTCTTCTTGTTTCTTCCATTGGAAACTGATAATTCACCACAAAAAATGATATTTTTACAACAAAATCGTCGCTATAGATCCTATAGCGATGGTTTTCACCGTCATTTTTAGAGCGACATTTTTATTGTGGAAATATCAATATCTCTTTTATATTTTCATCATTAAATCTGATATTTTCAAATTTTGATTGGATGTTACTTTTAAATTTCTCCAAGTTATCAAGTTCACCATATAATTAGGAAATTGATTTTTCCACAACAATTTTTAATATTTTCACATGAAAAATGTCGCTATAGATATATAGTGACGATAAAATCCGTCTCTATAAGATCTATAGCGACGGTTTTCATGTGAAAATATCATTTTTGTATGAATTTATCAATTTCTTATAATTATATGAGAATTTGAAATTTAAAATTTTGAGACGTCTACCGTTATCTGATGACTTTGAGTTCATGTTTCATATGTTTGACAAGACATGTTTTTGAAGTGAAATGCATATTGAAAAAGTTCAACAGTTCATCAAAATGGTGTTCTTGAGTTGTTCTCAATTTTGCTATCTGCTTTTAGTTTATGGTTTAAATTTATTGCAGAGATTTTGTATAGTTATTATTATTTTCAGGGGCGGATCAGGAATTTGATTCAGTTGGACAATATTAAAATAACACAGTCACATTCAAATTTTCAAAATAAATTGGTGATATTTTTCAATTTTCAATTGAGAGGATTCATTTAATTTTATTTATTTTTAATTGAAAAGTTCCAAAGATACAACTACTTAATACTTTTGTTGCTATCAAAACTTGAATAACTTGCATTAATTTAAAATTTTAAAGTTTTACTAATGAATT
Source organism: Panax notoginseng (assembly GCA_016801055.1). Classification (NCBI taxonomy): domain Eukaryota; kingdom Viridiplantae; phylum Streptophyta; class Magnoliopsida; order Apiales; family Araliaceae; genus Panax; species Panax notoginseng. The sequence goes on from CM029023.1 coordinate 129,680,206, forward strand.
CTTAAAATCAAAATAAGACTATTTTGTTGGATAAAAATAACATGGAATTTAGAATGAGATATTATACCCGTTAGTGACATGATAGATAAATAGATATTTTTTTTTTCTCTAAATATATATATATATATATATATATATATATATATATATGTTTTAAAATTAGAGATATATTTAATTTTATTTAGAACTGTAAAGTGACATAATATTTTTAATTTGCCACTATTTTTTTACCATCATTTTCAATATCAAACCACCCCAGTTGAATCCTAATTAATACTAACGCTATATTTGAAAATATAAAATTATCTTTAAAATTCGTTATTTTATAAATGTATCTCTAATTTTGAAAATGATGAAGTATTATAAAAGTAGTTAAAGTAAAAAAAATAAAATCGTAAATTAACTGCTGCAGTTAAAGACAAAAGTGAAAGGAGGTAAATTATAACTATATTTTATTCAAACTGTTTTTAAACTCAGATTTGGATCATATTATTAACGAATTCGAGTAGAGTTCGTATTTTTTTGAGTCGAGTCCGAACTGTTTGACTCGTTTACAACCTTACTTACAAAGAACTATTATAAAAATTAGTTTACAAAATGATGTGTTAAAGTTTAATTAGTGGATCTTGACCATACATAGGTGGGTCCTGTGATTGTAACTAATTTTTTAATCACATTAGTAGTGTCGATACTCTTTCATTTCTTAGTTCACAAAGTAGTAAATTTTTTTCACTTGTTAATCATCTAATCATTTTTTTTTATTAAAAAAGTGATTGTAAAATGAATTGGAAGGGAATAAGATACACTGACGTGAGAAACCCCTACTCAAGAAGAACATGTAATTTATGTTTTATTCATACACTAATTATTTACATATATATCTTGATTTGTCATGTCATACTGTCACATCATTAATTTATTACATGACATTTAATTAAAAATTAATAATTTAATAATATAATTATGAAAATTAAAAGATTAATTACTAAAATAAAAATAATAATTAATAATTCAAGATAATAATGATCTTGGACATTAAAATTTATTCTTTCACTTGTTAAAGACCTAAACATGTTTAAGGTGAAATTGAGTAGATATGGTGTCCAGTTGGCAGTTACCATTTTTTGTGTGTAAAAAATAGGAGATAGGTAAAGTATTCATAACTATCAACCGGACACATAGCGCCTACAACAACCACACATATCAGAAGGAATTCCCACTGCACCTATGTTGAGGTTGAAGTTCAGGAATTCTTTGCGAGTAGAGTGCACCTAGAACGTAGAGTTGTCAACAACCATCTGTTGTGATCAGTGGAAATTGAGCCCAAATTTCGAGCGAGGTAAACGACCTACAACAACCACACGTAGCGCCTACAACAACCACACATATTAAAAGGAATTTTCACCGCACTTATGTTGAGGTTGAAACTTAGGAATCCTCCGCGAGTAGTGTGTACCTAGGACGTATAATTGTCAACAACCATCTGCTGTGATCAGTGGAAATCGAACCCAAATATAGATTTGAGCGAGGGAAACGACCTAATTACCACTGTATCAACGTTAGTAGTATGTCTACCAGGTTGATCTTGGGAAGAGGTGTTAGAGCATCTTAGTTCGAGTATGAGTGGAAATTTTTCTAGAAGAGAGAAAATTGATTTATATTGAATTTGAACTCTGACTTGACTTGGACTTATTTTTAATATTTTGAATTGCAGGTAAAAATTCTTTTTCCTGGTATGGACAGATTCCAAGCGTATACATCACTGACCCTCAGCTGGCACGTGAAGTTATGATAAAATTTGATAAGTTTCAAAAATATTTTAAAACAAATAATCCACTGATTAAGTTCGTAACTGAAGGAGTTGTAACCTATGAGGGTGAGAAATGGAGCAAGCACAGAGGAATCTTGAGCCCTGCTTTCCAATTAGAGAAGATCAAGGTTAGCCCATTTATACTTGTAACAATCTTGTTGTTGGGAATATAACAGGCTCATATATACTCTTCAATAATCACATTTTAACCCAAAAGATAAACTTATTATAACAGGCTCAAAAGATTTTTTTTTTTTTTGAAAAACTCCCTCTTTTTGTGATGTTGTAGCATATGCTACCAGCCTTTCATACTAGTGCTAGTGACATGATGAGCAAATGGGATAAAATGGTCTCAACAGAGGGTTCAGGTGAGATAGATATATGGCCTCATCTTGAAACCTTATCTGCTGATGCTATATCACGAACAGCATTTGGTCATAGCTACTTACAAGGAAGGAAGATATTCAACCTGCAAAGAGAACAAGCTAAGCTTTGTATGGAGGCTATGCGTTCTATTTACATTCCAGGATCGAGGTAACTAAATTGACTTTCTATCCTTTTTATATGATAAATAAATATGAATGATCTAATCGCATTTCCTAATCATAATACAGATACGAAATGAAAAATATGATAATATATATTTAAGCATATAAAACACACAATTTATTGGTCAATCAAACATATTAGATTGAATATATAACAGTAGCCAAAATACTCATATTATTGTAGTAATGTTTATAGAGTAGAAAACTAAAATTCAGATTTCATCTTTGAACAATAAAACAAAAGAGAATAATTCAACTTAAAAAGTGGAGATTTATGTCTATGCTTGTGGAAAGTGGCATGAGAAAAAAAAAGACATTATGTAGAAGAATATATATGAAATTCTAAAAAGCGTTGGAAGACTCGTCAAGAAGTGATATAGAATATGTTAATTCTAAATTACCTCTTCATTCAAACAAAAAAAAAATTTATCTCTTCCTTCGAAATGGTAGAAGGACCCTTTCTGATCTACATAAAAAAGAACCAAGTCTATCACTATCTTTAAAAAAGTTTCATGCATTATATACCGTCGTCTAAGATACGTGTCATATCTCTTATGTCGTAAACTATCGGTCGTGTAGGTTCTTACCAACGAGGAGGAACACTCGAATGAAGCAAATTGAACGAGAAGTGCGAGATTTAATTATGCATATGATCAGTGAAAGAATTAAGGCAATGAAGGAAGAAGCAATTCGAGATGATATGTTGAGTATATTATTGAAATCCAACTTCGAACAAGGAAAAAACAGTGGGATGAGTATGCAAGATATTATTACAGAATGCAAGTTATTCTACTTTGTTGGACAAGAGACTACTTCAACTCTACTCTTGTGGACTATGATTTTATTGTCTAAGCATCCTAATTGGCAAGCACAAGCTAGAGAGGAGGTGTTGAAAGTTTTTGGAAATGAAAAACCGAATTATGATGGAATTAGTCGTCTGAAAGTTGTAAGTATATATTCTTTTATTTTATTTTCATATTACCTTTTTTAACTACATAATAAAACAAATCCTGATTTCAAATCGTCCAAAATGAGTGGTCTATCAGAACAGTGAGTTTCATTTGTATAATAAATAGTTACACTTATTTGTTATATACGTACAAGTATTATACAATTGCTATCCGCCTGTTATACAAATGTAACTCATTTCTACTGTTTAGGTGTTAAAATTTTCGTCTAATTAACATTAACTTATCCTTTTCAGGTAAATATGATCTTGAACGAGGTTCTGAGATTATATCCACCAGTAATTGAACTAACTCGGATTGTCGTAAAAGAAACGAAACTTGGGGAATTGACCATACCAGCTGGCGTGCAACTCATGATACTGGCCATTTTAGTTCACCATGATCCCGAGATTTGGGGAGAAGATGCTAAAGAGTTCAAACCAGAAAGGTTTTCGGAAGGAGTATCTAAAGCAACAAAAAACCAATTCGCTTATTTTCCATTTGGTTGGGGTCCTCGAATTTGCATTGGACAAAACTTTGCATTGTTAGAGGTGAAAATGGCCTTGTCAATGATATTGCAACACTTCTCATTTGAGCTTTCACCATCTTATGCTCATGCTCCGTATACTGTATTTACTCTTCAACCCCAGTTTGGAGCACACTTGGTTCTTCACAAACTACAAAGTTAGGTTTGTAGGTTGAGTATATGAATATGGATTGAAAATTATAAATAATGGTTATTATTTGTATGTGAATTTTGTTCGGATGGAAGATTATCAAAAAATAATTACCTAGTATTTGTATATATTGTTTTGGTGAAAGAAGTAAAAACCCAATCCAAAAGTGAATCTTTTATATCAATATTATGAAGTTACAGCACCTTGACTGTCTCATAAACCACCTCTTAATTTGAAATGGTAGAAGACTTAAAAGTATTGTTTTTACCCTTTCTGATCGACATAAAAAAGCTAGTGTTTAAAAAAGTGTAGTACATTGTATCCTTTCATCTAAGATATAGTCTCTAAGTTACGTATCATATCATAACATAAATTCTTCTATCTTATGTCGTAAACTATTCGTCGTGTAGGTTCTTACCAACGAAGAGGAACACTCGAATGAAGCAAATTGAACGAGAAGTGCGAGATTTAATTATGCATATGATCAATGAAAGAATTAAGACAATGAAGGAAGAAGCAATTCCAGATGATATGTTGAGTATATTATTGAAATCCAACTTGGAACAAGGAAACAACAGTGGGATGAGTATGCAAGATATTATTGCAGAGTGCAAGTTATTCTACTTTGTTGGACAAGAGACTTCTTCAACTCTACTCTTGTGGACTATGATTTTATTGTCTAAGCATCCTATTTGGCAAGCACAAGCTAGAGAAGAGGTTTTGAAAGTTTTTGGAAATGAAAAACCGAATTATGATGGAATTAGTCGCCTGACAGTTGTAAGTATGCTTTTATTCCATTTTCATATCACCTTTTTTAACTATATAATAAAACAAATCCTGGTTTCAAATCGTCCAAAATATGTGGTCTATCAGAACAGTCTATAGAAAAATGAGTTTCATTTGCATAATAAATAGTTACACTTTTTAGTGTTATTTGTTATACGTATAAGTATTATACAATTGTAATCCGTCTGTTATACAAATGTAATTCATTTCTACTGAACTGTCTGATTTGAACGGCTTTGAATCTTAAATTTGTTGGGAAAAGTACGCCTAAAAATAATTTATGCAATTAAATATGAAATCAACAAAACCAATTATGAGACCGAAACTAACAAATAATCATCCACAAACAAGACATCAAATTTATGTTGAAAACCCCCTAAATTCAAGAGGTAAAAATTACGGGTCAAACTCCGAATATCCACTATATCACTAATAATAGGTTTACAATAATTCTCTTAAGTTTTATGCTCTAAAACTTGAGGTTACACAATAAATTAAGAGAATACAAATTTACATTTAATTAGGTTGAGAAACCTAATTAACTTCACCACCCAAAAAAATACCCTAAGCAATAAAGTCTTCAAGCTTTAAATTGAACGGAGATGATGGCGGATACCTCCGAACCCATGAGAGGAGGAATCACCAACCACAACTCCTTACTCAGAGTTAATTCCAACGAAATCTTGGCTCAACTCAAGCTTCTTGGAATTTTCAACTATCTTCATGTCCGGCTTTATCTCATTGGCATAGTTCTTCTCAATGGAGGATCTAACTCAAACTTGACAGATTTTTGTTTGCCAAATTCATTCACAACCGCTTTGTACCATGGCTGCGAGCTATCACTTTCCTTCTTTATTTTTGGTACCCATTTAAAGCGAAGAGCTTTCCTCTTGTGGTTCCCATGCAAGGCTTTTCTCCCATCTCGCATGACTTTGTACCACACCTTTTTTCGTCTAACTCCCCAATCTTCAACGCCTCTCACATGTGTCCGCATCGTGTAAAGAGTGTCTACTTTCTTACCTCTAGTCACCACTAGAGACCCTTTGGTGAGTTCTACTGACCTTCACCAAAGTAACTTTTATAACCATTCTCATCAAGCTTACTAGTAGCAGAGATCAAATTAAGACGAATATCCGGAACATGTCTGACTTCTCTTAGCATTAACCTGAAACCACTGTTAGTCTCCAAACAAATACCTCCAATGCCTATAATCTTTGATGCACTTCCGTTTTCCATCCGTACATAGCCAAAATCATCATTAGTGTAGGGTGTGAATATCTCACCACGAGAAGTAATATGAAACGAAGCACCCGAATCAATTATTCAATCATTAACATGACACTTGGGATTATCATCACAAACAATAACTACATCAACGTCAGATAGATACACAATCGAATCTTTATCCTCATCTTTTTCCTTAGACTGCTCATTATTTAAAAATGTGCACTCGTCTTATGTGACCCGACTTCTGGCAGTGAAAACAAATTACTTATTTTCTATCTCTTGACCTTTCCCTGGATTTGTCATCTTCAGGAGAGCTTCTCCCTTTATTTTTGCCCCTACATAATTTGTGCGACAAAAACTTGTGACTCAACACTAATCACCATGGTATCTCTTCGCCTCTGTTCCTCATTAAACAAACTATCCTTAACTGTATCCATAGTCAGCTTGCCATTAGGAGCGGAGTTACACAATGATACAACCAACGTCTTCCAACTATCAGGCAAAGAGCTCAACAACAACAAAGCTTGCATCTCATCGTCAATTACCATCTTCATCATACTCAACTGATTTATCAAACTCTGAAAACCACTCAAGTATTTTGCAACGGAGTTTTCATCCTTGCATTTAGAATTCACAAGCTTCCTAATAAAAAAAAGCTTTATTTTGCACCGTTTTTCTTTCATACATGGACTCCAATTTCTGTCAGAGAGCATAGGCTTTAGTTTCCGTGGCAACATGATGAAACACACTCTTGTTTGTGGGCTTAACTCCATCGTTCTCAAATGGCTCGTACAAATCCTTGCAGTAAAGTAAATCCTCCATTCTTGGCTTCCAAATTGCATAATTTGTAGCCTTGAGATTAATCATGCAACCTGCTGTCCAATCCTCCATTTAATTCGCACAAGAAAATAACAAAAATAACCAAGCTCTAATACCACTGTTGGGAAAAGTATGCCTAAAAATTATCTCAATCCTAAGAATTACTTTACTATCTTTGTGCAATTAAATATGAAATCCACAAAACCAATTATGAGAACGAAACTAACAAATAGCCATCCACAAGTAATACAACAAATTTACGTGGAAAATCTCCTAAATTCAATAGGCAAAAACCACGGGTCAAACTCTGAATATTCACTATATCACTAATAATGAGCTTACAATAATTCTCTCAAGTTTGAGGTAACATAATAAATTAAGAGAATACAAATTTACCTTTAATTAGGTTGAGAAACCGAATTAATTTCACCACCTAAAAAAACACCCCAAGTAATAAAGTCTTCAAACTTTAAATTGAACGGAGATGACGGTGGATACCTACGAACAACAAAATGTAATCCTCTCAATTTATTCTTTTGATACCTTTTTGCTAAATGTCTAAAATAAGACTCCATCATAGCCTTATTTATAGTACTCTTCCTAATCCATTCCTATTATATATGGATTAGAAATAATTTATTCTCCTAATTAAATTACGGATCATATATATTTGTCTTGGTCACTAATCAATTTAACAAGTAAATCTTTTTTCAACTTGAATTCCAATAGTATTTTTACTAATTAGTAAGTTCCCCTTAATTTAATTCCAACTTGGATTCCTTTCATGGGTGATGACCCATACCCAACAAAATCTTAATAAACAATTACTGGCTGGTTCTACCCCAACTTGGGGGTAATCTTTGGTTTAGGTGTTAAAATTCTCGTCCAATTAACATTAATTTACCCTTTTCAGGTAAATATGATCTTGAACGAGGTTCTGAGATTATATCCACCAGTAATTGAACTAACTCGGATTGTCAGAAAAGAAACCAAACTTGGGGAATTGACCATACCAGCTGGCGTGCAACTCATGATACTAACCATTTTAGTTCACCATGATCCCGAGATTTGGGGAGAAGATGCTAAAGAGTTCAAACCAGAAAGGTTTTCGGAGGGAGTATCTAAAGCAACAAAAAACCAATTCGCTTATTTTCCATTTGGTTGGGGTCCTCGAATTTGCATTGGACAAAACTTTGCATTGTTAGAGGTGAAAATGGCCTTGACAATGATTTTGCAACGCTTCTCGTTTGAGCTTTCACCCTGTATACTATAATAACTCTTCAACCCCAGTTTGGAGCACACTTGATTCTTCACAAACTACAAAGTTAGGTTTGTAGGTTGAGTATATGAATATGGATTAAAATTATAAATAATGGTTATTATTTGTATGTGAGTTTTAAAACTTCGTGTGTTCGGATGGAACATTATCAAAAAATAATTACCTAGTATTTGTATATATTGTGTTGGTTCACACTTTTGAAAGAAGTAAAAACCTAATCCATAAATGAATCTACTATATCAATATTATGAAGCCAGAGCACCTTGACTGTCTCATTGTGGTTTCTCATTAATTTGTCTAGCTACATAATATATATAAAAATAGTCATGTAATTATTAATCTCAGTTCTCTCTCTCTCTCTCCCTCTCTCTCTCTCTCTCTCTCTCTATATATATATATATATGTTCTCTCATATTTAATTTAATTAATTCATGTGATCAGCACATGACTTGAAATTGAAAAGAATCGGTTCAGAAAACGATATAACATGTTTTGGACCCAGATATTAAACAACACAGAGTGGATGTTAGTGAACTCACTAGCTTTAATTGTTAAAACTTAAAATGTAGATATTGGACTGATGAAGTCACCTCCCAATCATATATACCAAATTTGATAAACCCACCTAATTGTATTGTTTAGAGAAGAATAGGTGAGATACTAAAAATCATAGTCAACTCTCCGATATTTTTGGTTGCAATGACTAATTTAATTTGTGTGATAAATCTAAAAATTAAGTATTATTAATTACAAGATTAATTATTTCATTGTAGTTGTTAATGAATATATTGTCAGGATGGGGATGTTATAGTTCAAGTATGATCATTCATAGCAATGTTAATTTTATACCTGGCAAACGGATTGGTCGGGTCGGGTCGAGAGCGGGCCGGGCCAAAATGGCCCGGGTTTTGGTGGGTTGAAATTGTGAAGCCTGTGGCCCTGGGCGGCCCGGCCCGCAGGCTTCTTCCTTTATTTATTTTTTTTTTTAAAATCTTGCTACACCGGAAATAATAATAAAATTAATAAAATAATTAATAATAAACAATAATACAAACAGACATGATTAATTAATTAACTTCATTAAATACATATCTCAATCAATTAAATTTTTAATAGTATTATAAATTAGTATTATTAATTAATTACCTACATTAATTACATATATTAATTACTCAATACTCGTGTTCTTAACAAATCATATTCTTCTTCTCTATAAAAAATATATTAAAGATTGTATTACAAACAAATAGTAGTAGCTCAGTTGGTTTGAACTTTTATTTATTTACAAGTTTTGTGTTCAAGCCTCACAACCCATAAGTATCAACATTTTATTTTAAAAATAAAAGAAGCCACGGACCGGGGCAAAAAGGCCCGAATTTTATTGAGCTAAAAAACCACAGCCCCAACCCGGCACGTAGCGGGCGGGCCGGCCCGCGGGCTTGGGCCATATTTGGTAGGCTTACTTGACAAATGACCTAATTGAGGGGTTCGAACATGGGTACAGTCGACATATATCTCGAAGGTCACAAGGTCACCCAAAACATTTAACCATGTTCTTAACTTTGTATTCCACACCAGGCAAGAGGCTGAACCAAGGCGCCAATCTTAAGATAAATGACACGTTTAGACAAAATGAACATATTTTGGGGTCGTAGCGTTCTAACACCAATTCCGCTGGTACCTGGATACATATATAAGGAGGTCCACACTACTTGTAAGATTCGTTCCCATTTTTATACACACAGCATTATATATTGTTATCTGGAGTAGTTACACAAGTATTAATGGAGACAGATCCAAAGGTCGACAATCCTGTACGAATTCTTCTCTTATCTTGTTTCTTTTATGCACAATGCAATTCAAAATAAGGTACTACTAAACTCCAACAATGTCCTTATTGAAATGCTCAATTTCGTCCATGATTTGTCACCGAATCCAAAAACGGAATAAACCTGCAAAAAGGAACACATCGGTGACCTGACGGGGATAACCACTGGGGATCGAAAACCCTCCGGTGTGAGAATCATAGGAGAATAAAGTGAGTAATAGTGGAGGCATTAGGGTTTAGAGCCAATACAATAACATGGTGTGTCTTGCACATTTTACACTTTGTATTTATAGAATTTTTACATCGTATTAGGAGAGAATGATACTTAGTTGAGTCAACTAAGGAATTATCCTTTGTTGAGTCCCCGTAGGGAAGGAGATTTTCATATAAAGATGGAATCTTTTATAAAAATTATTAGCTGATACTTGGATGACAAATAATGTCAAAGCCGTAATAAAATAAAAATATCTTTGGCTTGCCCAAGTTCAAGGAAACCAGCATGTATTTAGCCGGGCTCACGGGTCAAGTCCAATTAGTAGCTGGCGAAATAGGATTAATTACATATATTAGTACATTTTTGAAAATAATTACAAAAATAACATATTTATAAAATAATTACAAAAATGTTACACTTTGTCATTTTTATTTACAATATTAATACAATTATAAATCCTTTAATTTAAGGGATTAATATTAATGGACTGACATAACAAATTAGTATCCAACTTAAAATGGTTTTTTTTTGAAACGCGTGATAACCATCTATTATTTGTATAGGACTCTTCTGTTCAAAACTCTTGTTTGCATGCTGAAACCCTTTCTTCTCTTTCTGTTCGTGTGTTATTATTATCTATTGATCGTTTCTGGTGTTGATCGTTACTCGTTGTCATATTATTTAGTTACTCGCCATCTTCGTTTAGTTATTCATCATCATCGTTGTTACTTGTTATCGTTATTGCACAGTGATTCAGTTGGTTTATTCTTCTTCATTTATCGATTCTGGTGGTTATTATTTTTTTAGGTCAGTAATTTTTAATTAGTTTAATATATTATTTATTAAAGTAGTTTATTAACAGAATGGAGTATTGATTGTTTAGGTTTGTGTTGTTTTTATGTTTTGTATAGATTGACTGATACAAGGAAGAAGGGTGGAAAGAGGAAAAGAATCACGGAGGGTGATTCTGTTAAGGACTTGAAGAAGTTTGGTGTGGAGAGGAAGGGAAAGGGGAAGGGGAAGGATGTTGGTCAGAAATCGAGTAAGAATGAGAAAAGGTTGGTGATATATAGTGATATCAAGCATTCTGAAATGCAGTTAGATTCTGATTTTGATGTCCCTGTTAAGACCGAAGTTCAAGTGCTTAGCCAGAAGATAATTCCAACACAAAGAATTTTAAAGGTGTGTTAATTTAAATTTTGTTATTGTTACGATCATATAAATGTTTGGTTTCTTAGTTAGTATGTTTTTGGTTACTGTTAACTTTTGATTTGGACACCATTTTTGTTCCATCGATTTGGTATTTTTGGTTACTTTTTTATGTTGTTATGGTTACCATGTATTTACCTAGTATACATGATTTTACTAAACTGGTTTTAGTGTACATGTTGTTTATGTATTGGTTACCATTAAAAGATGTTTTGGTTACTATCATATAATTGTTCGGTTACTTGTTTAGTATGTTTTTGGTTAATGTAAGCTTATGATTTTGATACCATTTTTGTTCACTTGAGTTGGGACTTTGGTTACTATTTTTTGTTGTTCTGATTACCATGGATTTGCTTAGTATACATGGGTTGACTAAAATGTGGTTGATTTATATGTTTGTTTATGTATTGGTTACCATAAAAATGTGTTTTGATTACTATCATATAACTGTTTGGTTACTTGTTTAATATGTTTGTTTGTTACTGTTTACTTATGATTTGGAATCTATTCTTGTTCTCTCAATTTGGGATTTTGGTTACTTTATTATGTTATTTTGGTTACCATGTATTTGCGTAGTATACATTGGTTGGCTGAAATGGGTTTGGTCTTCATGTTGATCATGTGTCGGTTATCATGAAAACATTGTTTGGTTACTATGATATAACTGTTCGGTTACTTTTTCAGTATATTTTTTTGGTCTACATGTTTTTGTTTTTGTTACCTTTAATTTATATTTTGGTTAATATTATATATGACTGTTTGGTTATTACATAAACTGATATGTAATACATCTTGTTAATATTTTGGTTAGATTATATAATATAACTGTTTGGTTACTGCTTTATTATGTTATGGTTACTGTTATATTATTATATGGTAACTATTATTGTGCAGTCAATGTGGGATGTTGGATACTTTTTATAGTCTGTTTTGGCTACTGTGTAATTGTTATATTATATTTTGGTTAGTATGCTATTATTTGTTGGTTAATTTGTAACTGTTTATGGTATAAATATTGTTTATATTGGTTACTAATAATTGTGCAAATCTAATTTTGTTTATTTGCAGTTATGGGATCTTTACTATGAGGAATGCAACAAAAAATTCACTGGAAAAGTTATATATTGGTGCGACATGGAATTCCCCAGCATTATTGCCAAGAAATTGAACCAAAGTCAGTTGGAGAAGTTTAAGGCAACATATTTTGGAAATTTTCTGGAGTTTGGTGAGCACCAAATATATTCCCAGATTATTCACCATGCTCTTGTAAGGGAGGTTCACCAGAGGGATGACGGTGAAATGTGGTTTTTGTTCGGGGAGAAAAGGGTCAGGTTTGGTTTGCCTGCGTTCTGTCTGATTTCTGGGTTGAGATGGCAAGGTGAGGATGATATAACTGCATATAAAGGTATGGAGAATCTGCTTATTGGAAAGTTTTTTGGGGACAAAGTTGTGACGCGTAGTAGTATAGGTAGGGTATATCGGAAGGTAATTTTTGATAACGATGATGAGGCTGTTAAGATGTCAATAATTTTGTTGGTGTTTTAATTATATCCACAGTTTCTGAAAATTATGTGGATGGGGCAATGGTTAATTTTTTATGTTATGGTGATGTTAGTAGTTTTCCTTGGGGGAAAGTTGCGTTTGAGATGACAAAGTACTCTTTATGCAATGCTTTGATGGGGCGTTTGAAGAAAGGAAGGAATGGTGGTTCAACATATAATTTCTACCAGGATCATTATACCAAATTGTACAAGTTGAATGGGCTTCCTTATGTATTCCAAGTGTTTATGTTTGAAACCATTCCGACATTCAAAACTCGGGGTATATGCAATGACGAGCATACATCGGATGTCCGTTTATTTAGATGGAAGGAGCTAGTGAAGCCCCCTACAAATGACAAGTTGAATGATTTAGTATTTTGTTCCAGACAGGTATGCAGTTTACTACTAAAAATGTAATTGGTTACCTTTAGTTATATAATTGGTTACTAATTATATTTTGTGAAGTTTACTATTAACAAAGTAGTTAGTTACCTTTATATACACATTTGGTTACTGATTATTTTATACGCATGCTAATAATAACAATGTTATTGGTTACTTGAATATTCACATTTGGTTACTGATTAGATTACATTTAGGTTACTAATAATAATGTTGTTGGTTACCCAAATATACATATTTGGTTACCTTTATACATTTATTTTGGTTACTGATTACTATACATTTGGTTACCTGTATATATGTATTTGGTTACTGATTATATTTTATGATTCTTTATTTATTGTTTTTTTACTGTAATTGTACATTGTTTGTTAGATGCTATACTAAAGTGTACTTATTATTTTTCAGCTGAGGATAAAAAGTTTGATTCCCATGGCCGAGGAGAAGGATCGGCTTGATTTGGGCGGGCTTCACTTTTTTAATGGGAAGGATGGTGACAAGAAAGTTGAAAAAATGTGAAGGTTGACAACATTGGGTTTGATATATCTGACGTTAAAGAGACAATTGATGCACGGTTTAGGCCGTTGGAGAAGAAAGTTTCTGAAATGAAGAAAGAAGTTGAAAAATTGCGGGCTGATATTAGAGATGAAATGTAGATTTTACACGTTCAGTTATGCAGAGACTTTAGGTCCATTATTAGAGATGAGTTACGCGGGATCAAAGACGTTGGGGACAAACAAGTTGATAGTGATTCTGAAGATGATTCTGATTCTGATAATGCTGGTGGTGATGATGATGATGATGATGATGATGAAGGTGATGAAGCTGCTAATGAGGATGCTGATGTTGTTAAAGGAAATTATAATGATAATGATGATGGTGATGATAGGTTAAAAGTGGATGAGAAGAATGATGAGGTTGAAACTGAAGTTCTTAAAGAGTGTCAACATGATGTTATGGTGGAAGAGCCCCATGTTGATGAGGATATTGATGATGGTTCAAAACTGAATAAGAATAATGATGGTGATGATGTGTTGAATTTTGTTGAGAAGAAGGATGGGAATGAAATTGAAATTGGTAATGAAGTTGAACGTGATGTTATGGTTGAAGAACCTCATGAAATAAAAAATAATGATGATGAAAAAAATGTTAAGGTTAGACATATTTGTTTATTTTGTTATGTGTTATTTGTCTTTTGTTTTAACGATTAATTGGTTGTTCTTTATTTGGCACAGATTGGCAATAATAATGACATGCCATCTTTTGACATATTAAGCCAATGCATTGGGAAAGAGATTGTTGTGTATGTTGCTGATAAGTTTAGTGTTATAATTACATGCCATCCTTTTTTTACATGCTCTCTAGGTTTTGGTTACCATTATATTGTGATTTGGTTACTATTAAATATTTTATGGTTAATATTATAATGTGGGTTGGTTACTATTTACATTGTTTGTTGGTTACTATTATATTATGATTTGGTTACTATTTTATGTTGTTTATAATGTTACATAGTAACCAAGTCAGCATTAGTCAGTAATATTATGTAGTAACCAAGACAGTATTAGACAGTAACCAAGACAACATTAGACATCATAATGTTACATAGTAACCAATACAGCATTAGACAGTAACCAACATGTTGCAGGAAGGTAACCAATGTATTTGATGAGTAACCATTAATATAAAAAAATCAGTAGAACTCATTTAAAAATTTTAAAGCAATCAAATAAATATTATTCAACAACCAAATTTATACTAAACAGTAACCAATTTATAATAAACAGTAACCAATTTATAACTATTTAGTAACCATAATATAAAACATATTTTCAAATGCTTTTTGCAATCAAAATATTCAGTATTCTTACTTTGTGACCATTTTTTAGTGCGAAAAACTTAAGAAATGTAACTAATATAGGAATTCGTATTAACCATAGGTAACTATATGCATATAAATTTTGAATTCCCATTTTTTAGTACGAAAAACTTAAGAAAGGTAACCAACATAGGAATTCGTAGTAACCATAGGTTACTAGTAGAATATGTTCATTTTAGTTTGTTGGTTATTGTTCAGTCAGTTTGTTATTGCATATATTAGTTAAGTACATATTTTTGGGTAGAAAATCTAATCGTATATATTACCTTTTTCTGTCAATTGAAAAAGGGGAATAAATGTGAGGCATAAAGCAGGTATGCACTTGATCAGATGGTTCTGACCACACATGACATAATTAAGTGTGATGAGTTGGAGAAAAGCGTCCATAAAGCCGGTGGTAGACCTGTCCGTGAACATGCAAAGAGTGTCGTTTTGCGGTCTCCATATACAGCAACGTTTGGATCGTCTGGTTCATCGTCTACTGCCGTGGGTGCTAGTCAAACACTTGTAGGTCTTTCTGCATTCCCCAAAGTATGCATGGATATGCCGTCAAAATTTGAAGAGGCTTTGTTTACCTGTATACATTTGGTTACCTGTATATATGTATTTGGTTACTGATTATATTTTATGATTCTTTATTTACTGTTTTTTTACTGTAATTGTACATTGTTTGTTAGATGCTATACTAAAGTGTACTTATTATTTTTCAGCTGAGGATAAAAAGTTTGATTCCCATGGCCGAGGAGAAGGATCGGCTTGATTTGGGCGGGCTTCACTTTTTTAATGGGAAGGATGGTGACAAGAAAGTTGAAAAAAAATGTGAAGGTTGACAACATTGGGTTTGATATATCTGACGTTAAAGAGACAATTGATGCACGGTTTAGGCCGTTGGAGAAGAAAGTTTCTGAAATGAAGAAAGAAGTTGGAAAATTGCGGGCTAATATTAGAGATGAAATGCAGATTTTACACGTTCAGTTATGCAGAGACTTTAAGTCCATTATTAGAGATGAGTTACGCGGGATCAAAGACGTTGGGGACAAACAAGTTGATAGTGATTTTGATGATGATTCTGATTCTGATAATGCTGGAGATAATGATGATGATGATGATGATGATGATGATAAAGGTGATGAAGCTGCTGATGAGGATGCTAATGTTGTTAAAGGAAATTATAATGATAATGATGATGGTGATGATGGGTTAAAAGTGGATGAGAAGAATGATGAGGTTGAAACTGAAGTTCTTAAAGAGTGTGAACATGATGTTATAGTGGAAGAGCCACATGTTGATGAGGATATTGATGATGGTTCAAAACTGAATAAGAATAATGATGGTAATGATGTGTTGAATTTTGTTGAGAAGAAGGATGGGAATGAAATTGAAATTGGTAATGAAGTTGAACGTGATGTTATGGTTGAAGAAACTCATGAAATAAAAAATAATGATGATGAAGAAAATGTTAAGGTTAGACATATTTGTTTGTTTTGTTATGTGTTATTTGTCTTTTATTTTAACGATTAATTGGTTGTTCTTTATTTGGCACAGATTGGCAATAATAATGACATGCCATCTTTTGACATATTAAGCCAATGCATTGGGAAAGAGATTGTTGTGTATGTTGCTGATAAGTTTAGTGTTATAATTACATGCCATCCTTTTTTTACATGCTCTCTAGGTTTTGGTTACCATTTTATTGTGATTTGGTTACTATTAAATGTTTTATGGTTAATATTATAATGTGGGTTGGTTACTATTTACATTGTTTGTTGGTTACTATTATATTATGATTTAGTTACTATTTTATGTTGTTTATAATGTTACATAGTAACCAAGTCAGCATTAGTCAGTAATATTATGTAGTAACCAAGACAACATTAGACAGTAACCAAGACAACATTAGACAGCATAATGTTACATAGTAACCAATACAGCATTAGACAGTAACCAACATGTTGCAGGAAGGTAACCAATGTATTTGATGAGTAACCATTAATATAAAAAAATCAGTAGAACTCATTTAAAAATTTTAAAGCAATCAAATAAATATTATTCAACAACCAAATTTATACTAAACAGTAACCAATTTATAATAAACAGTAACCAATTTATATCTATTTAGTAACCATAATATAAAACATATTTTCAAATGCTTTTTGCAATCAAAATATTCAGTATTCTTACTTTGTGACCATTTTTTAGTGCGAAAAACTTAAGAAAGGTAACTAATATAGGAATTCGTATTAACCATAGGTAACTATATGCATATAAATTTTGAATTCCCATTTTTTAGTACGAAAAACTTAAGAAAGGTAACCAATATAGGAATTCGTAGTAACCATAGGTTACTAGTAGAATATGTTCATTTTAGTTTGTTGGTTATTGTTCAGTCAGTTTGTTATTGCATATATTAGTTAAGTACATGTTTTTGGGTAGAAAATCTAATCGTATATATTACCTTTTTCTGTCAATTGAAAAAGGGGAATAAATGTGAGGCATAAAGCAGGTATGCACTTGATCAGATGGTTCTGACCACACATGACATAATTAAGTGTGATGAGTTGGAGAAAAGCGTCCATAAAGCCGGTGGTAGACCTGTCCGTGAACATGCAAAGAGTGTCGTTTTGCGGTCTCCATATACAGCAACGTTTGGATCGTCTGGTTCATCGTCTACTGCCGTGGGTGCTAGTCAAACACTTGTAGGTCTTTCTGCATTCCCCAAAGTATGCATGGATATGCCGTCAAAATTTGAAGAGGCTTTGTTTACCTGTATACATTTGGTTACCTGTATATATGTATTTGGTTACTGATTATATTTTATGATTCTTTATTTACTATTTTTTTACTGTAATTGTACATTGTTTGTTAGATGCTATACTAAAGTGTACTTATTATTTTTCAGCTGAGGATAAAAAGTTTGATTCCCATGGCCGAGGAGAAGGATCGGCTTGATTTGGGCGGGCTTCACTTTTTTAATGGGAAGGATGGTGACAAGAAAGTTGAAAAAAAATGTGAAGGTTGACAACATTGGGTTTGATATATCTGACGTTAAAGAGACAATTGATGCACGGTTTAGGCCGTTGGAGAAGAAAGTTTCTGAAATGAAGAAAGAAGTTGGAAAATTGCGGGCTAATATTAGAGATGAAATGCAGATTTTACACGTTCAGTTATGCAGAGACTTTAAGTCCATTATTAGAGATGAGTTACGCGGGATCAAAGACGTTGGGGACAAACAAGTTGATAGTGATTTTGATGATGATTCTGATTCTGATAATGCTGGTGATAATGATGATGATGATGATGATGATGATGATAAAGGTGATGAAGCTGCTGATGAGGATGCTAATGTTGTTAAAGGAAATTATAATGATAATGATGATGGTGATGATGGGTTAAAAGTGGATGAGAAGAATGATGAGGTTGAAACTGAAGTTCTTAAAGAGTGTGAACATGATGTTATGGTGGAAGAGCGCCATGTTGATGAGGATATTGATGATGGTTCAAAACTGAATAAGAATAATGATGGTGATCATGTGTTGATTTTTGTTGAGAAGAAGGATGGGAATGAAATTGAAATTGGTAATGAAGTTGAACGTGATGTTATGGTTGAAGAACCTCATGAAATAAAAAATAATGATGATGAAGAAAATGTTAAGGTTAGACATATTTGTTTGTTTTGTTATGTGTTATTTGTCTTTTATTTTAACGATTAATTGGTTGTTCTTTATTTGGCACAGATTGGCAATAATAATGACATGCCATCTTTTGACATATTAAGCCAATGCATTGGGAAAGAGATTGTTGTGTATGTTGCTGATAAGTTTAGTGTTATAATTACATGCCATCCTTTTTTTACATGCTCTCTAGGTTTTGGTTACCATTTTATTGTGATTTGGTTACTATTAAATGTTTTATGGTTAATATTATAATGTGGGTTGGTTACTATTTACATTGTTTGTTGGTTACTATTATATTATGATTTAGTTACTATTTTATGTTGTTTATAATGTTACATAGTAACCAAGTCAGCATTAGTCAGTAATATTATGTAGTAACCAAGACAACATTAGACAGTAACCAAGACAACATTAGACAGCATAATGTTACATAGTAACCAATACAGCATTAGACAGTAACCAACATGTTGCAGGAAGGTAACCAATGTATTTGATGAGTAACCATTAATATAAAAAAATCAGTAGAACTCATTTAAAAATTTTAAAGCAATCAAATAAATATTATTCAACAACCAAATTTATACTAAACAGTAACCAATTTATAATAAACAGTAACCAATTTATATCTATTTAGTAACCATAATATAAAACATATTTTCAAATGCTTTTTGCAATCAAAATATTCAGTATTCTTACTTTGTGACCATTTTTTAGTGCGAAAAACTTAAGAAAGGTAACTAATATAGGAATTCGTATTAACCATAGGTAACTATATGCATATAAATTTTGAATTCCCATTTTTTAGTACGAAAAACTTAAGAAAGGTAACCAATATAGGAATTCGTAGTAACCATAGGTTACTAGTAGAATATGTTCATTTTAGTTTGTTGGTTATTGTTCAGTCAGTTTGTTATTGCATATATTAGTTAAGTACATGTTTTTGGGTAGAAAATCTAATCGTATATATTACCTTTTTCTGTCAATTGAAAAAGGGGAATAAATGTGAGGCATAAAGCAGGTATGCACTTGATCAGATGGTTCTGACCACACATGACATAATTAAGTGTGATGAGTTGGAGAAAAGCGTCCATAAAGCCGGTGGTAGACCTGTCCGTGAACATGCAAAGAGTGTCGTTTTGCGGTCTCCATATACAGCAACGTTTGGATCGTCTGGTTCATCGTCTACTGCCGTGGGTGCTAGTCAAACACTTGTAGGTCTTTCTGCATTCCCCAAAGTATGCATGGATATGCCGTCAAAATTTGAAGAGGCTTTGTTTACCTGTATACATTTGGTTACCTGTATATATGTATTTGGTTACTGATTATATTTTATGATTCTTTATTTACTGTTTTTTTACTGTAATTGTACATTGTTTGTTAGATGCTATACTAAAGTGTACTTATTATTTTTCAGCTGAGGATAAAAAGTTTGATTCCCATGGCCGAGGAGAAGGATCGGCTTGATTTGGGCGGGCTTCACTTTTTTAATGGGAAGGATGGTGACAAGAAAGTTGAAAAAAATGTGAAGGTTGACAACATTGGGTTTGATATATCTGACGTTAAAGAGACAATAGATGCACGGTTTAGGCCGTTGGAGAAGAAAGTTTCTGAAATGAAGAAAGAAGTTGGAAAATTGCGGGCTGATATTAGAGATGAAATGCAGATTTTACACGTTCAGTTATGCAGAGACTTTAAGTCCATTATTAGAGATGAGTTACGCGGGATCAAAGACGTTGGGGACAAACAAGTTGATAGTGATTTTGATGATGATTCTGATTCTGATAATGCTGGTGATAATGATGATGATGATGATGATGATAAAGGTGATGAAGCTGCTGATGAGGATGCTAATGTTGTTAAAGGAAATTATAATGATAATGATGATGGTGATGATGGGTTAAAAGTGGATGAGAAGAATGATGAGGTTGAAACTGAAGTTCTTAAAGAGTGTGAACATGATGTTATGGTGGAAGAGCGCCATGTTGATGAGGATATTGATGATGGTTCAAAACTGAATAAGAATAATGATGGTGATCATGTGTTGATTTTTGTTGAGAAGAAGGATGGGAATGAAATTGAAATTGGTAATGAAGTTGAACGTGATGTTATGGTTGAAGAACCTCATGAAATAAAAAATAATGATGATGAAGAAAATGTTAAGGTTAGACATATTTGTTTGTTTTGTTATGTGTTATTTGTCTTTTATTTTAACGATTAATTGGTTGTTCTTTATTTGGCACAGATTGGCAATAATAATGACATGCCATCTTTTGACATATTAAGCCAATGCATTGGGAAAGAGATTGTTGTGTATGTTGCTGATAAGTTTAGTGTTATAATTACATGCCATCCTTTTTTTACATGCTCTCTAGGTTTTGGTTACCATTTTATTGTGATTTGGTTACTATTAAATGTTTTATGGTTAATATTATAATGTGGGTTGGTTACTATTTACATTGTTTATTGGTTACTATTATATTATGATTTAGTTACTATTTTATGTTGTTTATAATGTTACATAGTAACCAAGTCAGCATTAGTCAGTAATATTATGTAGTAACCAAGACAACATTAGACAGTAACCAAGACAACATTAGACAGCATAATGTTACATAGTAACCAATACAGCATTAGACAGTAACCAACATGTTGCAGGAAGGTAACCAATGTATTTGATGAGTAACCATTAATATAAAAAAATCAGTAGAACTCATTTAAAAATTTTAAAGCAATCAAATAAATATTATTCAACAACCAAATTTATACTAAACAGTAACCAATTTATAATAAACAGTAACCAATTTATATCTATTTAGTAACCATAATATAAAACATATTTTCAAATGCTTTTTGCAATCAAAATATTCAGTATTCTTACTTTGTGACCATTTTTTAGTGCGAAAAACTTAAGAAAGGTAACTAATATAGGAATTCGTATTAACCATAGGTAACTATATGCATATAAATTTTGAATTCCCATTTTTTAGTACGAAAAACTTAAGAAAGGTAACCAACATAGGAATTCGTAGTAACCATAGGTTACTAGTAGAATATGTTCATTTTAGTTTGTTGGTTATTGTTCAGTCAGTTTGTTATTGCATATATTAGTTAAGTACATGTTTTTGGGTAGAAAATCTAATCGTATATATTACCTTTTTCTGTCAATTGAAAAAGGGGAATAAATGTGAGGCATAAAGCAGGTATGCACTTGATCAGATGGTTCTGACCACACATGACATAATTAAGTGTGATGAGTTGGAGAAAAGCGTCCATAAAGCCGGTGGTAGACCTGTCCGTGAACATGCAAAGAGTGTCGTTTTGCGGTCTCCATATACAGCAACGTTTGGATCGTCTGGTTCATCGTCTACTGCCGTGGGTGCTAGTCAAACACTTGTAGGTCTTTCTGCATTCCCCAAAGTATGCATGGATATGCCGTCAAAATTTGAAGAGGCTTTGTTTACCTGTATACATTTGGTTACCTGTATATATGTATTTGGTTACTGATTATATTTTATGATTCTTTATTTACTGTTTTTTTACTGTAATTGTACATTGTTTATTAGATGCTATACTAAAGTGTACTTATTATTCTTCAGCTGAGGATAAAAAGTTTGATTCCCATGGCCGAGGAGAAGGATCGGCTTGATTTGGGCGGGCTTCACTTTTTTAATGGGAAGGATGGTGACAAGAAAGTTGAAAAAAAATGTGAAGGTTGACAACATTGGGTTTGATATATCTGACGTTAAAGAGACAATAGATGCACGGTTTAGGCCGTTGGAGAAGAAAGTTTCTGAAATGAAGAAAGAAGTTGGAAAATTGCGGGCTGATATTAGAGATGAAATGCAGATTTTACACGTTCAGTTATGCAGAGACTTTAAGTCCATTATTAGAGATGAGTTACGCGGGATCAAAGACGTTGGGGACAAACAAGTTGATAGTGATTTTGATGATGATTCTGATTCTGATAATGCTGGTGATAATGATGATGATGATGATGATGATGATGATAAAGGTGATGAAGCTGCTGATGAGGATGCTAATGTTGTTAAAGGAAATTATAATGATAATGATGATGGTGATGATGGGTTAAAAGTGGATGAGAAGAATGATGAGGTTGAAACTGAAGTTCTTAAAGAGTGTGAACATGATGTTATGGTGGAAGAGCGCCATGTTGATGAGGATATTGATGATGGTTCAAAACTGAATAAGAATAATGATGGTGATCATGTGTTGATTTTTGTTGAGAAGAAGGATGGGAATGAAATTGAAATTGGTAATGAAGTTGAACGTGATGTTATGGTTGAAGAACCTCATGAAATAAAAAATAATGATGATGAAGAAAATGTTAAGGTTAGACATATTTGTTTGTTTTGTTATGTGTTATTTGTCTTTTATTTTAACGATTAATTGGTTGTTCTTTATTTGGCACAGATTGGCAATAATAATGACATGCCATCTTTTGACATATTAAGCCAATGCATTGGGAAAGAGATTGTTGTGTATGTTGCTGATAAGTTTAGTGTTATAATTACATGCCATCCTTTTTTTACATGCTCTCTAGGTTTTGGTTACCATTTTATTGTGATTTGGTTACTATTAAATGTTTTATGGTTAATATTATAATGTGGGTTGGTTACTATTTACATTGTTTATTGGTTACTATTATATTATGATTTAGTTACTATTTTATGTTGTTTATAATGTTACATAGTAACCAAGTCAGCATTAGTCAGTAATATTATGTAGTAACCAAGACAACATTAGACAGTAACCAAGACAACATTAGACAGCATAATGTTACATAGTAACCAATACAGCATTAGACAGTAACCAACATGTTGCAGGAAGGTAACCAATGTATTTGATGAGTAACCATTAATATAAAAAAATCAGTAGAACTCATTTAAAAATTTTAAAGCAATCAAATAAATATTATTCAACAACCAAATTTATACTAAACAGTAACCAATTTATAATAAACAGTAACCAATTTATATCTATTTAGTAACCATAATATAAAACATATTTTCAAATGCTTTTTGCAATCAAAATATTCAGTATTCTTACTTTGTGACCATTTTTTAGTGCGAAAAACTTAAGAAAGGTAACTAATATAGGAATTCGTATTAACCATAGGTAACTATATGCATATAAATTTTGAATTCCCATTTTTTAGTACGAAAAACTTAAGAAAGGTAACCAACATAGGAATTCGTAGTAACCATAGGTTACTAGTAGAATATGTTCATTTTAGTTTGTTGGTTATTGTTCAGTCAGTTTGTTATTGCATATATTAGTTAAGTACATGTTTTTGGGTAGAAAATCTAATCGTATATATTACCTTTTTCTGTCAATTGAAAAAGGGGAATAAATGTGAGGCATAAAGCAGGTATGCACTTGATCAGATGGTTCTGACCACACATGACATAATTAAGTGTGATGAGTTGGAGAAAAGCGTCCATAAAGCCGGTGGTAGACCTGTCCGTGAACATGCAAAGAGTGTCGTTTTGCGGTCTCCATATACAGCAACGTTTGGATCGTCTGGTTCATCGTCTACTGCCGTGGGTGCTAGTCAAACACTTGTAGGTCTTTCTGCATTCCCCAAAGTATGCATGGATATGCCGTCAAAATTTGAAGAGGCTTTGTTTACCTGTATACATTTGGTTACCTGTATATATGTATTTGGTTACTGATTATATTTTATGATTCTTTATTTACTGTTTTTTTACTGTAATTGTACATTGTTTATTAGATGCTATACTAAAGTGTACTTATTATTCTTCAGCTGAGGATAAAAAGTTTGATTCCCATGGCCGAGGAGAAGGATCGGCTTGATTTGGGCGGGCTTCACTTTTTTAATGGGAAGGATGGTGACAAGAAAGTTGAAAAAAATGTGAAGGTTGACAACATTGGGTTTGATATATCTGACGTTAAAGAGACAATAGATGCACGGTTTAGGCCGTTGGAGAAGAAAGTTTCTGAAATGAAGAAAGAAGTTGGAAAATTGCGGGCTGATATTAGAGATGAAATGCAGATTTTACACGTTCAGTTATGCAGAGACTTTAAGTCCATTATTAGAGATGAGTTACGCGGGATCAAAGACGTTGGGGACAAACAAGTTGATAGTGATTTTGATGATGATTCTGATTCTGATAATGCTGGTGATAATGATGATGATGATGATGATGATAAAGGTGATGAAGCTGCTGATGAGGATGCTAATGTTGTTAAAGGAAATTATAATGATAATGATGATGGTGATGATGGGTTAAAAGTGGATGAGAAGAATGATGAGGTTGAAACTGAAGTTCTTAAAGAGTGTGAACATGATGTTATGGTGGAAGAGCGCCATGTTGATGAGGATATTGATGATGGTTCAAAACTGAATAAGAATAATGATGGTGATCATGTGTTGATTTTTGTTGAGAAGAAGGATGGGAATGAAATTGAAATTGGTAATGAAGTTGAACGTGATGTTATGGTTGAAGAACCTCATGAAATAAAAAATAATGATGATGAAGAAAATGTTAAGGTTAGACATATTTGTTTGTTTTGTTATGTGTTATTTGTCTTTTATTTTAACGATTAATTGGTTGTTCTTTATTTGGCACAGATTGGCAATAATAATGACATGCCATCTTTTGACATATTAAGCCAATGCATTGGGAAAGAGATTGTTGTGTATGTTGCTGATAAGTTTAGTGTTATAATTACATGCCATCCTTTTTTTACATGCTCTCTAGGTTTTGGTTACCATTTTATTGTGATTTGGTTACTATTAAATGTTTTATGGTTAATATTATAATGTGGGTTGGTTACTATTTACATTGTTTGTTGGTTACTATTATATTATGATTTAGTTACTATTTTATGTTGTTTATAATGTTACATAGTAACCAAGTCAGCATTAGTCAGTAATATTATGTAGTAACCAAGACAACATTAGACAGTAACCAAGACAACATTAGACAGCATAATGTTACATAGTAACCAATACAGCATTAGACAGTAACCAACATGTTGCAGGAAGGTAACCAATGTATTTGATGAGTAACCATTAATATAAAAAAATCAGTAGAACTCATTTAAAAATTTTAAAGCAATCAAATAAATATTATTCAACAACCAAATTTATACTAAACAGTAACCAATTTATAATAAACAGTAACCAATTTATATCTATTTAGTAACCATAATATAAAACATATTTTCAAATGCTTTTTGCAATCAAAATATTCAGTATTCTTACTTTGTGACCATTTTTTAGTGCGAAAAACTTAAGAAAGGTAACTAATATAGGAATTCGTATTAACCATAGGTAACTATATGCATATAAATTTTGAATTCCCATTTTTTAGTACGAAAAACTTAAGAAAGGTAACCAATATAGGAATTCGTAGTAACCATAGGTTACTAGTAGAATATGTTCATTTTAGTTTGTTGGTTATTGTTCAGTCAGTTTGTTATTGCATATATTAGTTAAGTACATGTTTTTGGGTAGAAAATCTAATCGTATATATTACCTTTTTCTGTCAATTGAAAAAGGGGAATAAATGTGAGGCATAAAGCAGGTATGCACTTGATCAGATGGTTCTGACCACACATGACATAATTAAGTGTGATGAGTTGGAGAAAAGCGTCCATAAAGCCGGTGGTAGACCTGTCCGTGAACATGCAAAGAGTGTCGTTTTGCGGTCTCCATATACAGCAACGTTTGGATCGTCTGGTTCATCGTCTACTGCCGTGGGTGCTAGTCAAACACTTGTAGGTCTTTCTGCATTCCCCAAAGTATGCATGGATATGCCGTCAAAATTTGAAGAGGCTTTGTTTACCTGTATACATTTGGTTACCTGTATATATGTATTTGGTTACTGATTATATTTTATGATTCTTTATTTACTGTTTTTTTACTGTAATTGTACATTGTTTGTTAGATGCTATACTAAAGTGTACTTATTATTTTTCAGCTGAGGATAAAAAGTTTGATTCCCATGGCCGAGGAGAAGGATCGGCTTGATTTGGGCGGGCTTCACTTTTTTAATGGGAAGGATGGTGACAAGAAAGTTGAAAAAAATGTGAAGGTTGACAACATTGGGTTTGATATATCTGACGTTAAAGAGACAATAGATGCACGGTTTAGGCCGTTGGAGAAGAAAGTTTCTGAAATGAAGAAAGAAGTTGGAAAATTGCGGGCTGATATTAGAGATGAAATGCAGATTTTACACGTTCAGTTATGCAGAGACTTTAAGTCCATTATTAGAGATGAGTTACGCGGGATCAAAGACGTTGGGGACAAACAAGTTGATAGTGATTTTGATGATGATTCTGATTCTGATAATGCTGGTGATAATGATGATGATGATGATGATGATAAAGGTGATGAAGCTGCTGATGAGGATGCTAATGTTGTTAAAGGAAATTATAATGATAATGATGATGGTGATGATGGGTTAAAAGTGGATGAGAAGAATGATGAGGTTGAAACTGAAGTTCTTAAAGAGTGTGAACATGATGTTATGGTGGAAGAGCGCCATGTTGATGAGGATATTGATGATGGTTCAAAACTGAATAAGAATAATGATGGTGATCATGTGTTGATTTTTGTTGAGAAGAAGGATGGGAATGAAATTGAAATTGGTAATGAAGTTGAACGTGATGTTATGGTTGAAGAACCTCATGAAATAAAAAATAATGATGATGAAGAAAATGTTAAGGTTAGACATATTTGTTTGTTTTGTTATGTGTTATTTGTCTTTTATTTTAACGATTAATTGGTTGTTCTTTATTTGGCACAGATTGGCAATAATAATGACATGCCATCTTTTGACATATTAAGCCAATGCATTGGGAAAGAGATTGTTGTGTATGTTGCTGATAAGTTTAGTGTTATAATTACATGCCATCCTTTTTTTACATGCTCTCTAGGTTTTGGTTACCATTTTATTGTGATTTGGTTACTATTAAATGTTTTATGGTTAATATTATAATGTGGGTTGGTTACTATTTACATTGTTTATTGGTTACTATTATATTATGATTTAGTTACTATTTTATGTTGTTTATAATGTTACATAGTAACCAAGTCAGCATTAGTCAGTAATATTATGTAGTAACCAAGACAACATTAGACAGTAACCAAGACAACATTAGACAGCATAATGTTACATAGTAACCAATACAGCATTAGACAGTAACCAACATGTTGCAGGAAGGTAACCAATGTATTTGATGAGTAACCATTAATATAAAAAAATCAGTAGAACTCATTTAAAAATTTTAAAGCAATCAAATAAATATTATTCAACAACCAAATTTATACTAAACAGTAACCAATTTATAATAAACAGTAACCAATTTATATCTATTTAGTAACCATAATATAAAACATATTTTCAAATGCTTTTTGCAATCAAAATATTCAGTATTCTTACTTTGTGACCATTTTTTAGTGCGAAAAACTTAAGAAAGGTAACTAATATAGGAATTCGTATTAACCATAGGTAACTATATGCATATAAATTTTGAATTCCCATTTTTTAGTACGAAAAACTTAAGAAAGGTAACCAACATAGGAATTCGTAGTAACCATAGGTTACTAGTAGAATATGTTCATTTTAGTTTGTTGGTTATTGTTCAGTCAGTTTGTTATTGCATATATTAGTTAAGTACATGTTTTTGGGTAGAAAATCTAATCGTATATATTACCTTTTTCTGTCAATTGAAAAAGGGGAATAAATGTGAGGCATAAAGCAGGTATGCACTTGATCAGATGGTTCTGACCACACATGACATAATTAAGTGTGATGAGTTGGAGAAAAGCGTCCATAAAGCCGGTGGTAGACCTGTCCGTGAACATGCAAAGAGTGTCGTTTTGCGGTCTCCATATACAGCAACGTTTGGATCGTCTGGTTCATCGTCTACTGCCGTGGGTGCTAGTCAAACACTTGTAGGTCTTTCTGCATTCCCCAAAGTATGCATGGATATGCCGTCAAAATTTGAAGAGGCTTTGTTTACCTGTATACATTTGGTTACCTGTATATATGTATTTGGTTACTGATTATATTTTATGATTCTTTATTTACTGTTTTTTTACTGTAATTGTACATTGTTTATTAGATGCTATACTAAAGTGTACTTATTATTCTTCAGCTGAGGATAAAAAGTTTGATTCCCATGGCCGAGGAGAAGGATCGGCTTGATTTGGGCGGGCTTCACTTTTTTAATGGGAAGGATGGTGACAAGAAAGTTGAAAAAAATGTGAAGGTTGACAACATTGGGTTTGATATATCTGACGTTAAAGAGACAATAGATGCACGGTTTAGGCCGTTGGAGAAGAAAGTTTCTGAAATGAAGAAAGAAGTTGGAAAATTGCGGGCTGATATTAGAGATGAAATGCAGATTTTACACGTTCAGTTATGCAGAGACTTTAAGTCCATTATTAGAGATGAGTTACGCGGGATCAAAGACGTTGGGGACAAACAAGTTGATAGTGATTTTGATGATGATTCTGATTCTGATAATGCTGGTGATAATGATGATGATGATGATGATGATGATGATAAAGGTGATGAAGCTGCTGATGAGGATGCTAATGTTGTTAAAGGAAATTATAATGATAATGATGATGGTGATGATGGGTTAAAAGTGGATGAGAAGAATGATGAGGTTGAAACTGAAGTTCTTAAAGAGTGTGAACATGATGTTATGGTGGAAGAGCGCCATGTTGATGAGGATATTGATGATGGTTCAAAACTGAATAAGAATAATGATGGTGATCATGTGTTGATTTTTGTTGAGAAGAAGGATGGGAATGAAATTGAAATTGGTAATGAAGTTGAACGTGATGTTATGGTTGAAGAACCTCATGAAATAAAAAATAATGATGATGAAGAAAATGTTAAGGTTAGACATATTTGTTTGTTTTGTTATGTGTTATTTGTCTTTTATTTTAACGATTAATTGGTTGTTCTTTATTTGGCACAGATTGGCAATAATAATGACATGCCATCTTTTGACATATTAAGCCAATGCATTGGGAAAGAGATTGTTGTGTATGTTGCTGATAAGTTTAGTGTTATAATTACATGCCATCCTTTTTTTACATGCTCTCTAGGTTTTGGTTACCATTTTATTGTGATTTGGTTACTATTAAATGTTTTATGGTTAATATTATAATGTGGGTTGGTTACTATTTACATTGTTTATTGGTTACTATTATATTATGATTTAGTTACTATTTTATGTTGTTTATAATGTTACATAGTAACCAAGTCAGCATTAGTCAGTAATATTATGTAGTAACCAAGACAACATTAGACAGTAACCAAGACAACATTAGACAGCATAATGTTACATAGTAACCAATACAGCATTAGACAGTAACCAACATGTTGCAGGAAGGTAACCAATGTATTTGATGAGTAACCATTAATATAAAAAAATCAGTAGAACTCATTTAAAAATTTTAAAGCAATCAAATAAATATTATTCAACAACCAAATTTATACTAAACAGTAACCAATTTATAATAAACAGTAACCAATTTATATCTATTTAGTAACCATAATATAAAACATATTTTCAAATGCTTTTTGCAATCAAAATATTCAGTATTCTTACTTTGTGACCATTTTTTAGTGCGAAAAACTTAAGAAAGGTAACTAATATAGGAATTCGTATTAACCATAGGTAACTATATGCATATAAATTTTGAATTCCCATTTTTTAGTACGAAAAACTTAAGAAAGGTAACCAACATAGGAATTCGTAGTAACCATAGGTTACTAGTAGAATATGTTCATTTTAGTTTGTTGGTTATTGTTCAGTCAGTTTGTTATTGCATATATTAGTTAAGTACATGTTTTTGGGTAGAAAATCTAATCGTATATATTACCTTTTTCTGTCAATTGAAAAAGGGGAATAAATGTGAGGCATAAAGCAGGTATGCACTTGATCAGATGGTTCTGACCACACATGACATAATTAAGTGTGATGAGTTGGAGAAAAGCGTCCATAAAGCCGGTGGTAGACCTGTCCGTGAACATGCAAAGAGTGTCGTTTTGCGGTCTCCATATACAGCAACGTTTGGATCGTCTGGTTCATCGTCTACTGCCGTGGGTGCTAGTCAAACACTTGTAGGTCTTTCTGCATTCCCCAAAGTATGCATGGATATGCCGTCAAAATTTGAAGAGGCTTTGTTTACCTGTATACATTTGGTTACCTGTATATATGTATTTGGTTACTGATTATATTTTATGATTCTTTATTTACTGTTTTTTTACTGTAATTGTACATTGTTTATTAGATGCTATACTAAAGTGTACTTATTATTCTTCAGCTGAGGATAAAAAGTTTGATTCCCATGGCCGAGGAGAAGGATCGGCTTGATTTGGGCGGGCTTCACTTTTTTAATGGGAAGGATGGTGACAAGAAAGTTGAAAAAAATGTGAAGGTTGACAACATTGGGTTTGATATATCTGACGTTAAAGAGACAATAGATGCACGGTTTAGGCCGTTGGAGAAGAAAGTTTCTGAAATGAAGAAAGAAGTTGGAAAATTGCGGGCTGATATTAGAGATGAAATGCAGATTTTACACGTTCAGTTATGCAGAGACTTTAAGTCCATTATTAGAGATGAGTTACGCGGGATCAAAGACGTTGGGGACAAACAAGTTGATAGTGATTTTGATGATGATTCTGATTCTGATAATGCTGGTGATAATGATGATGATGATGATGATGATAAAGGTGATGAAGCTGCTGATGAGGATGCTAATGTTGTTAAAGGAAATTATAATGATAATGATGATGGTGATGATGGGTTAAAAGTGGATGAGAAGAATGATGAGGTTGAAACTGAAGTTCTTAAAGAGTGTGAACATGATGTTATGGTGGAAGAGCGCCATGTTGATGAGGATATTGATGATGGTTCAAAACTGAATAAGAATAATGATGGTGATCATGTGTTGATTTTTGTTGAGAAGAAGGATGGGAATGAAATTGAAATTGGTAATGAAGTTGAACGTGATGTTATGGTTGAAGAACCTCATGAAATAAAAAATAATGATGATGAAGAAAATGTTAAGGTTAGACATATTTGTTTGTTTTGTTATGTGTTATTTGTCTTTTATTTTAACGATTAATTGGTTGTTCTTTATTTGGCACAGATTGGCAATAATAATGACATGCCATCTTTTGACATATTAAGCCAATGCATTGGGAAAGAGATTGTTGTGTATGTTGCTGATAAGTTTAGTGTTATAATTACATGCCATCCTTTTTTTACATGCTCTCTAGGTTTTGGTTACCATTTTATTGTGATTTGGTTACTATTAAATGTTTTATGGTTAATATTATAATGTGGGTTGGTTACTATTTACATTGTTTATTGGTTACTATTATATTATGATTTAGTTACTATTTTATGTTGTTTATAATGTTACATAGTAACCAAGTCAGCATTAGTCAGTAATATTATGTAGTAACCAAGACAACATTAGACAGTAACCAAGACAACATTAGACAGCATAATGTTACATAGTAACCAATACAGCATTAGACAGTAACCAACATGTTGCAGGAAGGTAACCAATGTATTTGATGAGTAACCATTAATATAAAAAAATCAGTAGAACTCATTTAAAAATTTTAAAGCAATCAAATAAATATTATTCAACAACCAAATTTATACTAAACAGTAACCAATTTATAATAAACAGTAACCAATTTATATCTATTTAGTAACCATAATATAAAACATATTTTCAAATGCTTTTTGCAATCAAAATATTCAGTATTCTTACTTTGTGACCATTTTTTAGTGCGAAAAACTTAAGAAAGGTAACTAATATAGGAATTCGTATTAACCATAGGTAACTATATGCATATAAATTTTGAATTCCCATTTTTTAGTACGAAAAACTTAAGAAAGGTAACCAACATAGGAATTCGTAGTAACCATAGGTTACTAGTAGAATATGTTCATTTTAGTTTGTTGGTTATTGTTCAGTCAGTTTGTTATTGCATATATTAGTTAAGTACATGTTTTTGGGTAGAAAATCTAATCGTATATATTACCTTTTTCTGTCAATTGAAAAAGGGGAATAAATGTGAGGCATAAAGCAGGTATGCACTTGATCAGATGGTTCTGACCACACATGACATAATTAAGTGTGATGAGTTGGAGAAAAGCGTCCATAAAGCCGGTGGTAGACCTGTCCGTGAACATGCAAAGAGTGTCGTTTTGCGGTCTCCATATACAGCAACGTTTGGATCGTCTGGTTCATCGTCTACTGCCGTGGGTGCTAGTCAAACACTTGTAGGTCTTTCTGCATTCCCCAAAGTATGCATGGATATGCCGTCAAAATTTGAAGAGGCTTTGTTTACCTGTATACATTTGGTTACCTGTATATATGTATTTGGTTACTGATTATATTTTATGATTCTTTATTTACTGTTTTTTTACTGTAATTGTACATTGTTTGTTAGATGCTATACTAAAGTGTACTTATTATTTTTCAGCTGAGGATAAAAAGTTTGATTCCCATGGCCGAGGAGAAGGATCGGCTTGATTTGGGCGGGCTTCACTTTTTTAATGGGAAGGATGGTGACAAGAAAGTTGAAAAAAATGTGAAGGTTGACAACATTGGGTTTGATATATCTGACGTTAAAGAGACAATAGATGCACGGTTTAGGCCGTTGGAGAAGAAAGTTTCTGAAATGAAGAAAGAAGTTGGAAAATTGCGGGCTGATATTAGAGATGAAATGCAGATTTTACACGTTCAGTTATGCAGAGACTTTAAGTCCATTATTAGAGATGAGTTACGCGGGATCAAAGACGTTGGGGACAAACAAGTTGATAGTGATTTTGATGATGATTCTGATTCTGATAATGCTGGTGATAATGATGATGATGATGATGATGATGATGATAAAGGTGATGAAGCTGCTGATGAGGATGCTAATGTTGTTAAAGGAAATTATAATGATAATGATGATGGTGATGATGGGTTAAAAGTGGATGAGAAGAATGATGAGGTTGAAACTGAAGTTCTTAAAGAGTGTGAACATGATGTTATGGTGGAAGAGCGCCATGTTGATGAGGATATTGATGATGGTTCAAAACTGAATAAGAATAATGATGGTGATCATGTGTTGATTTTTGTTGAGAAGAAGGATGGGAATGAAATTGAAATTGGTAATGAAGTTGAACGTGATGTTATGGTTGAAGAACCTCATGAAATAAAAAATAATGATGATGAAGAAAATGTTAAGGTTAGACATATTTGTTTGTTTTGTTATGTGTTATTTGTCTTTTATTTTAACGATTAATTGGTTGTTCTTTATTTGGCACAGATTGGCAATAATAATGACATGCCATCTTTTGACATATTAAGCCAATGCATTGGGAAAGAGATTGTTGTGTATGTTGCTGATAAGTTTAGTGTTATAATTACATGCCATCCTTTTTTTACATGCTCTCTAGGTTTTGGTTACCATTTTATTGTGATTTGGTTACTATTAAATGTTTTATGGTTAATATTATAATGTGGGTTGGTTACTATTTACATTGTTTGTTGGTTACTATTATATTATGATTTAGTTACTATTTTATGTTGTTTATAATGTTACATAGTAACCAAGTCAGCATTAGTCAGTAATATTATGTAGTAACCAAGACAACATTAGACAGTAACCAAGACAACATTAGACAGCATAATGTTACATAGTAACCAATACAGCATTAGACAGTAACCAACATGTTGCAGGAAGGTAACCAATGTATTTGATGAGTAACCATTAATATAAAAAAATCAGTAGAACTCATTTAAAAATTTTAAAGCAATCAAATAAATATTATTCAACAACCAAATTTATACTAAACAGTAACCAATTTATAATAAACAGTAACCAATTTATATCTATTTAGTAACCATAATATAAAACATATTTT
This sequence comes from Panax notoginseng, assembly GCA_016801055.1. NCBI lineage: Eukaryota > Viridiplantae > Streptophyta > Magnoliopsida > Apiales > Araliaceae > Panax > Panax notoginseng. Next base: position 129,714,997 of record CM029023.1, read on the forward strand.
CAAATGCTTTTTGCAATCAAAATATTCAGTATTCTTACTTTGTGACCATTTTTTAGTGCGAAAAACTTAAGAAAGGTAACTAATATAGGAATTCGTATTAACCATAGGTAACTATATGCATATAAATTTTGAATTCCCATTTTTTAGTACGAAAAACTTAAGAAAGGTAACCAATATAGGAATTCGTAGTAACCATAGGTTACTAGTAGAATATGTTCATTTTAGTTTGTTGGTTATTGTTCAGTCAGTTTGTTATTGCATATATTAGTTAAGTACATGTTTTTGGGTAGAAAATCTAATCGTATATATTACCTTTTTCTGTCAATTGAAAAAGGGGAATAAATGTGAGGCATAAAGCAGGTATGCACTTGATCAGATGGTTCTGACCACACATGACATAATTAAGTGTGATGAGTTGGAGAAAAGCGTCCATAAAGCCGGTGGTAGACCTGTCCGTGAACATGCAAAGAGTGTCGTTTTGCGGTCTCCATATACAGCAACGTTTGGATCGTCTGGTTCATCGTCTACTGCCGTGGGTGCTAGTCAAACACTTGTAGGTCTTTCTGCATTCCCCAAAGTATGCATGGATATGCCGTCAAAATTTGAAGAGGCTTTGTTTACCTGTATACATTTGGTTACCTGTATATATGTATTTGGTTACTGATTATATTTTATGATTTTTATTTACTGTTTTTTTACTGTAATTGTACATTGTTTATTAGATGCTATACTAAAGTGTACTTATTATTCTTCAGCTGAGGATAAAAAGTTTGATTCCCATGGCCGAGGAGAAGGATCGGCTTGATTTGGGCGGGCTTCACTTTTTTAATGGGAAGGATGGTGACAAGAAAGTTGAAAAAAAATGTGAAGGTTGACAACATTGGGTTTGATATATCTGACGTTAAAGAGACAATTGATGCACGGTTTAGGCCGTTGGAGAAGAAAGTTTCTGAAATGAAGAAAGAAGTTGGAAAATTGCGGGCTGATATTAGAGATGAAATGCAGATTTTACACGTTCAGTTATGCAGAGACTTTAAGTCCATTATTAGAGATGAGTTACGCGGGATCAAAGACGTTGGGGACAAACAAGTTGATAGTGATTTTGATGATGATTCTGATTCTGATAATGCTGGTGATAATGATGATGATGATGATGATGATGATGATAAAGGTGATGAAGCTGCTGATGAGGATGCTAATGTTGTTAAAGGAAATTATAATGATAATGATGATGGTGATGATGGGTTAAAAGTGGATGAGAAGAATGATGAGGTTGAAACTGAAGTTCTTAAAGAGTGTGAACATGATGTTATGGTGGAAGAGCCCCATGTTGATGAGGATATTGATGATGGTTCAAAACTGAATAAGAATAATGATGGTGATGATGTGTTGAATTTTGTTGAGAAGAAGGATGGGAATGAAATTGAAATTGGTAATGAAGTTGAACGTGATGTTATGGTTGAAGAACCTCATGAAATAAAAAATAATGATGATGAAGAAAATGTTAAGGTTAGACATATTTGTTTGTTTTGTTATGTGTTATTTGTCTTTTATTTTAACGATTAATTGGTTGTTCTTTATTTGGCACAGATTGGCAATAATAATGACATGCCATCTTTTGACATATTAAGCCAATGCATTGGGAAAGAGATTGTTGTGTATGTTGCTGATAAGTTTAGTGTTATAATTACATGCCATCCTTTTTTTACATGCTCTCTAGGTTTTGGTTACCATTTTATTGTGATTTGGTTACTATTAAATGTTTTATGGTTAATATTATAATGTGGGTTGGTTACTATTTACATTGTTTGTTGGTTACTATTATATTATGATTTGGTTACTATTTTATGTTGTTTATAATGTTACATAGTAACCAAGTCAGCATTAGTCAGTAATATTATGTAGTAACCAAGACAACATTAGACAGTAACCAAGACAACATTAGACAGCATAATGTTACATAGTAACCAATACAGCATTAGACAGTAACCAACATGTTGCAGGAAGGTAACCAATGTATTTGATGAGTAACCATTAATATAAAAAAATCAGTAGAACTCATTTAAAAATTTTAAAGCAATCAAATAAATATTATTCAACAACCAAATTTATACTAAACAGTAACCAATTTATAATAAACAGTAACCAATTTATATCTATTTAGTAACCATAATATAAAACATATTTTCAAATGCTTTTTGCAATCAAAATATTCAGTATTCTTACTTTGTGACCATTTTTTAGTGCGAAAAACTTAAGAAAGGTAACTAATATAGGAATTCGTATTAACCATAGGTAACTATATGCATATAAATTTTGAATTCCCATTTTTTAGTACGAAAAACTTAAGAAAGGTAACCAATATAGGAATTCGTAGTAACCATAGGTTACTAGTAGAATATGTTCATTTTAGTTTGTTGGTTATTGTTCAGTCAGTTTGTTATTGCATATATTAGTTAAGTACATGTTTTTGGGTAGAAAATCTAATCGTATATATTACCTTTTTCTGTCAATTGAAAAAGGGGAATAAATGTGAGGCATAAAGCAGGTATGCACTTGATCAGATGGTTCTGACCACACATGACATAATTAAGTGTGATGAGTTGGAGAAAAGCGTCCATAAAGCCGGTGGTAGACCTGTCCGTGAACATGCAAAGAGTGTCGTTTTGCGGTCTCCATATACAGCAACGTTTGGATCGTCTGGTTCATCGTCTACTGCCGTGGGTGCTAGTCAAACACTTGTAGGTCTTTCTGCATTCCCCAAAGTATGCATGGATATGCCGTCAAAATTTGAAGAGGCTTTGTTTACCTGTATACATTTGGTTACCTGTATATATGTATTTGGTTACTGATTATATTTTATGATTCTTTATTTACTGTTTTTTTACTGTAATTGTACATTGTTTGTTAGATGCTATACTAAAGTGTACTTATTATTCTTCAGCTGAGGATAAAAAGTTTGATTCCCATGGCCGAGGAGAAGGATCGACTTGATTTGGGCGGGCTTCACTTTTTTAATGGGAAGGATGGTGACAAGAAAGTTGAAAAAAAATGTGAAGGTTGACAACATTGGGTTTGATATATCTGACGTTAAAGAGACAATAGATGCACGGTTTAGGCCGTTGGAGAAGAAAGTTTCTGAAATGAAGAAAGAAGTTCGAAAATTGCGGGCTGATATTAGAGATGAAATGCAGATTTTACACGTTCAGTTATGCAGAGACTTTAAGTCCATTATTAGAGATGAGTTACGCGGGATCAAAGACGTTGGGGACAAACAAGTTGATAGTGATTTTGATGATGATTCTGATTCTGATAATGCTAGTGATAATGATGATGATGATGATGATGATGATGATAAAGGTGATGAAGCTGCTGATGAGGATGCTAATGTTGTTAAAGGAAATTATAATGATAATGATGATGGTGATGATGGGTTAAAAGTGGATGAGAAGAATGATGAGGTTGAAACTGAAGTTCTTAAAGAGTGTGAACATGATGTTATGGTGGAAGAGCCCCATGTTGATGAGGATATTGATGATGGTTCAAAACTGAATAAGAATAATGATGGTGATGATGTGTTGAATTTTGTTGAGAAGAAGGATGGGAATGAAATTGAAATTGGTAATGAAGTTGAACGTGATGTTATGGTTGAAGAACCTCATGAAATAAAAAATAATGATGATGAAGAAAATGTTAAGGTTAGACATATTTGTTTGTTTTGTTATGTGTTATTTATCTTTTATTTTAACGATTAATTGGCTGTTCTTTATTTGGCACAGATTGGCAATAATAATGACATGCCATCTTTTGACATATTAAGCCAATGCATTGGGAAAGAGATTGTTGTGTATGTGGCTGATAAGTTTAGTGTTATAATTACATGCCATCCTTTTTTTACATGCTCTCTAGGTTTTGGTTACCATTATATTGTGATTTGGTTACTATTAAATATTTTATGGTTAATATTATAATGTGGGTTGGTTACTATTTACATTGTTTGTTGGTTACTATTATATTATGATTTGGTTACTATTTTATGTTGTTTATAATGTTACATAGTAACCAAGTCAACATTAGTCAGTAATATTATGTAGTAACCAGGACAGCATTAGACAGTAACCAAGACAACATTAGACAGCATAATGTTACATAGTAACCAGTACAGCATTAGACAGTAACCAACATGTTGCAGGAAGGTAACCAATGTATTTGATGAGTAACCATTAATATAAAAAAATCAGTAGAACTCATTTAAAAATTTTAAAGCAATCAAATAAATATTATTCAACAACCAAATTTATACTAAACAGTAACCAATTTATAATAAACAGTAACCAATTTATATCTATTTAGTAACCATAATATAAAACATATTTTTAAATGCTTTTTGCGATCAAAGTGTTCAGTATTCTTACTTTGTGACCATTTTTTAGTGCGAAAAACTTAAGAAAGGTAACCAATATAGGAATTCGTATTAACCATAGGTAACTATATGCATATAAATTTTGAATTCCCATTTTTTAGTACGAAAAACTTAAGAAAGGTAACCAATATAGGAATTTGTAGTAACCTTAGGTTACTAGTAGAATATGTTCATTTTAGTTTGTTGGTTATTGTTCAGTCAGTTTGTTATTGCATATATTAGTTAAGTACATGTTTTTAGGTAGAAAATCTAATCGTATATATTACCTTTTTCTGTCAATTGAAAAAGGGGAATAAATGTGAGGCATAAAGCAGGTATGCACTTGATCAGATGGTTCTGACCGCACAGGACATAATTAAGTGTGATGAGTTGGAGAAAGCGTCCATAAAGCCGGTGGTAGACCTGTCCGTGAACATGCAAAGAGTGTCGTTTTGCGGTCTCCATATACAGCAACGTTTGGATCGTCTGGTTCATCGTCTACTGCCGTGGGTGCTAGTCAAACACTTGTAGGTCTTTCTGCATTCCCCAAGGTATGCATGGATATGCCGTCAAAATTTGAAGAGGCTTTGTTTGAATAATGGTTTAAAATTGGATTAAACAACAAGAAAAGGTTTGTTTTTTATTGTTAACAATGCTATAGTTTTTTATGAAACAAATAAATTTGTTTTACTGTAGAAACATATGGTTAATATTAAATAAATGTTATGGTTACTATTATTTTATTTTCTGGTTACTATTATTTTATGTTTTGGTTACCTTTTTGTTATGTATTGGTTACTATTTGATTATGGTTATGATATTAATATTTATTGGTTACCAGGTTACTGTTTACAATTAAGTTGTTGATTAGTATGTTAATTATTGACTGTTCAAGTTTGATTTTGGGTACTGTGTATACTAATATGGTAATTGTTAATGTTAGCGTGTATACTAATATATGCTTTTATACTGAAGGACTGACAAATTCCCTGGAAAGAACGATAAAATTGAACCTGCTTTTGTATTTGGGTCTGTCCCAATATCATCAAAAATGTGGTTCTACAAATTAAAGACTCCTGGACAGTGGTTAGACGACGATGTGAGTTCTTTTTTTTAAAATTATGTTTTTGTAGTTAAGGTTACATTATTTAGCTACATTCATTACATACTTACATTTTTCAGCAACTGTTAATATCCTATGTTTTTTTTCGGTTCAACATATCAATGTTGCGTTATATTATTTCCGTAAATTGGCCAGACATTCCGATAGTGTTCATATAAGGGCAACGACCACGGATAATTGGTTTCATGGCAAGATCACCGCTCTTTTCGAGGATTATACAAGTAAAAATACAGATAAGAGTGTTCTGTCTGGGGAGGGTGATGTTGCTGAATACATCCATGGGCTGTTCATGGATGTCAATACACCATGGAGAAACGTTGACTATGTGTTGTTCCCCATTCATATGTCATCACCAGACCATTGGTTTTTGTTAACATTTGATGTGCATCATAGACGTCTAACTGTTTACAATTCTCTGCAGCCAAAAAGGAAATCCATACAAACAAAATTATGGATGTTTGTGAGCCATACATCTTCATTCTTCCCACTTTACTGCGCAAGAGTGGTTTTTGGTGGGATAGGTCTGACATTGACTTTAGCAGTGAATCGTATCACAACAAGGAGGAAGATGATATAATTGAGTTGGAATTTGCAGAGGCGGTTCCTGAACAAATCGAGGGGTAAGGGTTACATTGTTTACATTTTTTTAATTATTACATATAGGTATATTTTAATTTTGATTTTTTTTATCTTTTGTCTATTTGTACAGTGATTGTGGGATGTTCACTATTTATTTCGATGAGCATGTCATTCATCAGAAGTTTGATGAAATTCCTATTCCATTCCCCATTGCGCAGTATCGAAAGAAGTTATGCACAAATCTATATATGCATGCAAGGAGCAAACAGTTGGAGGGATATGAGACTGACAGAGAATTTCCAAGAAGATTTGTTCCAGATTTTGTTTAGTTCAGATTTCGTTGTTTTTTCTTTATGAATTGTGTTTTGTATTTTTTTTAGGATATACACAACATTTTTGTATGGTTTATGAGTTTATTATGTTTATTGGATCTTATGTAGATGGGATTACATATTTGATTATATTAGCAGCAATGAAAGTAATATTGTTTGTTGGTTGGTATTTGTTTCTTTTAAGTGGTGTTTGTTACATTATTTTGAAATATACAGCTAGTAACCAAACAAGTATAAAAGGGTAACCAGCTAATGTTTTGATAGTAACCAGAGAGTTACAAGCTTATATCAGGACATATATCAATTGTTAAATGTATATGTGTGAGTATACATGGGTTGCCTAAACAAACAATATCACTTTCATTACAAGTTGCTGGATATACAGGTTGTTTATGTTTTGGTTACCATTAAAACATGTTATGGTTACTGTTATGTAATTATTTGGTTACTTATTTATTATATTTTGTTTACTGTTATTTAATGGCTTTTGACTATTATTATTGTGCAATCAATGAGAGATTTTTGTAAATTTTATTATTTATTTTGGTTAATATAAAATTGTTTATTATACATGTTTGCCTAATGTGGATTCTTGTTTTGTTTTGGTTACCATTATTTTTATTATAGAGGTAACCATTTTATTTTTTATAAGTAAACAAAATGACATAAAATTTGTTAAAATCAGTATATATCAGTTATTTAAGTTAAAATGTTAGGTTGGTATCCAAACCTACATATATGTTAACAATTTTTATTTTTGTTGGTAACCAAACAGTTATAAGTATGTATAACAAATGTTATAAAGTGTTAAATGTATGTTTTTTATTTATAGTCTATCATTATGATGGAATAAGAAATTTTAATTAAGAGTTCCCATTAATATATATGATGGTCATTTATAAACTCATATTAAAATAAAGATATTTTTGAGATGTGCAGTTGGTATCCAAACCTGCATATAAGGGTAACTATTTTAGTTTATGTTAGTAACTAAATAATTTACATAAAAATGTTTTAGAATAGTTAACAATTGTTCAATGTATATGTTTGCTTTATATTGGCAACTTATAATGAAATCAAAAATTAAAATATTAATTAATAACAATTTTGGTTACTGTACACAATCAAAAATGTTATCAACCATGTGGTTAATGGTTACTCACAGTAAACAATTATATATTCATGTATTTACACTCTTAATGTAACTGCACTATATCAGACCCTTTTTTTGGGTCTTAAAATTGGTGGATTATTGCATGTTTTTCTGTTGTGTTCTTTTTCTTGGCTCCTGCTGCATTTGCTTTGAATTTTAATTTCAGATCCGTGTTTGTACCTCCCTATTTTTGGTCTCCCCGTTGGTCTTCTTGCGTTCGGTGGTTTTATACATATGTTTATTACTTCTTCTGATACATCCCAGTTTTCTTTGTCATCTAATGGCATAATGGAAGCTGAATATGTCTCGACTAAAGTTGATTTAGAGTAATTTTTTGAGCAAAAATCATAACAGCTCAAATTTCGCTTGCTCATAACAGCAGCAGCGTGCGGACAAAGCATCTCATGGTACTGAAATTTACGGCATGTGCATGTCTTTTGTTCGATGTCCACAATATATTGTTTAGCGACATCGTAAACAGTGAAAATGACTAAGTTTTATGTCTCAACCTACAACACAAATTAAGTGTGTCGTTAGAATAAAGTATAATTGGAATCATTTTCATTGTCTGAAAACAGAATAAATATAGTAAAGTAAACAAATCAATATTAGCCAGTAACCAAACTACATAATGTTAGTAACTAGAACATAAAACACATTTGTATATTCATCTTACAATGGAATCAATCAGTTTAATGTTATTTGTTAGCAAGTAAATTATAACAGTTGTATGAAGGTAACCAATGTAGATAATTAGTTTCCATCATAATAAAACAAACTAATATAAAATACCCTAATATTGCACAGTAAGCATCACAACATTATACAGTAACCAAATCCAATTTAGACAGTAACCAACACATGTTTATTTAGTAACCATAAGATAAACACATTCTCCATTGAATTGTTATAGTCAAAAAATAACCAGTATAATGGGTTTGTGACCAACTAAAGGCTAACTGTTGTAAGAATTTAACCAATGTAGCTAACATGTAATCATGAATATAAAAAATATCAGTACAAGTGCACATTAATATGCTTTAGCAACTAAATATACAATAACCAATTAACTAGTACATAACACCCAATGTATACAATCAGATTAACAGTTGCATGAAGGTAACCAGTGTAGTCAATAAGTTACCACCAATATAAAAAAAATAATTATAAAACATAATAACATTATAATTTTATAGAGTAACCAAGTTAGCATTAATCAGTAACCAGTATAATGTTAAACAATAACCAAGTCAGCATTAGTCAGTAACCAAGTCAGTAATATTATACAATAACGATTATAAGTTTACCCAGTAACCAAGTCAGTATTAGTCAGTATAATGTTACACAGTATAAAAGTAGTATGCATACAAGCCAATCATGTATGATGATAAAACATATACTTTGTAATCAATCTTATTTGTTTATTAATAAAAGAATTATTTATTAAAGGCATTTATTATCTACATGGTGCCGTTTTAATAATATGTGATAAACTCATAGTTTTAAGCAATGCTTTTAGAATCATGATGAGATCATGCTAATGAGATCTAAATTTTTAGATAGCTTAAAATTAAAATATTCCCAATCAATGGATTACTAAAAAGGGGATTAGTGAATTTGGATAGATTGGTACGTATGTTGCTTGCTCATTGGATGAGGATGATTGATCTTATGATCATTTGTGTGGAGACACTAAAGCAAGTATGTAGGTGCTTATTAGAGAATAAGTTCACTGAACGTGACTCGCTAAGGAATACCTAATAGAGTTTTACTTGCCTGTCAATAGGAATTTCTGTAGTGATAGTAGTACAAATGATCCTTAGACTTGAGATCATCATAGTATCTTATATATAATGAATTACACTTTGACTTATTCCTTAAGACTCTTAAAGTATATCAAAGGGTATGCTTGTGTGTAATAAGTTATATATGAAGATAATGAATGATCAATAAAGAATCTATCACTTCTAGTAAAAGAAGAGAAATGTCCTATGTGATTCGATAAATGACAACCCAAGGATCCTTGGCCAAGGTGGAATGAAATTAGAAAGTAGTTTTTAATTTGCATGCATTAGGAGTTGTGCATTTAGGAATCAAGATACATATAATTAAATAAAATAAGACTTGATAGTAATTTTATGTCTTATATTTAATTGGGATATTGTATGGTGGAAGGATTGAATTGTACGGTAACTATTTACTTAAAGGTTCTTGTATGATTAATGTTGAAATCTATATTATCTGAAAAGTCGTTGATCGTTAAGGAGGCTTATCCCTATTGTAGAATAAATATTATTTATTTAAATAAATTAATAATTTAATTTATTTATTTAAATAAGATTAGAATTGTTTTAATTGATTTATTCACAACCGGTTTAATATGGAGAACCTAAAGGGTCACACCATAAAAAGAAGAATAATTATTTAAGAAGTTAATTGCATAATCGTAATAATATGTTAAGTATATTTAATTTAATCTACGGTGAGAGAATAAATTAAATAGCTTAATATTTATTATTTAATATTTTAGAAATATTAAATATAAATTAATAAGATGAGTCTTATTAATATTATTACAATTATTATTATTTTAATTTCTAAAAGAGTTTAGGAATTAATTTAATATAAGTACTCTCATTTATTCCTAATAGGATTATGAGGGAAAATTAGTTAAAGGAGTTTAATTAATTATCCTTAATAAGATTAGGGAGCCCAATTAAATAAAGGAGTTTAATTAAATAAATAATACCTTATTTTAATTAAATAGGGTTACCTGATATCTATATAAGATGAGTCTTATATCAGATATTAAATATACGTAATTTCAGTTGTTGGAGAGTACGCCTCCTTTTCTATAGAGATAGTAAAACTAGGGTTTGAGCCAATCCACCCTTCTTCTTGAAAATTCTTCTTTCTTGGTAGATCACCTCTAGAGGCCATACACTTGGGTGGCTTACATTGATCAAAGGAAGGAATCTACCCGGAGATTCAAGGGATCGCGGAGAAGTAGGAGTTGAACTTGTACCTGTGGAAGCTCGTATCTACAAGGGTATGATTACATAACTTCTTGTTCTTCGTTTTAATTAATAATATGCATAAAGGATGGTCCGGATAATTGGTTTGTGAAAAATTTTAAAATATGATTTTATTTTGCTTTCGCTATTTTTACAATTTGATTGCTACTTTAATTTTCACAAAACCTAACACAGTAACCATGTCAACACTAGTCAGTAACCATTATATTGTTACACAGTAAGCAATTCAGTATTAGTCAGTAACCAATATAATGTTGCACATTAACTAAGTTATGATTAGTCAGTAACCATTATATTGTTACAAAGTAAGCAATTATATTGTTAGTCAGTAATCAGTAACCATTATATTGTTACACAGTAAGCAATTCAGCATTAATCAGTAACCAGTATAATGTTACAAAGTAACATAGTCAGCATTAATCAGTATTAGTCAATAATATTATGCAATAACGATTATAATTTTACCCAGTAACCAAGTCAGTATTAGTCAGTATATTGTTACACAGTAACCAAGTCAGCATTAGTCAGTAACCATTATATTGTTACACATAAACAATTCAGTATTAGTCAGTAACCAATATAATGTTGCATAGTAAATAAGTTATCATTAGTCAGTAACCATTATATTGTTACACAGTAAGCAATTATATTGTTAGTCAGTAACCATTATATTGTTAGTCAGTAACCATTATATTGTTACACAGTAAGCGATTCAGCATTAATCAGTAACCAGTATAATGTTACACAGTAACCAAGTCAGCATTAGTCAGTAATAATTGCATTTATTTTTAATGTTTTTAAAATTATCAGTATATACAGGTAACCAATAGTGAACAAATAGGTTTCCATAAAATGCAAATGCAACTTAGGATGCAATAATTTAAAATTTGTATTAATTACCTTAAGTTTCTTTGATTTAATGATATTAGATTGCAACCTTCCCTCAACTGTTGTGGAAAGTGTTGTGAATGTTGATATGACTGCTTGTTTGTTTGTGATCCCATCTTTGAACCAGACAACGTAGGCATTCAATCATTGACGCAACCGGAAGATCCCTGATAAACTTGATTGCATTGTTAATAGATTCGGCGGTGTTTGAAGTCATTGTTGAGTATCTGCTTACAGTCCAATGGAGCCTGGTGCACTTCTCCAACTTGACATCTTCCTCCAAATATGTCCTTATTCGAGGATTAATGGCATCAAGTTCAGCCATGTGTTTGTTGAATTGTTAAATAGTGTAAACTCTACAAGCCCCGTTGTAAGCCTGTTTAAGTTCTTCTCCTCTCTTTTTGAATCTATTTTTTATATTTTTCAGTATATGGTATGTGCAGGAACCATGCATGACATTCGAAAACACAAAATTCAGTCCTTGTATAATTGCTTCATGCCTATCTGAAACAATGCATTGGTCTTCCTTAACTCCACAAGCAATTCTCAAATTTACGAAAAACCATCTCCAAGATAATTCATTTTCGCTGTTAACCACTGCAAAAGCAATCGAAACAATGTTTCGGTTTGCATCTTGTGTGCTTGCTATCAGTAGTGTCCCCCCGTAAGTTGATTGTAAGAACGTGCCATCGATTATAATGATTGGAAAACAATGGTGCCATGCTTGAATGGATGCTCCAATGGCAAATAATAAATACTTGAAACGACCATTTGTTTCCAACTCAAGGGCTGTGACGGAACCTGATATGAAACATCAGCATTATCATTAGAATTACAAGTAGTATACAGTATCCAAATCACCAGTAATCGGTAACCATTCATGTGGTTAATGGTATCTAACTAAATACCATATTAATGTTTCCAATACGGTGCATTTGGTGCACATAATTTAATTAATGTGTAATCTTTTGTGTAGATATTTATGATATACAAAATATTAATTGACATGGGTTGATTGTACAGTACAATTAGTAACTAAACATGCATATTAAGGTAACCAAATCAGTTGACTTGGGTAACCAACTAATCATGAAAAACCAATAAAATGTTTTAAAGTGTTACCTGGATTTGTTTTTTGCAGCATGTGTAACCATGATGGGATCAGTGAGTAGTCGTGTGAATTTTCTCTCACCTTTTCCAACGCTTTCTCCTTCGATCTCCATGCTTTTTGGTAAGAGATAGACACATTATATTCTGACATCATGTCCTCCATAATATCGGTTGGTGTGTATATTTTTTTAAATTTGTTAATTTGTGCATTATGCATTCACTGACCAACTCACTATTTGCCTGTCTGTGGTCTCCCAGCAATACGTTGACTGAACACGTGTGGATGTCATTGAATTCTCTCACCTTGAACATACTGGTTTTTCAAAAACTTGATGCTCTCATCTTCCATCTGCAATTTTCATCATCTATGCACACTAGCACAAAGTCTCTATGACCTGTTCGTTGAACTTTGTGTTGTCTGTTTTTTCTGTTTGAATGAAGCCTCATAGCTTGTGATAGGATTTTTTTGTCTCTGTAGGTTTGATGTAATCTTACTTCACGTTTATTCGGATCTGATATTACATCATCATATCGTTCTTCTATGTATAAATTGTCATGTTGTCTGTCTTGTTGTTGTTCAATAATTTCCATTGGAAGCTGATCAGCTTATTACGTTCCAATTTGGCAATCTTGTGTTGCTAGTGGAACTAGTGCTAAATTCCCTTGTGTTGATCTGATTGACGTTACATCGTGAATTATAGTTTCTTCTACATTTGTCAAGTTATGCAAGATTGTTGTACATCCCCTTCTGTGTTCAATATCTATAATCAGTGGGAATTTACCTTGTTCATCAAATTTTCTACTGACTTCAATAAAGAATTTTAAGGTTGCTTCATCTGATATACTGATCGGTGGAATGTTACTTCTAATCTGAAATTTGATTGACAATGTTGTTGCGTTTGTGTCTAGCCGTAATGCACTGCATATTATGTTTTGCATTTCTCTGAACGAACTAGTTGATGGAACTAGTATGCCGGTAACTTCAAATTTGGTGTATTGGTTACTATCAGCACATGTACCATTGAAATAAAGTACAACTGGAATCATCTCCATTGTCTGACAATAGAATAAGTATTGTAAAGTAACCAAATCAATGTTAGCCAGTAACCAAACTACATAATGTTAGTAACCAAAACATAAAACACATTTGTACATTCATCTTACAATGGAAATAATCAGTATATTGATATTTTTTACCAATTAAATTATAACAGTTGTATGAAGGTAACCAATGTATCCAATAAGTAACCATCATAATAAAACAAACCAATATAAAACACCGTAATATTATACAATAATCGTTACAACATTATATAGTAATCAAATTCAATTTAGACAGTACCCAACACATATTTATTTAGTAACCACAAGATAAACACATTCTTCATTGCATTTTTATAGTCAGAAACAACCAATATAATTTGTTTGTTACCAACTAAAGGCTAATTGTTGTAAGAATGTAACCAATGTTGCTTACAAGTAACCATTAATATAAAAAACATAAGTACAAGTGTACATTAATATACTTCAGTAACCAAATATATAGTAACCAATTAATCAGTATACAACAACCAATATATAAAAGTATAATCAGATTAACAGTTGCATGATGGTAACCAATGTAGTCAATAAGTAACCTCCAATATAAAAGAAACAATTTTAAAATAATATAACATTATAATCTTAAACAATAACCAGGTCAGCACTAATGAGTAACCATTATAATTTTACATAGTAACCTAGTCAGTAACCAATATAATGTTAAACAGTAACCAAGTCAGCATTAGTCAGTAACCAAGTCATCATTTTTTAATAACCAAGTTAGCATTAGTCAGTAATATTATGCAGTAACCATTATAATTTTACACAGCAACCAAGTCAGTAACCAATATAATTTTACACAGTAACCAAGTCAGCATTAGTCAGTAACCAATATAATGTTACACAGTAACCAAGTCAGCATTAGTCAGTAACCAAGTCAGCATTGGTCAGTAATATTATGCAGTAACCAAGACAGCATTAGACAGTAACCAAGACAACATTAGACAGTAACTAAGATAGCATTAGACAACATAATGCTACACAGTAACCAAGACATCACTAGTCAGTAACCAGCATGTTGTAGGAAGGTAACCAATGTTTTTGATTTGTAACCATTAATATAAAAAAATCAGTAGAACTCATTTAAAAATTTTAAAGCAATCAAATAAACATTATTCAACAACAAAATTTATAATAAACATTAACCAATTTATATTTATTTAGTAACCATAATATAAAACATATTTTCAAATGCATTTTGCAATCAAAACATTTAGTATTCTTACTCTGTGACCATTTTTTAGTACGAAAAATTTAAGAAAGGTAACCAATATAGTAATTCATAGTAACCATAGGTAACTATATGCATATAAATTTTAAATTCATATACCTCAGTATTCAAATTTGTATCGAAATTGCTGTTGATCTTGTAATCAACAATCACTCTGTGGTCGTAAGTTTTCGGTTACTGATCTTGAAGAAGTTGTTGATTTTGTATGCTATTTTCTAAACTCAGAGTTGCGTCGCGACAAAAAGTTTCGTCTTCACCGATCTCAGAGTCACGAGATGTAAGACCCCAACTTATTAATGAATAAAATCAAATTTTCTCTAAATATTATTGTGAATAATAAGGGGCTAATTTGATATAATACTTTGGTTATGGGTGAAATGTGCAAATTTTGCAAAAAAAGCAAGTGCTTATAAAATATTCATTTTGTCGGGGAATATTCGTTTGGTCGTGGAATATTCTTGCTGTCGGGGAATATTCGTACGACGGCGCAGCCTTGTGTGGGCCCCATAACGAAAAGCGATTGGATGAAGAAAATGACAAGTATAAGTTATTTATAAATAACGGCGTAGTTGTTACCGTTAATACTGTTGGAATACCCGGTGATTAAAATACAGTAGCACACGGTATTGCACCAATTATTAATTCTTACGTAAGAAGGCACTACTCAATAATTGTTACAGTAGTTATTGTTCAATATTTTATTTTATTGATTCAATAATTGTTGCATTGATATTTTATATTATTGTTGTTTCAATAATTGTTGCTGCACAGTATTTTCCATTATCAGATCAATAATTCATATTATTTGAATAATATTATTATATAACATTATTGGCAATGTCTAGAAAGTTCTGTCTAAGGAGAGGTTTGGTCATCTAATTGCGCGCCAGTAAGGAGAAATCCTTATTGGAAAGCCCCCTCTTTCCTGGGAACGGCCTGGTTGTCATAAATGTGATTCTGTAATATTATTTGTGAATAATTAATTATTGATTCATATGATAAGGAAATATTTATTTTATGTGGATATAAATGAGAGATATACTTTTGTGGTTAAAAATGAAGGAGTTAATGTTGAGGTGTTTTATCAGTATTTTTATCGGAATGGAGGTATTAAAAATCAAATCAAGGTTTTTGAGAAATATTGCGGGTGTTATAATTTTTAATCCGACCGTTGGATCGTGGTAATTTTTGGATATGTTATACATATATAAGTTGAGTATATGTCCACAAATTTTGAACCGTTAAAAATGAACGTATGATTTATTATGAATTTTACGAGATGACTGGTTCAGAAATTGTTGAATTTTCGGAGTTTATCATTTCGATGGAAAATTCTAGAATTGGTGGGCCCCACTTGTGGTTGGTGAAGAAATGTGCTGAATTATATTTCAAATGTGGTGGGTGGGAATAGTAGCAGGTAAAGCCATCAGGTTGCAGGTCAAACCTACTAAAATTTTCCTATAAATAGAGGGCTAAGTTAGAATTGAAAATCACACCAGAAACAAGTTTTCTCTCTTTCTCTCTCTAGATTATTGAGTGTATTTTGTGAGTATTTAGATACTTTGAGAGTTTCTATTCATCAGAGCAAGTTTCTTTCAGCCTTATACCGGTATTCCGACCAGAAGTACTGATATTTTGAGGTAAGGGATATTATTTTCTTCTTAAATGATATTATTTTCTTCAATATCATTATGCTGAAATATTGATATGAGTTTTTATCAAATTTGGAACTTTTTGTGTCGGGGTTACTATTCATGTATACGGCACTATTCACGTATACGGCACTATTCACGAATACGGCACTATTCACCGAAAAATAAAATTTTTCCTTTTTGTCCAAGATGTCTATTATGGTTACTATCTTTGATTGTATCCATGTTTTGATCTTTATTTTTGAATTCTGCTTCACAATTGATTATTATGAAGTATTATTGATCTTGGATAAACTGTTATACGAATCCCTACTATTTGTCCTTCTGTCTCATTGGATTCGTTCTCTTTAAGATATTTTTCATCATCCTCAGTCCTAAATGATGATATTAATGAATATCTTTGGCCTGTAGTGCAAAGATGTATGATTACTTGATGAATATCTTTGGCCTGTAGTGCAAAGATGAACAGGTGTTGAGATGAACATGACTGACAGGTGATACAAATGAATATCTTTGGCCTGTAGTGCAAAGATGAATATTTGGATAAAGATGATTATTAATTGATGTTACAGGGATAAAATATTGATGATGGACTTTTAAATCTTAGAAGATAGTAGAATTCTTTCTCTACTTGACTCTTCTAATGGTTTGCTGTTTCCGCTGCAGTTGTTGATCTAAAACTTGTTGTCGATTATATTCTATCAGATTTTTCCCTGTTGAAGACTAACGATAATTTGTTTGTATATTATCTTAGTCATAATATTCTTTACTGGGCTAGTTGAGCTCACCCTTTTCCTTTTTGTTCCATTTTTCTTCTCAGGAGGTGAGAACATAGCAGGATCTAGTCGGGGTATGGAGTGATGGTTCTAGAAAGATGTTTTAGCAGTCCTCACTATTTCTGTAAAATAGTGTTTGAATAATTGTAATGAGGATTTATTTGAGTGTGGATATTGTCTAAATGACAATATTTGTATTTAAACTCACAGTTCTTGTGTTGTAATAATAAAGATGTAGTTGTTTCTGTACCATGTATTTTGGCGACTCAGAATGGGTGTTGTATACCTATTTTGGGGGCGTCACAGTTGGTATCAGAGCTTAGGGATATGATCCCTGGCTGAGATGTGAGACAAGAACTAGGAAGGGAGAGACGGGGAATTCCTTCGCTAGTATGACCTGACTAAGTTTATTTGGTGTTTATTTGGTCGGTCAGAGTATAGGGATAATATATGACATGACTATTAACCCTTGTTTTATGGCAGTATTTAAGAATGGCAGCTGAGAACGTTAATAATGGAGTAAATCAGACCGTGGAAACACCTTTGATCACCACCCAGGGGAACGTGCAACAGGAAGGCAATATTCCTCCTGTAAACAACGTTACCAAGCAAACGATGAATGATGGAATGTTTAGGAGCTTTTTGCAGTTCATGCAAAATCAGACGAGGGAGACTCGTGTGCAGAATACGGGTGGAAATGATAACGCGCGGTTTGTCACAGCTAAGCAGTTCAAAGAATTGGGACCACCAGAATTTAAGGGAAAGCCGGATCCGATCATGGCGGAAACGTGGGTCAAGCAAATTACCAAGATATTCGATGTCTTGGGATGCACGGAGGAACAAAAGGTTCCATTCGCCACCTTTATGTTCCGCGGTGAGGCAGACTACTGGTGGGAGTCTGTGAAGCGTACCCAGCCTGACGCACTCAACATGTCCTGGGAAACATTTCAAAAACTGTTCAATGACAAGTACTTTCCTGAAAGTATTCGTCATATGAAGGAGGTAGAGTTTATCAGACTGGAACAAAACAACATGACGGTGTCCCAGTACGAGGCAAAGTTTGCAGAGTTATCCAGGTTTGCACCTCATTTGGTCGAAAATGAGGAACGAATGACAAGGATGTTTCTGAGAGGTCTAAAACCCGAGATTCGACAATATCTTATCTCTCATAAATTTTCTTTATATTCAGATGTTGTAAATAGGGCTCAATTATTAGAGCGAGATAATGAGTATGTGCAACCGAGGGACCACAACCAGGGTCATACCGGTGGCGGCAGTCATCGAAGCAATGAAAACCAGCAGGGAGGAAAATATTCGGACAAAAGCGGTAACCACTCTGGTGGTAATCGTGGTCGTGATAATAGAAGGAGCGAGTCGGGAGGAGATTTCAAGAAGAGAAGGTACAACAATGATAATGTGAAGACGTCAGCACAAACATCAACTGTTTCTAGGGGAGGAGAACGACCACCGGTCGTATGTTACAAATGTGGGAAAGAGGGACATATCAGCCCAAACTGCCCACAACAATCCAAGGTATGTTATAACTGTGGAAAGGAGGGTCATATAGCTCGAGAGTGTTCTGTAGCAAAACCAAGTTCAGCGGGGATGGTGACTCCAAAAGCTGTCCCGGATAAGTCGAAATCAGCGGTTCCTGGAAGGGCGTTTGTCGTTACTGGCCAAAACGCGAGAAACCCGAACGAGGTGATCACGGGTAAGCTAATCTTGAATTCTTGCGAAGTTTATACTTTACTAGATACCGGTTCTACCCATTCTTTTATCTCTCCTGCTTGTGCTCAACGTTTAAACTTGACTCCGGAGAAATTGGACTTTAACTTATCTGTTGAAACTCCGTTGGGTGAAACCTTCGTTACATCTACAGTTTATAAATCTTGCATGATCCAAGTTGGTACTATCACATTACCTGTTGATCTTATCTCTTTAAAGATACTTGCTTTTGATGTGATTTTAGGAATTGATTGGTTAACCACTCATCATGCTAAAATTGATTATTTTCGTAAGGTTGTTAGTTTTCATATTCCTAACCAACCTGTCATACGAATTCAAACTACTAAACCACTAAAATCAGTCACTGTCATATCGAGCCACAAAGCTATTCGTTTATTGAAAAACGGATGTCAAGCTTTCTTAGCCCATGTAATGGATTTGAACAAAGACAAGTCAGATTTGAATAATATTTCTATTGTTAGAGAATTTCCCGATGTATTTCCTGAAGAACTTCCTGGTCTACCCCCAGAACGTGAAGTTGAATTCTTTATTGACCTTGAACCCGGTACAAAGCCCATTTCTAAAACTCCATATCGAATGGCTCCTATTGAACTTCAGGAGTTAAAAGTCCAACTACAGGAGTTGTTGGACATCGGTTTTATTCGTCCTAGTACGTCTCCTTGGGGTGCTCCTGTTTTATTCGTAAAGAAGAAAGACGGGAGTATGCGACTTTGTATCGACTATCGAGAATTGAATCATGTCACTATCAAGAATAGGTATCCGCTACCTCGCATTGATGACCTGTTCGACCAGTTACAAGGAACACAATTCTTTTCAAAGATCGACCTTCGTTCTGGATATCATCAGCTAAAGATTAAAACTGAGGATATTCCAAAGACTGCCTTCAGAACTCGGTACGGGCATTATGAATTCTTAGTAATGTCTTTTGGATTGACTAATGCTCCTGCTGCCTTCATGGATATGATGAACCGTGTATTCAAAGAATATTTGGATCAGTTCGTTGTTGTCTTTATTGATGACATCCTCATCTATTCCAAAAGCCGTGAAGATCATGAGCGCCATTTGAAGCTGGTACTGCAAAGGCTTCGTGAAAATAAGCTATATGCCAAATTGAAGAAATGCGAGTTCTGGCTTGAGGAAGTAGCATTCCTTGGGCACGTGGTGTCAAAACATGGAGTATCTGTCGACCCGGCGAAGATTGAAGCCATACAAAGTTGGGAGCAACCGAAGTCGGTAATCGAAGTACGTAGCTTTCTAGGCTTAGCTGGTTATTATCGGAGATTTGTGGAAGGATTTTCTCGAATCGCTACTCCGTTAACTCAGCTGACTCGGAAAGATACAAAATTTGTATGGAGTGAGGAATGCGAGAAGAGTTTCCAAGAACTCAAGAGGAGACTCATTTCGGCACCTGTTCTGACAATACCATCTGGTTCGGATGGATTTGTTATCTACAGCGATGCTTCAGGCAAAGGGTTAGGATGTGTTCTCATGCAACATGGGAAAGTCATAGCCTATGCCTCACGACAACTCAAAGAATATGAGAGGAATTATCCTACTCATGATTTGGAGTTGGCAGCAGTCGTTTTTGCGTTGAAGATCTGGAGACACTACCTGTATGGGGAGAAAGTGGAGATCTATACAGATCATAAAAGCCTCAAAATTTCTTCACCCAAAAGGAACTCAACATGCGGCAGCGACGTTGGCTCGAGCTGTTGAAAGATTACGATCATATCATCCAATATCATCCTGGAAAAGCAAACGTAGTAGCTGACGCATTGAGTAGAAGATCATATGCGGGTACGAGTGCAATATTGTTAACACAAAGGCCCATTTTGTATGACTTACAAAGGATGGAGATAGAGATGAAGGCTCCAAGTACCCACATGATGATATCAAATATACGAGTAGAACCGACTTTAATCGATAAAGTTAAAGCTGCTCAAGCTACGGACATGGAGCTGATGCGTATGAAGAAGAAAGTGCAAGAAGGTGCTATTCCAGAAGCAAGAATCGATGAAGAAGGAATACTTCGAGTCAACTCCAGACTTTGTGTTCCTAACGATTTTGACTTGAAGCATAGAATAATGATGGAGGCACACAACACACCGTTTGCAATCCATCCTGGGAGTACCAAAATGTATCACGATCTTCGACATACATTTTGGTGGAGCAATATGAAAAGAGAGATCGCGGAGTTTATCTCGAGGTGTTTAACTTGTCAACGTGTAAAGGCGGAGCATCAAGTGCCAAAGGGTCCATTGCAACCACTTGAGATCCCAAAATGGAAGTGGGAACACATTACTATGGATTTTGTTACGGGTCTTCCCAAGGTTTCTCAAGGCATAGATGCGATTTGGGTTATTGTTGATAGATTAACCAAATCCGCTCATTTCTTGCCGATACGTGAGACTTATTCCCTTGAACGTCTTGCTAGTATGTACGTGAACGAGATTGTGAGATTGCATGGCATGCCAGTATCCATAGTTTCGGATCGTGACCCAAGATTCACTTCACGATTTTGGGTTAGCTTGCAGAAAGCTATGGGCACGGATTTACGATTCAGTTCGGCATACCATCCTCAAACGGACGGACAATCAGAGAGGACTATTCAAACTCTTGAAGATCTATTAAGACTTTGTGTCCTAGATCTCAAAGGGAGTTGGGATAAGTACCTACCATTGGTGGAATTCTCCTACAACAACAGTTATCAGGCGAGCATAGGTGTGGCTCCATTCGAGGCGTTGTATGGAAGAAAATGTCGTTCTCCAGTATGCTGGGACGAGGTGGGTGAAGCAACATTGTTGGGACCAGAGTTGGTACGCATTACTACAGAGAAGATCCAAACGATTCGACAACGTATACAAACGGCACAGGATCGACAAAAGAGTTATGCGGATCTTCATCGGAAGGACGTGGAATTTAATATTGGGGATCATGTATTATTACGTGTTGCACCATGGAAGGGAGTTACAAGATTTGGGAAGAGAGGAAAGCTCAATCCAAGATTTGTTGGTCCATTTGAGATTCTTGAGCGAATAGGAAATGTGGCATATAGACTCGCATTACCTCCAAGCATGTCTCGTGTTCATAATGTTTTTCACATATCTATGCTTCGTAAATATGTTAAAGACCCGAACCACATTATTGAGTTAGAACCAGACGAGATAGCTGAAGATTTAACGTACGAGGAGGTACCTGTTAAGATCTTGGATAGGAAAGAGCATGTCCTACGCACGAAGGTTATACCACAAGTTAAGGTTTTGTGGAGAAACCATGCTATTGAAGAAATGACCTGGGAGTTGGAATCAGAAATGAAAGCGAGGTATCCTCACCTTTTTGAAACATCAGGTACGTACGTCAATTTCGAGGACGAAATTTCATAAGGAGGGGAGGTTGTAAGACCCCAACTTATTAATGAATAAAATCAAATTTTCTCTAAATATTATTGTGAATAATAAGGGGCTAATTTGATATAATACTTTGGTTATGGGTGAAATGTGCAAATTTTGCAAAATAAGCAAGTGGTTATAAAATATTCATTTTGTCGGGAATATTCGTTTGGTCGTGGAATATTCTTGCTGTCGGGGAATATTCGTACGACGGCGCAGCCTTGTGTGGGCCCCATAACGGAAAGCGATTGGATGAAGAAAATGACAAGTATAAGTTATTTATAAATAACGGCGTAGTTGTTACCGTTAATACTGTTGGAATACCCGGTGATTAAAATACAGTAGCACACGGTATTGCACCAATTATTATTCTTACGTAAGAAGGCACTACTCAATAATTGTTACAGTAGTTATTGTTCAATATTTTATTTTATTGATTCAATAATTGTTGCATTGATATTTTATATTATTGTTGTTTCAATAATTGTTGCTGCACAGTATTTTCCATTATCAGATCAATAATTCATATTATTTGAATAATATTATTATATAACATTATTGGCAATGTCTAGAAAGTTCTGTATAAGGAGAGGTTTGGTCATCTAATTGCGCGCCAGTAAGGAGAAATCCTTATTGGAAAGCCCCCTCTTTCCTGGGAACGGCCTGGTTGTCATAAATGTGATTCTGTAATATTATTTGTGAATAATTAATTATTGATTCATATGATAAGGAAATATTTATTTTATGTGGATATAAATGAGAGATATATTTTTGTGGTTAAAAATGAAGGAGTTAATGTTGAGGTGTTTTATCAGTATTTTTATCGGAATGGAGGTATTAAAAATCAAATCAGGTTTTTGAGAAATATTGCGGGTGTTATAATTTTTAATCCGACCGTTGGATCGTGGTAATTTTTGGATATGTTATACATATATAAGTTGAGTATATGTCCACAAATTTTGAACCGTTAAAAATGAACGTATGATTTATTATGAATTTTACGAGATGACTGGTTCAGAAATTGTTGAATTTTCGGAGTTTATCATTTTGATGGAAAATTCTAGAATTGGTGGGCCCCACTTGTGGTTGGTGAAGAAATGTGCTGAATTATATTTCAAATGTGGTGGGTGGGAATAGTAGCAGGTAAAGCCATCAGGTTGCAGGTCAAACCTACTAAAATTTTCCTATAAATAGAGGGCTAAGTTAGAATTGAAAATCACACCAGAAACAAGTTTTCTCTCTTTCTCTCTCTAGATTATTGAGTGTATTTTGTGAGTATTTAGATACTTTGAGAGTTTCTATTCATCAGAGCAAGTTTCTTTCAGCCTTATACCGGTATTCCGACCAGAAGTACTGATATCTTGAGGTAAGGGATATTATTTTCTTCTTAAATGATATTATTTTCTTCAATATCATTATGCTGAAATATTGATATGAGTTTTTATCAAATTTGGAACTTTTTGTGTCGGGGTTACTATTCATGTATACGGCACTATTCACGTATACGGCACTATTCACGAATACGGCACTATTCACCGAAAAATAAAATTTTTCCTTTTTGTCCAAGATGTCTATTATGGTTACTATCTTTGATTGTATCCATGTTTTGATCTTTATTTTTGAATTCTGCTTCACAATTGATTATTATGAAGTATTATTGATCTTGGATAAACTGTTATACGAATCCCTACTATTTGTCCTTCTGTCTCATTGGATTCGTTCTCTTTAAGATATTTTTCATCATCCTCAGTCCTAAATGATGATATTAATGAATATCTTTGGCCTGTAGTGCAAAGATGTATGATTACTTGATGAATATCTTTGGCCTGTAGTGCAAAGATGAACAGGTGTTGAGATGAACATGACTGACAGGTGATACAAATGAATATCTTTGGCCTGTAGTGCAAAGATGAATATTTGGATAAAGATGATTATTAATTGATGTTACAGGGATAAAATATTGATGATGGACTTTTAAATCTTAGAAGATAGTAGAATTCTTTCTCTACTTGACTCTTCTAATGGTTTGCTGTTTCCGCTGCAGTTGTTGATCTAAAACTTGTTGTCGATTATATTCTATCAGATTTTTCCCTGTTGAAGACTAACGATAATTTGTTTGTATATTATCTTAGTCATAATATTCTTTACTGGGCTAGTTGAGCTCACCCTTTTCCTTTTTGTTCCATTTTTCTTCTCAGGAGGTGAGAACATAGCAGGATCTAGTCGGGGTATGGAGTGATGGTTCTAGAAAGATGTTTTAGCAGTCCTCACTATTTCTGTAAAATAGTGTTTGAATAATTGTAATGAGGATTTATTTGAGTGTGGATATTGTCTAAATGACAATATTTGTATTTAAACTCACAGTTCTTGTGTTGTAATAATAAAGATGTAGTTGTTTCTGTACCATGTATTTTGGCGACTCAGAATGGGTGTTGTATACCTATTTTGGGGGCGTCACACGAGAAATCTTTTTTCTCCCTTTTTCATGATAGTTCTTGTCTAAAGCAAGTAGCATAAAGTTAACTTGAAAATTTATGGGCCCAATTTATTTGATGGAATGGATGAGCATTGTTGGGATGTGATTATTTTGGTCTAGCCAAGGTATAACCCAATTTATTTAATGGACCGGATTTGGTGTTGACTCATATACATTTATTATTTATTTGCTTAAATAGTGGGAGAGTTCTTATTAAAGTAAGATGGTGTTTCTTTATTTGGTGGGAAAAGGAGATCTAACTTGGGAAAGAAACAATCAATCATTAATTGTAGTTATAAGGTGATCCTAAAAATGACTCATATTCCTAATTGAATTCAGGTAGACATGACTTCTATAAAAACAGCAACAAGCAAGGGTTTAGAGAACATAATAAGACAATAACATATGGCGCAAATAAACAATTTGTACTCTCCTTATTATTATAGTGGATTTCTTATCTCTCTCCGTAGTTTTTTTCCAATTGAATTTTCACTTAAATTCTTGTGTCCATATTTTATATTTCTTACAATGATGTGTGTATGTTTATCTGTGTGTATTTCGTGAGTTTAATTTCACAATAATACAATCAATTTGTTAGCGCGATTTTGGTCTGTTGTTTTGATGATTTCATCAGGCGTACAAAATTTAGCGTTAACAAATATCATGTAACGCCCGACTCCTTTGAATTGTTATCACTAGGGTGCAGATTTTTTTTTAATTTAAGACAAAATTTAAACTCTCACATATTATTTTATCATTGTAAAAATTTGAACTCAGCACCCTCTTAATACATAAAGGAACAATTAGGTCAAGGCCCTAGGTTGACTTCTTTTCTTCGCTTTAGCTCGATCTCTACTTCTGATTTCCCGACAAAAAAACTAAACCCGCTCCTTACGCTTCAATCGGGCAGCAGTTAGTCCTGACACTAATGGTGTACTCCCTCCATCCCTATTTAAATGACCTTTTAGAGATTGGCACAAGAATTAAGATAATGATTGAAAATCATTAAATATAGTACTCAATTGTCTATAATACCCTTAAATCATTAATTTATCATAGCACAAGAGTTTAAAGTACCAAAAAAATAGGTAGAGTAATGAGGAGTAATTTTGAAAAAATTATCATTAATTCTCCTAAATTTGAACAAACGTCAATTAATTAAAGACAAATAAAAAACTCTAAAACGTCATTTAAATAGGGACGGAGGGAGTATCTCGGATGGTTGTTTTAATTTGAATCTAGGTCTCTTTTATTTAGGCAATTTAGTGGAAGAATATAAATATTCATCTTGATGAATTTTTCAGCCAAATCAAATAATTTCGACGACGAAAAATTTCTCTAAACTGCTAGATGCTCTCATTTTCGTATAAAACTTGTTGCCAATCTAAAAGCAGAATAAACCTGCAAAAAGAAACACGTTGGTAACCCGACAACAATAAATGCATTAGGATTTAGAGCCAATATAATAATACTCCATCCGTTCCTAAAAGATTGTCGTTTTAGAAGAAAAAATTTGTTCCAAAAAGTTTGTCACTTACAACTTTCGAGGAGAATAAATTATTTACTTTCCTATATTACCTCTACCTTCTCTCATTGTCTCTCCCTTGTATTAATAGTTTTTAACTTCCCATAAAGGGGTAGTGATGGAATTTCAAATAAATTTTATTTGGTAAATGATACTTTCTTAATCCATGTGTCAAAACCTTAAACAATAATATTTTAGGAACGGAGTTAGTATAATATTATGTGTGTCTTGCACCTCTTGTACCTTGTATTTATAGAGTTTATACACCTTATTTAGAGGGAAGGATTCTTATGTTGAGTCTCCATAGAAAAGGAGATTTACATGCAGAGACGAAATTTTTTATGGAAATTAATAGTTGATACTTGGATGGCGAGTAATGTCAAGGCCATAATAAGACCAATTTTTTTTTGAACCTACCTAAATTCAAGAAAAGCTAGCACGTATTTAGTTGGGTTCATTGGGTCAAGCCTAATTAGGAGTTGGCAAAATATAACCTTAACACTTATAAATGAATAAAACATTTAATAAATTATATTCGCTATTCAACAAATTAATTTTTCAAAATATTATTATAAATTAAAGCATTTGAATACAATATCTAGTTCTCCATGCGTATTCTACTTGCACAAAGATATGCTACCAATTTTTTAGTTTCCTCCACTTTCTCATTGATGTTTCGAATAACTATCCGATTTTATCAAAACCCCTTCATTTACATTTATAATATAAAAAGTGGAGCCTTAATTATATGGTTCGACGACTTTAAATAAACACATTGCGAGTCAAAAGTATGTACAATCCGTAGCTGGCCTCGATTCTTCTTCATCTTCTTTGACTTGGTCTTGAAGGCAGCATCATCCCAGTACGTACACATGGTAACATCATCCCGTATAGTAGTCCCGGGTGATTCTTCAACTGCCCAGGCTGCCTTCTGTCGCATCTCGTACAACCAGCCTGTATAATTCTTCAAAATGTGTGCGATAATAAGAGTGTCGCCGTCCGCATCAGTGATGTCAGCCTCATATCTATAATACCTCTATTACACGGACATAACGTACGTATCAATAATTATTTAAACAATATGTAAATTACTATGACCAAATTTGTGATTTAATATATGTAATTCGATGACTTACATGAAACTCGCGCAACACTGTCACCATAAAGTCGACATCGTACCGCGCGTAGTGGCTAAATCGTATGCAGCCAGTCGGGAGATGCTGCAGGCATATGGCATGTACGGTCGTCTTTGGGACCACATCCATAATACTAAAAAACAAAATTTAAATGGATTATTTTAATTTATTAATCACATAATAATATCATTTTAATTGAACATAATATATTATAGTTGAAACCTACACCAACGAGCCGACATCAACATGAACCGTGTTAGGAACTGTCGGCAGACGACTTAATCGATCGAGGTTAGGCCCTCACTGATGCCGACGTCTAGCATCTGTATGTATAATATAGTTATGACATTGTCAAAAAAATAGTAAATGAATGTTTCTTATTAAAAAATTATGAAAATAAGTGTTATTGGGCCAAAACGAAATTAACTCACTACCTGATGAAGACGACCTGCCCTAGGAGCCATCACCTGATCCTGTACGGCCGCCACCACGACCACCTCCACCGCTATGTCTAGGCATAGTTGGTACTACTGAAATAACAAACATAAATGCCATTAAATTTCATTTAATTTATTCTAATGATTGATTTTAGTAGTAATTTATTTACAAAACTTGAATAAGTTAAGAAGTAGTACGTCGTGAAACCCGTCAGAATCAAAATTATTTACATCCTCTGATTCTGTCTTTTTCTCTTGCGTATCAATTTCTTCCTCACTATCATCTTCTACGACCACATACGGACTGACAACCACATCTTCCTCTATTTCGTCAATATCGGGTACATCAACGACATCAACCCCCACTACATCGTCATTATATAGCAATACGTGGCTGGGATTGCTAAATTATTCTTGCAACGGGTCATCTATTCCAGACATATTAGTACCATCAAATGCCCGAGTCTTTGTTGTGATAACTTTATACCAGGGGGTTCTATAATTTATGACATTAGGGGCATAGTACACTTGATTTGCTCGGCTGGCTAACAAAAATACGTCATCAGACTGTAACTTTGACTTTATATCTACTGTGATGATTCTATTACGATCAACTTTAACACCCTTTGTAGTATCAAACTAGCGACACTGAAATGTAACAACCTTTTTACCCCTGGGATAATTGAGCATAACAACTTCCTCTAATCGTCCATAGTAATTGTACTTAGAATCTCCGTAACAACTTCCCAACACGACAACGCCAAAGTTGACTGATGTCAGTTCATTCAAGTTATCAACCTTGAATCTATACCCATTAACGATGCAGCCTGGAAATGAACTAATAATTAAGTTTGTACGGGCCTAAAATGACATCTCTAAAACGCTCAGAAGAATTTTCTTCTTCGACCCTTCTCTTAAACCACTGTTGGAAATTTTCATTAGTGAATGCTTCCATATGTGTTGTAGTCAACCCCGGGTTAGTAGCATGCGCTTCCGCTTCGAATGAACTGCGTACAATAATATAATATTATTTAATTATTGATTAAGGTTAGATATTAAAGCTTCAACTTATAATAATACATACTTGATGTACGACGATACTTCAGGCATATTTAGAAGCACGTATGTAGATACAATCTTTAAATCTTTATCGGTTAGGTAAGTCCTAGTCTCATGTCTAAATAGTTTAACCGGATAAGTGAATACAGCCAACTCATCAGCACGACCAGACGGATCGACGACCTCATTCTGACTTAAATGGTTATACTTCGTTGCGACTACATCATCAAAGTACAACTAGCAGAAGTTGACAAGCTCTTCCTCTGTATAACATTCAATAATAGAACCCTCTACACGAGCTTTGTTTTTTAACTTTCTGCTTTAATCGACGCATATACCTGAAATATGACAGTATCAGATAAATTAATTATAAAGATGACGAATATTGCACAATGTAGGAGATATTACCTCTTAAAAGGATACATCCATCAATATTACACAAATCCTCTAAGCTTAAGTTCATATGGCAGATGAATAGGCAAATGTTCCATGCTGTCAAAGAACCCCGGTGGTATGATCATTTAGAGCTTGCACATTGTCAACACTATATTTTTCTCCATATGCTCCACATCACTATACCTTATAACAGTTAAGCAAATATCCCGAAAGAAATTTGAAAGTGCGGCAAATGTATCATTAATATTCCTCGGTAACACCTCACGAAATGTAATTGGCATCAACTTCTACATGAATACATGACATTCATGACTTTTGAACCCAATAATTTTCAACTGTTTAACCTTAGTACAACGAGATATGTTAGAAGCATATCCATCTAGGAGCTTCAATGCACTAAGCCACTTGCAAATGTTTTCAACCTGTTGCTTGATAAGACAAAATGGAGCTTTTGGTTTTGAGTTGTTAGGTCGGAGCCACAATTCTCGCTTGATATTCATTTCCTCCAAGTCTTTACGTGCTTTATCATTGTCTTTCATTTTACCACTCGTATCTAGTACGGTGTAAAACTTTTAGTTCCCAGTAGGCACACAATAGATTTAGAAGGGGAGTTGAATAGATTCTTTTTCGATTTCAAATACTTTTCCAATTTATTTTGTATTGCTGATGAATTAGCATGTGACAAACATAAGAATCTTTTCATGCACAGCAGAATAAGTAAAAGATCCCTTTCATTGATATATTCATAAATATTCATACATTGTTCGTGAAGTTAGTTTAGTAGTTAATACATACATATCATTTATAGCAGTTAGATACATAATGTAAATGACAGAAAGTAAATGACTGAATATAAAAGACACAAGAGATTTTAAGTGGTTCAGAGACTCAAGCTCTTAATCCATTCTTCTGCTTTAACAAGCAGGAATTCCACTAAGGAAGGGCATCACCCTGAATCACTAAGATTCTTTCAAGGCCAGCAGCCTTAGAACTTCAGTTCACTAAGAACTCTTCAAACCTAGCAGGCTTGAAACTTCATTTAGTCCCTCCGAACAAGGACCCCTCAGGCCCTGGCTACTTGTTGTTGTTGTAGTTGTTGTTGGTGCTGAGCTGCTAAGATGTCTTGAAGTTTGAACATCTTTTGTACTTAGCAGCTTGACGTGGTCTTCTTTGCATTCTGCGTAGAGTCTGGACCACCTATTCTCTAGTGCAACTGATCTTCATTTTGTTAATCTCATCTCTATTTAATGTCAGCTGTGCACCATCACCATTTAGGTTTGCTAAGTCTCTGAGCTTTTTGTAGACTTCGATTGACACTTTGCATTCCCTGAACCCTTCTTGAATGGTCTGCAGACATGGTTCTGCATCTGTTCTGTTTCAACTTTTGGTTCATGGTGATTCGTAGAGTGGCTCTCTGGATCTTCTTTGTGCTCTGCCACTTTTTTGAATGCTATCTTCTTGGCCTTCTCGGCTCTCAGCTTAGCAGCCATCTTCAGTGGCATTCTTATCCTTGTTGAGTGAAACTTTAGTCTATTTAAGTGCTTCTTCAAATATGTTTCACTTCCACCTTCGTAGTCTCACTACAACTGAGACTTGTTCTGTTCAACTCTGGTGAAACTCGTAGAGTCAACAATATAGCATTCTAACAACTCAACGATCCTTTTTTTTAACTCAGTAACTCTTGATCTTTGAAGTTCTAATTGATATATACTCCTCCACAATCTTCTCGTTGGGAGCTATTTGAATTGCTTCGCAGATCTCGAGTTATTTGGTGCAGACTGCAGATGTGACATGACATCCCCTTTTTCACCTTTCTGACACTACAATCTACTATTTAACCTACCCCGTCAGAGATGTCACTTTAGTGTGTCAGGCAGGTAGTCATCTTTATTTCTTCTTTCTAATTCCTCGATCAGAACATCAGGAATTGTCCTTTTGCATTGATGCTCTCAATTAGCAACGTTCGAATATTAGTCTTCAGATTAAACCATTGTAAATGCTTCAATCTTCAGGTGACCGAACTCTACGATTCTGATGCAGATTTTCTTGGACCAGATTGTAGTGTGTCTTGTTGAATGTTGTTTATTGGATCTTCAATGTAGAATATCTCTTCCTTCTCTTATGTAATGCTTCAACACTTCTGTTTGCCTTAATTGATCTCGGGAATTGATAACTTGACTTCTTATTCTGGCCTCTTCTGAATAGGAAGACACATTAGATTTATGGTATGCCCAGCTCTCTTTCTCCTTGTGATCTCCCGTTCACTTATCATCAATGGTCTAACCCATGCTTAATCACTTTTGCTTTGTTCTTCAGAAGCTAGCTAGTATCTCTGTGTAAACTGCATCGGTTTTGTTTGGCAAACACTACGATCCTGGTTAAACACAAGATCTTTGTCTTGTTCTTTTGACAGCTACTGCACTTTCTGACTTTCTTTAGTCAGCCACTTTTACTGAAGTCTTCTTCTGATCGGCTTGTGGAAAACTTCATCTCGAATGGCTTCACAACTCAATCTGGATGTTGATTGGGTTGGCGCTTAAATCTTCAGTTAGCTTGCATGCCATTCGTTTAGTGCTCTCTAGTTTCCTTCAGGTGAAATGTATCTTTGCAACTCAGACTAGATGCTTCATACTTTGGATATTCTGGGAGTGCTCATTTGTTAAGAATTGTGTTGACTCTACGATTCTGCCTTAGCATTGTGAGCACCTTTGTTGAAACCTTAGTTCTCCATACTACGATTTAGCTTTGGTTATGCAGACACTACAATCCCGAGATCAGATCTTGACAGACTACGATTGCTATCTTTATGCTTGCTGTCCTCGTCTGATCTGGCTCGACTACGATTTCTGCCTCTGATATGATCAGTAAACTCCGCTACTTCAAGTGTGACCTATGATTCTTGACTTGGCTCAGGCAGATGCTCGGTCGGCTCTTAGACAGACTATCTCTACGAATCTGAACATGACTTTCTCAATATACTACGGTTCTGAGAAAGTTCTTTTCGACACATTACGATCCTTCCTCGTCTCTCCTGGCAGACTACGAACTCCGATATCTACTATCTTGCAGACTACGATTCCGCCTTGATAGTTCTCAAGTTTTCCTTGATTCTCCTGGCAGACTACGATGTTGGTGCAGTGTTCGACGATCAGACAAGCCTATCTATTACATTATAAGATCAACCTAACAAGCTTGATCTTTCTATATTTATAGTCCTTGTACATCATTTCTTTTTAAGGACTTTACAAAGCTGTTTTGCTTATGTAGGATTAACCTAACAATTCACTTTAAGTCCTTGTACATATGTTCCTATTATCTATCAAAGGACTTTATAGCTTTCCTTAATGCAAGCATACTTGTATATTCATTCATTTATATCATAATCAAATCATATATGAATAGGAATAACATTCTTATGTATATTCCTAACAATCTCTCCCTATTTGATTATGACAAAAATAATTAATGCATATGTATTAGATGAATGAATCTTATATACAGTGAGCAGCAGTATTTCTAAAATAGATAAGCATGAATGTCATTGATGATTATATAAAATTACAGAAATTATGACACTTTACATCCTGGATCCAAAACATACCTAACTTAATAGAGATTTACCTTTTTGGCTCCACGTGTGCCTCCAGGATGTCTGTTGATCAGCTACTCTGCTACTTATCTTTCTTTTCTTCTTTTCACTACTTCCCTTTAGATCCATGCTCCATTGTTTCATCTTACTCTAGGTTTGGTTCTGGTGCATGCTCTTCTTCTTTGTCTGGCTCCCCCTCAGACTCTGTGTTCATGGGATCATCATCCTTTGGCTCCCCCTCAGATGATGACTCTGCTTCTGCTGCTGCTGTCTTCTTCTTCTTCTTTGCCTTTCTACTCTTGGCATTCTTTTCTTCCTTCATTCTTTTCCCCTTACTCCTCCTTGAGTGCCTTTTTCTCTTTCTCTTCTTTTCCCCCTTTTTATTATTAATCACTTGTGAGAGTTGTTCCACGATTGACATAAGCTCCTCCATCAGGTGAGATGAGTTACCAACCCCAATCTTGAGTTCTTGTTGGCTTAGCTCAAGTTATAGGGAAAAAGACTGATTCAGATTGTCAATCTTGTCAGAGAGAGAGAGAAATTGCTCTTCATTTTCCTTCTGAGCTCGTAGAACTTTTTCCTTCTGATCATTTATAGCCTTAAAAAAAACTTGATCCCTTTGTCAAAGCTTGAGGGATATGTCTGAGAGTCTGGCTTGAAGCCTTTTCGATAGTTCATTATCTTCTTCTGTTGATATATCCTTGATTTCTGCACCAATGAGAGAGATATCCTCAATTAATTCTTCAGAGTTCTTTAGCAACTCTTGCTCTTGAGATGATTTGGCATCAGGTTGTTCATTATTCGTCTGATCAGCTGTTTGGTCAGCCTCCTGCTAAACATCTGGTTGGACTCTACTATTCTCACTCTTGAACTGACTTTCAAAGATAGCGAGGATATGATAAATCGTTGACTACCAATCGCTGTTGGAGGATGAAGGAATATCAAAGAATTCTATTTCAGCAGAGTAGAGCTTCTCAAACTTGGCTAGATCATTTTCAATGGAGTGAAGGGACTCTACAATCATACACTTGGGTATAATCCATCTCCCATCAAAACCAACTCTACTATCGTAAGGAATATAGTGGTTACTAGCATGTCGATAGATCTTGAAATGAGACCGGTCTTTGATCAATTTAGTTGAAAACTTCTTTACTCTTGGAAAGTTTTGAGATACCAGCTCCAAGTTTGAAAAATATGAGTAACACCAGCTGAAATAACTTTCATCTTTGCCAGTATATGCCTTTAGCCAGGGCATCCATAGGAAGAACCATCTCATCAGAAGATCGTCAAGATTGTACAGTATTGTAGTGCAGTCTAACTCCATGTTTTTCCAGTTGTTAAACACATCGTATGTAGTCATCCTTACAACTTTGAGTTGTTCGTTTCCATAGCTTATCCATCTTTCTGGTGGTTCATCAAAGACTTCTACCACTATTCTTCTGCGAACTCTTGCTGGAGAGAGAACAGGATAGTCTGTTGATTCCTCCGATTCCTGATTTATAGAACTAGAATCCTTTTCCATCTCTTTACCTTCTGAGCTTGAATTGGAGTTAGACCTGTGTAGACTTCCTTCAAAGGACTCATCAGTTTGTACTTTCATTTGATTAACATACTTCTTATCAGGGTTGGTCTTTGCAGACTTACTAGCCTCTTCTGGCTCTGCAGTCTTGAGGCTTTTACTGCTAGCCTTTGCTGATATGTTCTTCCTTTTTCCCTTAGCATCTTCTTCCTTAGATTCAGCCTCATCATCACTAATTTCAATTGTCTTTGGAAACATTTCTCCCCTTTTTGAAACTTTTTGAGCAATCAGTCTGCTGCTCTTCCTTCTTCTTAGGGGTTCAGCTTCAAGAGTTTCAGACTCTTCTTCTTCCTTAGATTTTAAAGCCTCTGAATCATCAGATGAACTTCTTTGATGTTCAGCAACAGTAGGAGCAGATTCTTCTTCATTAGACTCAATGACTTTTGAACCATCAGATGAACTTGTTGGGACTTTAGCAGTAGGAGACGCAGTTGTTTCACTTTCGAACTTTCTTCATCAGCAGAGTTGCTACTCTGAGTGTTAGCCATATGACTTGTGCATTCTTCTTCATCACCAAATTTAGCTATTTCTTTCATAGGTACAGCTTTTTCCTTCTTGGATTCAACTTCTTCATTAGTGGACTTGCTCCTTGAGGAGTCATCCTTGAAGCTCTCAGTTTCCCTCTCATCTTCTAACTCTACATTTTCTTCTTTAGTAGATAGACTTCCTTGGGGAACTGGTTTGGATTTCTTTGTCACCTTAGTTTTCATCTTCGGTGGCCTCACAGATTTGGACTCAGGGATGTCTGAATCTTCAGTGAATGACAACTCCTCCTCTTTTATAGCACTTGCCTTCCATTTCTTCGTAGTGCTTTTGCTGGTGCTGCCATATATCATCAGCTTTTTGTTCTCCATTGGGTTCTTCTACCAATTTACAAACAGTTGTGTAGTCATCATCCTTAATTTTATTCTTCAGCTTCTTCTTCAAAATGATACTCAAAAACCTTCCATGGAAAACCTTCGTGAGGGGTTTTCCTGTTAATCTTTTCTTCTCTTCCTTATCCAGCCATTTGGACATTTGGTCAAGCAGGATAACTCCAAAGTTGATACGCTTCTTCAGAACTATTGCAGACATGATCTTTAGTTGTTGATCACTCACTGTGTCATGTGCAGTGTCCTTGCATAGGATACATTTGCCCACTATCTCTGCAAGGAACTCGAATTCTTCAAGAAACTCCTTTTTCTTCATGTCCTTCAGACTGGGGTTTCTTTTGTACTTCATAATCTTATTAGCTTATTCAGTGTTGATCTCATCAAGGCTTTTCAGACCTAGGTCAGGAAAACCTAAACATTGATTAATGTCAAAAGATTTCAGCTTCAGAATCTGACCTTTGACCTTGGTAGAAAGGGTTCCAGAATTTATGGTTGCGTTGGAGTGAAATTCTTTAACAAGGTCAACATATATTCGAGTGTTTGACTCAAGACATTATGAGAATTCAGCCTTCTTCACAAGTTCAAGAACATCTCTGAACTTCTTCTCAGATTTCTTAAACGTCTTGGTTCTGAGCTGAATGCCAGTGATTACTCGCCAATCTGCCATTTAAAGAGTTCAAAATATATGGGTATTTAATTTTAGGAGTCTTATGAGATATAGTTGAATGTGATTTGGACGAAGCTCGAGGTTTAATGGATTCAAGCTTTGAAGAAGATTTTAGGGTTTAAAAAAGAAAAAGAGGGAGAGAGGTTCGATAGCTTCTGAAAACTATTTGGAGATTTTGAATTTGTCTTTATAACAGTTCTTTCTGACTCTGCATAAGCTGTGATGTGTCAACCAGTCATTGGTTGCACGATGCCCAGTAAGAAACTGTAACTCCCCATAAACTGAATAGTTTTTCAGTTTTAATGTTCTTTTAAGAAAATAAGCATTACTGACGTAGATTGACCGTTAACTTTTTCAGTACATAGAGTAGCTTGATGAGGTAGCTATAGACTCTATGATTTTCTTTGTCAACTCAATGATCGTCTTCTGAGAGATGATTCAGCGAGTAATTTGTCACTAATCCTCATCTTCGAGTTGTTTGGCTTAACCACTGATGTGTCCCAAGAGAGTTCGGGCTTTGACATTTTGAGGTGACTTTTCACAACGTCTTTCCAAACTGTATCTGTAACTTCCCTTTACACGATCTGAATAGTGGGACACGTGTTGAGTTCTGCTGAGCTCCATGATCTTAAATGGTGTGGAAAATACTAATATGCTCTTAGCTCCCCATGAGCTAGTGTATTCTTTGGAAAGACTACGATCGTTGAGTTTACTGCTGATCATACTCTACGATTATTAACTGTTCTGGTTCTTGTGATGAGTTATGACTTAGCATTCCTTTTGGGTTATTAAGGTAGCTCGGGAAAGGCCAATCTCTTAGACTGAACTCAGGGTCAGGATTGTCTCTGAGGCGCTTATCAGAAGGACTGTTTATACTTGGTGGCAACAATGACATCACATTAATTGGTCTTCTCTGCTAGAGACTTTACTTACCAACTCTGGATATTCTTTGGTGTTGGTATTTATTTAGGCTGCAACCGTGGTGTCATCATGCTCTTACACCACGATTACTGAGACTGATCGAAAGTTCTCCACAATTTGGGTGGTTGGTTGATATGGTTATCAGTAGCACGTTTTGAGACGTTACTACTGACTATGGATCTTCATTTGGTTCATCAGTCACAGAGTTTTGGGACTCTTTAACAGGGACATTTTTGTTTGGATAATTCATCATGAAGGATTCAACTTCAATGTGTTCCTGCTTAGTTTTGGCATTGCTAGATTTCAGCATGTTGTTGCTCCCATAGTTAATACCTCCGTCTTGGAATGGCTTCTGCATATATATCCTTACAAGGTCACCTTTGTACTTTTCCTTCTAGCTGGAACCTTTTGAACTGATCTGGTATTTTTATGATTAAATCAGTTTCATTTGGTCACTCTACTATCTGCTAATCAGTTGCTACGAATGTAGGTCCTATCATTCAGATCTCCAGGATGTTCGCTTTGGAATGATAAGCTTTGCATGGATATAACCAGTAGATTTCTTTTGCCTTGTTATGAAGTAGCCGTTGCAGCATCCACCTCTGTTGGGTTAGCAAATCTGAACTCTACGATCGGTAATGACTCTACAATGGAGATGAATGAAGACTTCTTGATTTATGGCTGCATTTTCCCTTCTTAGGCAATTGACCTTGCAGCTGTTTGAACCCTTGTGACTGAAGCTATCTGCTTTAGCATTCCTTGTGTGGTTAGATAGACCAAGTACCTGCAGGTTTGATAAATTTCTATTTTTGGTCCCCATGGTTAAATGGGTCCTGCTAGGTTAGTTTCCAAAATCCTTATTCCTCATATATTTGAATTTTCATCACATTGATCATCAACAATCATATTTATGAATGTATCTAATTTAGACATGACATTTAATCATGCATGATGATGAATGTGTGTAAGATTAACCACTTTAATAAGACACTCTTTTTCTTTGATGGTTTCATCATTTGCTTAGTTATGTTCATATATTTTAAATGTTCACAGAGTGAGAATCAACTCTATCACTTATTTGTATCTGGCTAATTCATGGAGATGACCAGTTTCTACGAATCTTCAAGATACTCTTGTAGAACTGATCATACTCTATGTATTATCAAAAACCTAGAACATAGGTTTGTATATGCATACTAAACTTTCAGCAAGGATTACTCCACTTTCGATTAATTAAATCTTGATATGCTTATGACCTATTTCAGACTTCGTTCAAGATGTTATCTTCAACCTAAAGCTTGGATGGAGAGAAAGTTTGTTAATAGTTGAGTTTCCAACTTTAGTGTACTTTCTCTCTTCCCTTTTTTAGGAAGAGTATGGTCTCTTGATAGAATACTGTTATAGTACATAAGGTGATGCAACATGATGTACACATTTATAGTAATGAGAAACCGTACCTTTCCACTGTCAGTTTCTTGACAATCATTTATCTTGATATAATGAGGTTAGGCATTGATGTGCATATTTTTACATTCATTTATGACAGCTTGTTGCTTCAGTTGTCCTTCGATCAATCAGTCATAGTCTTAAAGATGTAAGCTAGAAAAATCTTGGAATCCTTAGTTCTTTAACAACCTTGAATCTCAAGGTTCACATCCAGCTGCTAGTTAGCCAAATACATATTTGAGAAATTCTTCTTTCTCCTTTGGATCTTAGCATATATGGCCTTTTATCTTTCAGACTGGTGGATGCTTGACTCTTTGCTGTTGATGCTTCTTGACCTCCCACATATGGTTTTCAAACTACGAGATTGACTGTGGACAAGGATTGGTCTTGTTGCTATGGCATGGACTAATCTGAGCAGCTTCAGGTGTATATATAGTTACATGTACACATTATTTCCAAAGTGTGAGCTCATCTGTATTTACAAGTAACTTACTACTAAACTAAGTTTAGAACAATGTTTGTGCCTAGGATCACACTCAAAGCGATTAGCTTTTGAATATAGCATGAGAACCTGCTCTGATACGAATTGTTAGTTCTCAGTAGGCACACAATAGATCTAGAAGGGGGGTTGAATAGATTCTTTTTCAATTTTAAATACTTTTCCAGTTTATTTTGTATTGCTGATGAATTAGCATGTGACAAATATAAGAATCATTTCATGTACAGCGGAATAAGTAAAAGATCCCCTTCATTGATATATTCATAAACATTCATACATTATTCGTGAAGTTAGTTTAGTAGTTAATACATACATTACATTTATAGCAGTTAGGTACATAATGTAAATGACAGAAAGTATATGACTGAACGTAAAAGACACAAGGGATTTTAAGTGGTTCAGAGACTCAAGCTCCTAATCCACTCTTCTGCTTTAACAAGCAGGAATTCCACTAAGGAAGGGCATCACCTTGAATCACTAAGATTCCTTCAAGGCCAGCAGCCTTGGAACTTCAGTTCACTAAGAACTCTTCAAACCCAGCATGCTTGAAACTTCATTTAGTCCCTCCGGACAAGGATCCCTCAGGCCCTGGCTGCTTGTTGTTGTTGTAGTTGTTGTTGGTGCTGAGCTACTAAGATGTCTTGAAGCTTGAACATCTTTTGTACTTAGCAGCTTAACGTGGTCCTCTTTGCATTCTGCGTAGAGTTTGGACCACCTCTTCTCTGGTGCAGCTGATCTTCATTCTGTTCATCTCAACTCCATTCGATGCCAGCTGTGCACCATTACCATTTAGGTTTGCTAAGTCTCTGAGCTTTTGGTAGACTTCGGTTGACACTTAGCATTCCCTGAACCCTTCTTGAATGGTCTTAGACATAGTTCTGCATCTGTTCTGTTTCATCTTTTGGTTCATGGTGATTCGTAGAGTGGCTCTCTGGATCTTCTTTGTGCTCTGCCACTTTCCTAAATGCTATCTTCTTGGCCTTCTCGGCTTTCAGCTTAGCTGCCATCTTCAGTGGCATTCTCATCCTTGTTGAGTGAAGCTTTAGTCTATTCAAGTTCTTCTTCAAATCTGCTTCACTTCCACCTTTGTAGTCTCACTACAACTGAGACTTGTTCTTTTAAACTCTAGTGGAACTCGTAGAGTCAACAATATAGCATTCTAACAACTCAACGATCCTTTTTTTTAACTCAACAACTCTTGATCTTTGAAGCTCTAACTGATATATACTCCTCCACAATCTTCCCATTGGAATATAGCCGTTGGGAGCTATTTGAATTGCTTCGTAGATTTCAAGTTATTTGGTACAAACTACAGATGTGACATGACATCCCCTTTTTCACCTTTCTGACACTGCAATCTACTATTTCACCTACCCCGTCAGAGATGTCACTTTTGTATGTCAGGTAGGTAGTCATCTTTAT
This sequence comes from Panax notoginseng, assembly GCA_016801055.1. NCBI lineage: Eukaryota > Viridiplantae > Streptophyta > Magnoliopsida > Apiales > Araliaceae > Panax > Panax notoginseng. The sequence continues at coordinate 129,755,538 of CM029023.1, forward strand.
TTCTTCTTTCTAATTCCTCGATCAGAACATCAGGAATTGTCTATTTGCATTGATGCTCTCAATTAGCAACGTTCGAATATCAGTCTTCAGATTAAACCGTTGCCAATGCTTCAATCTTCAGATGACCGAACTCTACGATTCTGATACAGATGTTCTTGGACCAGATCGTATTGTGTCTTGTTAAATGTTACTCAGAGTAGTTGAGACAACACTACGATTCTGAAGAGTGTTCATTGAATCTTTAATGTAGAACATCTTTTCCTTCTCTTGTGCAGTGCTTTAACACTTTTGTTTGCCTTAACTGATCTCAGGAACTGATAGCTTGACTTCTTGTTCTGGTCTCTTCTGAATAGCAAGACACATTAGATTTGTGGCATGCCCAACTCTCTTTCTCCTTGTGATCTCCCGTTCACTTATCATCAATGGTCTGACCCATGCTTAATCACTTTCGCCTTATTCTTCAGAAGCTGGCTAATATATCTGTGTAAACTGCATCGGTTCCTGCTTTGTTTGGCAAACACTACGATCCTGGTTAATGACAAGATCGTTGTCTTGTTCTTTTGACAGCTACTGCACTTTCTAACTTTCTTTAGTCAGTCACTTTTACTGAATTCTTCTTCTGATCGGCTTGTGGAAAACTTCATCTCGAATGGCTTCACAACTCAATTTGGATGTTGATTGGGTTGGCACTTAGATCTTCTGTTAGCTTGCATGCCATTCATTGAGTTCTCTCTGGTTTCCTTTAGGTGGAATGTATCTTTACAACTCAGACCAGAGGCTTCATACTTTGGATATTCTGGGAGTGCTAATTTGTTGATAATCGTGTTGACTCTACGATTTTGCCTTGGCGTTGTTAGCACCTCTGTTGAAACCTTAGTTCTTCAGACTACGATTTAGCTTTGGTTCTGCAGACACTACGATCCCGAGATCAGATCTTGACATACTACGATTTTTGTCTTTATGCTTGATGTCCTCGTCTGATCTGGCTCGACTACGATTTCTGCCTCTGATATGATTAGTAGACTCCACTACTTCAAGTGTGACCTATGATTCTTGACTTGGCTCAGGCAGATGCTCGGTCGGCTCTTAGACAGGTTGTCTCTACGATTCTGTACATGACTTCCTCAGCATACTACGGTTATGAGAAAGTCATTCTCGACACACTACGATCCTTTCTCATCTCTCCTAGCTGACTACGAACTCTGAGATCTACTATATTGTAGACTTCGATTCCGCCTTGATAGTTCTCGAGTTTTCCTTCATTCTCTTGGCAGACTACTATGCTGGTGCAGTGTTCGACGATCAGACAAGCCTATCTATTACATTATAAGATCAACCTAACAAGCTTGATCTTTCTATATTTATAGTCCTTGTACATCATTTCTTTTTAAGGACTTTACAAAGCTGTTTTGCTTATGTAGGATCAACCTAACATGTTTGATCAATTCATTCTAAGTCCTTGTACATATGTTCCTATTATCTATCAAAGGACTTTACAACTTTCCTTAATGCAAGCATACTTGCATATTCATTCATTTATATCATAATCAAATCATATATGAATAGGAATAACATTCTCATGTATATTCCTAACAAAAACAAGTTCTCGAATACATTCTTTTATGTATGATGACATCTATACAATGACGAAGTGCTAGTGTGACCCAGTATGACAACTCAAACCAAATCTGCGAGTGTGTCCAGTTATGACTTTTCCCGTACTATATTGCTATCAAATTACCATGCTCCTTCCCAGGCGGTGGAAATGCCAGATCACTTAGCTAACCCAATAGGTCGCTACCCGGCCAGCGACCAACAACCCCCTTCTTCTCTATTTTTCTGTTGAATTGTGTAGACATCTTTCTATAATTGTTCTCAACAGGCAAGAATCTACGACCAGTTCTAAAGAAACTAGTTTTCTGGCCATGACGTAGTTGAGTGCCTTGCACATCCCCCATACAGACTGGACATGACAACTTACCATGAGTCGACCAACCACTAATCATCCCAAGTACCGGAAAGTCAGTGATAGTCCAAAACAAGGTTCCCTTTATCACAAAATTTTACCTGACAGATTTATCATAAGTCTGAACACATGTTTCCCACAACATCTTAAGTTCATCGACTAACGGCCTAAGGTACACATTGGTTTCTTTTGTAGGACTCTTCTCCCCCGGTATAAGTAAAGTCAAGAAAAGATACGGATCCCTCATGCACTTTAATGGTAGAAGATTGTAAGCTACCATAATCACTGGCCAAACAGAGTAAGGCTGACTAAAATTATTAAATGGATAGAAGTCATCTATAGCTATGCCAAGCCTGACATTCCTAACTTCGTCGGCAAATTATGAAAAATTGGCATCAAAATTCTTCCATTCATCTCCATCTGCTAGGTGCGTCAGATGACCAGGCATGACATCCCTTATTTTATGCTAACTCATATGCTGATCAATGTGCTCAGACATGAATAGTCGCTGCAACCTCGGCGCAAGAGGAAAGTACCATAAAATCTTCTTTGGAACATGTTTCTCCTTCCCCCCACGTTTTGTGATCTTGTACCAAGGCGAGTCGTAGATATCACACTGCACCTTATCTTTGTCCTCCCCATAGTATAACATGCAATCCTGCTCACAAGCACTGATCTTCTCATAGCCGAGATTCAATGTAAGACCCCAAATTATTAATAAATGAAATTTAAATTCCCTCTATTTATTATTTTGAAATAGTAAGTGTTAAATTGATTAATGAGGTTAGTTATGGGTAAAATGCGCAAATATTTCAAATAAGCAGGTGGTTATAAAATATTCATTGTTGTCGGGGAATATTCATTTGGTCGTGGAATATTCTTCCTGTCGGGGAATATTCGTACGACGGCGCAGTCTTTTGTGGGCCCCATAACGGAAAGCGATTGGATGAAGAAAACGACAAGTATATGTTGTTTATTAATAACGGCGTAGTTGTTACCGTTAATACTGTTGGAATACCCGGTGGTTAAAACACAGTAATACGCATTGTTACACAGTAGCACACTGTATTGCACCAATTATTGATTCTTACGTAAGAAGGCACTACTCAATAATGGTTACAGTAATTACTGTTCAGTATTTTATTTTATTGATTCAATAATTGCTGCGTTGATATTTTATATTACTGTTGTTTCAATAATTGTCACTACACAGTATTTCCCATTATCAGATCAATAATTCATATTATTTGAATAATATTATTAGATAACATTATTGGCAATGTCTAGAAAATTCTGTCTAAGGAGAGGTTTGGTCATCTAATTGCGCGCCAGTAAGGAGAAATCCTTATTGGAAAGCCCCCTCTTTCCTGGGAACGGCCTGGTTGTCATAAATGTGATTCTGTAATATTATTTGTGAATAATTAATTATTGATTCATATGATAAGGAAATATTTATTTTTGTGGATATAAATGAGGGATATATTTTTGTGGTTAAAAATGAAGGAGTTAATGTTGAGGTTTTTATCAGTATTTTTGTCGGAATGGAGGTATTAAAAATCAGGGTTTTTGAGATATTTTGCGGGGGTTATAATTTTTAATTCGACCGTTGGATCGTGGTAATTTTTGGATATGTTATACATATATAAGTTGAGTATATGTCCACAAATTTTGAACCGTTAAAAATGAATGTATGATTTATTATGAATTTTACGAGATGACTGGTTCAGAAATTGTTGAATTTTCGGAGTTAATCATTTTGGTAGAAAATTCTAGAATTGGTGGGCCCCACTCTTGGTTGGTGAAGAAATGTGCTGAGATTTTTATTCAAATGTGGTGGGTGGGAATAGTAGCAGGTAAAGCCATCAGGTTGCAGGTTAAGTCTGCTTCGGCGTGCTAACATTTTCCTATAAATAGAGGGCTAAGTTAGAATTAAAAATCACACCAGAAACAAGTTTTCTCTCTTTCTCTCTCTAGATTATTGAGTGTATTTTGTGAGTATTTAGATACTTTGAGAGTTTCTATTCATCAGAGCAAGTGTCTTTCAGCCTTATACCGGTATTCCGACCAGAAGTACTGTCTTTACGAGGTAAGGGATGTTATTTTATTCAAAAATGATATTATTTCTTCAATATCATTATGCCGAAATATTGGTTGGAAATTTTTATCAAATTTGGAACTTTTCACGTCGGGGTTACTATTCATGAGTTACTATTCACCGAAAAATAAAATTTTCTTCTTTTCGTCCAAAATATCTATTCTGGGTACTAGCTTTGATTGTATCCATGTTTTGATCATTCTTGAATTCTACTTCACTATGAATAATTATAAGGTATTTTTGGACATGAATAAATCGAAATACGAATCCTTAATATTTGTTATTTTGTTTCACTGGATTCGTTTTCTTTAAGATATTTTTCATCATCCTCAGTCCTAAATGATGATATTACTGAATATCTTTGGCCCGTAGTGCAAAGATGAATGATTAACTGATGAATATCTTTGGCCCGTAGTGCAAAGATGAACAGGTGTTGAGATGAACATGACCGACTGGTGATACAAATGAATATCTTTGGCCTGTAGTGCAAAGATGAATATTTGATTAAAGATGGTTATTGATTGTTGTTACAGGGATAAAATATTGATGATGGACTTTTAAATCTTAGAAGATAGTAGAACTCATTCTCTACTTGACTCTTCTAATGGTTTGCTGTTTCCGCTGCAGTTATTGATTTAAAACTTGTTGTCTATTGTATTCTATTAGATTTTTCCCTGTTGAAGACTAACGATAATTTGTTCTGTATTATTTAGTCATAATGTTCTTTACTGGGCTAGTTGAGCTCACCCTTTTCTTTTTTGTTCCATTTTTCTCAGGAGGCGAGAATGTAGCGAGTACTAGTCGGGGTATGGAATGATGGTTCTAGAAGTTACTTTAGTAGTCCTCACCATTTTTGTGAAATAATGTATCAATAATTGTAATGAGGACTTATTTGAGTGTGGATATTGTCTAAATGACAATATTTGTATTTAAACTCACAGTTCTTGTGTTGTAATAATAAAGATGTAGTTGTTTCTGTACCATGTATTTTGGCGACTCAGAATGGGTGTTGTATACCTATTTTGGGGGCGTCACATTCAACCCCTTAACCATCTTCTTCACTTCATAGTAATTCGCAGGCAGAGTATTATTCCTATGTAAGAAGTCACTGAAAATATCAAACAAATCATTGAATCCTCTCTCACTGCAGTCATGCTCATTATTGAAATGTAAAAGCTTCGTAACTGCAAAAAGCCTAGTGTGCTTGTCATTTCCAGGATACAATGGGACACCCGATTCAAACAACAACTTGTAGAAGGCAGTTGCTGAATCATTTGGCTTTTGTTGAGCACTGCTTGACGCATGCTCTTTTTCAGCCCAGTCAATATTGGTAGGGCCATATGCATCAACTGACATCTACACCACATCATAGTTATCTGATTGCGAATCCCCGTGAACCGATTTGTCTATAGTACTATCTGTTTGTTCTCTAAACTAAGTTGATTCCCCGTGATAAATCCATACCGAATACCTATCCACAAACCCACGTGAATATAAGTCAAATTTAACTTCATCGACAGTCTTCCATATCATGTTCTTACACTTGAGACACGAACATCTCATCTTTCCGTTCGGATCATCAACATGTTCTATTTCTTTGTTCATAAAATTGGAAACCCCATCACGGTACGCATCAACTAATCCCCTCCCATCAATCTGTATCCTACGGTACAACCAACTCTGGTCGGCTAACATCTTTAATTGAAGAAAAAACCGAATTAGATCAAGAATAATCATGAATGTGGTCCATGCATGAATTTATTTTACCTATTATATATCTCCACTCTGCAGGGGTTAGGCTTCTATCTCGTTCCTGGATGCGTTTCCTCACTAGTGCCAATCTTGAGCACGTTTCTTCTATTTTAAGAAAATTTCAACAACACCTCATCATGGTCTCTAGTAAACGAAATAGACCAAGACAACTTAGTCTAAGTATGCACTCGGAGAGCATGTAGAGACACTAGCAGAAAAATCCTAAAAATTTATAAAAACGCACCTTGTGAATTGGCATCGACCTAAGTGAGAGATATGACATTCAGTAATAGTCCCAAACTAGGGACTATTTGACATTCACTCCTAATGAGTGAATGTCAAACAGGTTTCTAAGCTCCTACCTCTGTATACTACATGCACAAGTATATATGCAGTTTATTGTAATTGTGGAAAACTAAGCAAATACTACTTAGTTTATTTTTCCAATAATAAAATAAGTAAATGTTACTCAATTTATGATACCTATTATGTGAATATATTACTATTTTATTTTAAACTTCTTTATTTTATTTTATTTTATTTAAATTAATTTAAGTAATTTTAATTTTAATTTTATTTTAAACTCCTTTATTCACTAAACATATTTATGCATTTTAGAAAATAAAAATTGCAAATAAGCAAACTTTTGAACCTGTAATGCAAACAATTGACCGAATGTCCAAAACGACCCAGCCGCCGCAGTGAAGATCGAACGCCACCATCGTGTGATCGCCATCGACCGAAAGTAGCAGTGGAGTAGATGGGAAGTAGGCAGTGGAATGGGAGTATCAGCAATGGAGAGTGGAGAACGAAGGTCAGGAGGTGGAAAGGAACGACAGCAACAACAGCGAGATGGAGAGAAACGACAGAGCAATTGTAGAGAGAGAAAGAAAATATGAGAAATGAAATCTCATTTGGGGCAGCTGCTAAATGAAATTAGGTTTAGATTATTTTCGACCGAATTATGTCGATGTTAGGTCCGTTGATTATAAGTTAAGTTAGACGGAATTTCTGTCGACCATATAGACATTCCGTCGAGTTTATCTTTGGCGCAGGCGGGAAGCTTTGGCGCCATAAGGGGTATTTATTTTCAATAGAATTTCGTCGTAGATAGAATAATTTCGAGGGAATTAATGTCGACTGATTTGAGTCCGTCGGAGTTAATTCCGTCGAGAATAACTTGTTTTCTTGTAATGGCATTTTTATTTCGAAAGCCAGATCATAAAATTTATATAGTTTAATTTTTTAGTTTAATTTTAAAACAAAAATAATTGTGATATTATTATTTTTTAAAATAGTTTACGTTATTATGATTATATGTACTAAAATCATATACTCCCTCCGTTTCTTAATATAAGTCGTTTTAGAGTTGTGCACAAGTATTAAAGAAATGATTGTAAAGCATTAAATATAATATCAATTGTCTATATTGCCCTTATATTGAAAAAAGATAATGTTATTTATTGGATAGAGAATAGTGAGAAAACCAAAGTTATATTTAATACTTGGGTTAATATTAGAAACTATGCAATTAATGTTTAGTTGAAATTCTCAAACGATTTATATTAAGAGACAAAAATATTTTTCTAAAATGACTTATATCAAGGAACGGAGGAAGTATATCACATGAATTTAAGTAGATATAATATCTAGTGTCACAATATACACTATAAGAAAAAGGCTCTGACCGCATATCAGCGACCGTATACGGTCTCCAATAAACATCAGCGACCGAAAACGGTCGCTAATATAGGTCGCACGTAATATGGTCGCTAAGCAGATGTCAACGACCATCTTTAGCGACCGCCTAGTCAGCGACCGTATAATAGTGACCGATGGCGTCGCTGAGCTGAGTCACCGTGAATTAGGTGTCAGAGGTGATGTGGCCCACATTGTAGTGACCAACAATAGCGGCTGAAGCGGTAGCTGACACCCTCGAGTCTTATACGGTAGCTAAAAAGTATTAGCGACTACATGCGGTCGCGGATGATTAGTTTTTTTAAAAAAAATTAGTTGTTTTGTTGATTTCCCAAATTTTTTGTACCTGTTTTATATCCCAACACACATCAATATATATAAATAAACCAACATCCATACAAATCCATCGATATATATATATATATATATATATATATATATATATATATATCTAATAAAACCAACACAGTAATATAAACATCCATGCATATTGTGCTCATATATATAATTAAACAAGTACCGTCCGAGTAAAATTTATACACAAATGTCATAATGTACAATATAAACATGAACTTAATTATTCAGTGGATAAAAATTATACAATAAATGTCAATTACCAAGACAAAGAAGGAATACAAATGCCTTCACGGATCAATATCGTCCAGATGGGGCTATAAGAAAAGAATAAAACATGTATTATTGAATGTAAAGTTAAACATGCAAAGTTGTACATAAAGCTAAAGTACATAAAGTTAAATGTGACGCCCCCAAAATAGGTCCAATCCATCCAACCTATTCTGAGTCACCAAATACATGGTACAGAAAATAACTATAACTTTATTACTACAATTGTCGTGCAAAATACAACAACACATATGTTGTGAGTTTTGATACAAATATATACCAACTGTGACTCTCATCCCAACCTTGGATAGCACGTCACAATGGCACCCTACATAAAGGTACAGTCAACAACTGTTTTAAAAATTAAAATATTTAGAAAGTGCTCAAGAAAACATTCGTACATGGGAGGCCATGCATCTAGGTTATGATAGATATCGTATGTCCATATAATTATCCTTGGTTGACCCAATAGACCCCATAGAAAAACGAGAAGATTACTATCATGTTCTTTCCAATGGTGAGTCTTCTCTTGACATATAATTATCTCCATTGTCTCCAATTGTGAATTATATTTCAACCAAATTCCAAGGTCATATAGGTAGTGCTCGTAGATATACTCAGCAAGTGGATGTGCACAACCATGTCCTATGATAACACGAAGTCGTAGGTCATTAGACAACTTGTTTGATAGTGGCAAAACACCCTTCCAACGTTGGGTTCGTCTCACCCTATTTGATTCACCAAATATAACTACTAAATGATGTATAAAATACAACACACTATTCTAAAGTTCTCAATAAAATTATTTTCATACTGTTTAGGGAGAACCTCCACAGCTAGAGACCACCGTTCTATTGCCCTGTTACCCCCGCTCGACCCAACTACACTCTTATTACCTGAAAGGAATTATGAAGCAAAAGGGTGAGCACAACTAGCTCAGTAAAGAATATCATGACTAAAGACAATTAAATTATCAATAACCTTCATCAGTAATAAATAAGAGATTTAGAACATATGGTAGATGATAAAAATTTTCAACCATAGTTGCAGCGGAACGAGCAATCCATTAGAAGAGTCAAATAGACCATAAAGTCTATTATCTTCTCCATGTTAAAAGTCCACCAACAATGTTCTATCCCTGTAACATCAACCAACAGTTCTGGTCCACAATCATATGAATAACTTATAATCATAATTGTGGTTCTAAATTCCTCTTCTCATCTAGGACGAATATAATTTTCATCACCTGTCTTTACCTGAAACATCAAATATCATGGTTATACCAAATCACAGTTCCTGTTCATAATCATACTAATAAATTCGTCTTTGCACTACGGCCAAAGATATTCATCAACAGTTCATCTTTGCACTACATGCCAAAGATATTCAACAACAGGACATCTTTGCACTACAGGCCAAAGAAATTCAACAACAGGTCATCTTTGCACTACGAGCCAAAGATATTCAACAACAAGTCATCTTTGCACTACGAGCCAAAGATATTCAACAACAGGTCATCTTTGCACTACAGGCCAAAGATATCAATCAACAGTTCTTCTTTGCACTACAGGCCAAAGGCATATAACTGTAAAACCAATAAACAACAGTCTATCTATCCACTACGGGCCAAAGATGACTTTCATCATAATATAAGCATGAGGATAATGACAAGGATATAAAGAATCAATCACATAAGATAAAGGATAAATTTTAAAGACTTTAATAATTTAATTTATCCATAATTCAATAATATCCAAATTGTCAACATGATACTGCTTTGTGGAGTAAAATTCAAAAATAATATTATATCAAAAATGATTTGAACAGAAAATAACATTTCAACGAAGATAATAACATTATTCATTATATTATAAACTACATTTAATATTATTCATTATATAATAACATTAAATTTATTTACTAATATTATTAATCATTAAATAATATTTTAAATCAATGATTTCATAACACCTTAATCCAAATGTTATAAATCACTTAATAATCTCATAATCTAAACAATATTACAATAATATTTTAATCATTTCTTAAACTTATAAATAATTTATTTTAATTGTTTACACTTTACTAAATAATGCATTTAATCATCCTAAAATGTCAAACTTATAAGATTTCATCACCAATAACCAAAACTCTCATCAAAAATCTGCATATACCTTATATAGGATTCTCAAGCCATAAAATCCTATTTTTTAATTTTCTTACTTCACATAACATATTTAATTCATTTACTCATAACAAGTCTATTTTCATAAAAATACCAAATCAGTACCAGAAAATTTTCTTTTCTGGGATTTAACAGAATATAGTCCTATATTGAACATATATTTTTTTTCAGAATTTTTAAAATTCATTTACTATTTTTCATATGGCCAAAACTGCCGAATATTTAGATATTTATCATAAACTGTACTTTTGTCCAAAAATTTCGAAATTTACAGAGTATACCGCTATTATATACATGTACTCCCAATAAAAATTTCACCAATTTTGGAGTTAACCACAAGGAGTTATAAGGGTTTACTTTTAAAATAGTTTTTTTCTATAAAATTCATAACTCCTAATCTATACATCCAAAAATCGCTATTTTTGGACACAATCTAGAAAACTCATCAAATTATCATTTCTAATTTTTTTAGAATTTTTGAGGGTCGAAAAAATTATGAAACTGAAAAACATAATAACCCTTACAATCCCTTACCTCAAAAGAGCAGGATTTCTGACTGGAATATCGGATGTAAAGTCGAAGGAAACTTACACTGAATAGAAACCCTCAAAGTATCTAAATACTCACAAAATACGCTCGATAATATAGAGAGAAAAAAAAACTTGTTTCTGGTGTGATTTTCAATTCTAACTAAGCACCCTATTAATAGGAAAATGTTAGAACGCCAAAGGAGACTAAAATAATAAAATAATATTAATTCTTTTCTTCTTTTCTACGCCCACCTCTATCAAAGCCAGACATCTTGGACACAAATTTGTAACCCACATGTTAAAAATAAAAGTGGGTCCCACCCACAATTTTAATAAAAATATTTAATTTTCGAAACTACAATAATTCATAATAAATAGTTCTTTTATCAGAAAAATTCAAATCTCATGTCCTTTCTATAGGAAATTTAATTCTCTACAATTTTGTAGAAGAAAGTTTTTTCAAATTCTAAACAGAAAATGTCCGAAATCCACATACGGACGTTTTTCAACACCTCATAAAATTCATAACAAATCATACATTAATTTTTAACGGTTCAAAATTTGTGAACACATACTCAACTTATATATGTATAACATATCCAAAAATCACAACGATCCAACGGTCGGATTAAAATTATAACTCACGCAATAGAGCTTTAAGAACACTGTTTTGATTTTTAATACCTCAATTCCGACAAAATACTGATAAAATACTACAACATTAAATCCTTCATTTATATCCACATAAAAAATAAATATTTTTTTATTATACAAATTAATAATTAATTATTCACAAATAATATTACAGAATCACAATTATGACAACCAGGTCGTTCCCAGGAAAGAGGGGGCTTTTCGATAAGGATTTCTCCTTACTGGCGCGTAATTAGGTGACCAAACCTCTCCTTAGACAGAACTTCCTTAGACATTACAAATAATGTTATCTAATAATATTATTCAAATAATATGAATTATTGATCTGATAATGGAGATACTGTGCAGTGACAATTATTGAAACAACAATAATATAAAATATCAACGCAGTAATTATTGAATCAATAAAATCAAATATTGAACAGTAATTACTGTAATAATTATTGAGTAGTGCCTTATTACTTAAGAATCAATAATTCAAAAATACTGTACAACCACGCGTATTACTGTGCAACCACGCGTATTACTGTATTACAGAATAATAAATAACGGAACCAGGTCAAGCGAAATTCGCACCGACAAGATGTTCCAACAGAATAATAAAGAATGTAATAACAGAAGAATTTCATCATGTATAGGGTAGTCCGTGTATACAGGTTATTCCAATAATTTAATAAGAAATGAATACAAAGGATTATTCACCAGGTATATGATAGTTCACATATACAGGTTATTCCCATAATTTAATAAGCGGTAAAAAGGTTCCCACCAAGTCTTGTAAGATCAACAAGGATAGATGGTACCATTGTAAATAACAGAATTTAAATGCAATTATAAGAATAAAATTATATTATTGGTGGTATAGCCAAACCGGTAATATAATAATAAATTGCAAGAATTTAATTTTACCGTCTCAGTTGGTTAGAGCTTCGTGCTGATAACGTGTTATAAAACTTTAGCAAAAGTGTATAAAGATACTCTTATAATTGCTGCATAAATTTAGAGAGAATAAGTAAGATAAAAAAAGAGAAATTCTTTTGGGTGAATTCTAAATATTCATTCAGCAGCATGCCTTTATATAGGCAAGGCAAGAGTTAAGGGGAAGGAAGGAGAATTCAAAGGAGGAAGAGTAGAGGAGAAGGAAGAGTACACACGGGTTCCTTCCTCAGGAGGGAATCTTGTGTATAACAATTCGCACTTTAAACAACATAATTTCATCAACACAAATTATATATATAATTATGTACAAAATAACATGATATATGATGTGTAAGTATTTGGGTTCGCCACAAAATTTAACCTTCCCTATAAAAATGTCTAATACTTACACATAGTACGTCATTTCAAATTGTGTATAACTTTTTATTTATGATTTGTGTTCATAATATTACTCTTTAGATATTTAAGACGTTCAATGAAATATTTATTTTCATATTAATCTTTAAATATTTTTACTTTAGTAGTAACGATGATAATAGAATTGAGTTGTGGTGATAAATTTTAGCATATTATGTCATTTTATATTATCATATAAAAAATAGCATATTCTTTTGGAATAAAATAATTGTCAAATTAAACTCTCTCTTTTTATTCTTTATTTTTAAAACTGGCTAAGTATTATTGTAACAAATATTTATATTGAATGGTTCATCATTTTACATTGTTAAAGTACATTTGACTCTGTGTTAATGTGTGATACACATAATTTATACATTTTATTATCCTTAATTTTATCTTTTTAATTATATTAGTTTATTAAATTAATATATTTTATTTTATTTTATAAAATTTAATATTTTGTTGCAATAAAGTCAAAATTTTAATAATCAAACGATATTCAATACTCTTATTCATGTAAGAAAATATCCAAGAAGAATCCTACAACAAAAAAGAAAAGAGCTGGAACAATCTTGGTGTGTAAGTCAAATCCAGCAAGAGAAAGGAAAGTCTATCTAGAAAATCTCTTTAAGAAGTTGATTGTCACTAAGAAATTGGAACATACATGAAAAGGGACTCTTGGGAGATTACTACATAGAGATTTTAGCCAACAAAAAAAGAAGAGGATAAAAGAGAACAAAAAAGACAAAATTCAATGAATCTAAATTAGGGCACAAAATTATTTTCTCTATAATTATGCTATCAAAATACATATATATCTAGCGACATTTTATATTTATTTTGACAATACATTAAACTTTCAACATTACTTATTAATTTAGCAATATAATAATTATAAATAGCACAGTCATTTTCTCTTCTCACCCAAATCATTGTCTTTGTTGATATATTTTGGCTAGACCTGATAATTTGATTTGTAAATTAATAGGCCAACTTATATTAACTAGAATCATTCGTGTTGATTAACTACTTTAAATTCTTTGGATTGATTAAAGTTTGAACCCGTATTTTTCAAAAGAAAAACAGTCCTAAATCTATTAACTGATTTTGATCCATATTTATTTTAGAATTCGGTAGACATAATCATTTTTATAGATCATTTTGAACTGTTTAGTTAAGACGGATCCGGTTATCATAAAGTTAACTTCATGGTAAGTTAGTTAATTGATCAAAACAGTTAAGAGTGAAAATCGGACCGGATAACTCGGTACCCGATTTAGATTCGGCCCGAAAATATAATTCGAGTCTCGGGTTCAGTAGTCATTCGAGCCGAATATGGGCCAAGACTTGCTTTTGGGTAATAATACTGATCTCGAATATGAGTAGGGTACTGTTCGCTCATTTTAGGTTCGAACCTGCCTCTTTTATCTGATCCTTACTTGGTGAACCCTACTCGTTTAAGGGTTCGATCCTTAATCTCTGATAAGGAAGTGTAAATGTTTAATCGTTTGGTTGATTAATCTCTTAATTCTTCAGACTTCTCACTTCACTGTTCAGTCGCCTCTTTGTTTACATAGAAATTAAAAGTTTATAGGCTCGAGGGGGTGAGATTTGAGAACTGATGACTGAATCAATCCCACAAAAGATGCTGGATACATGGAAATTTAGTGATTCAATCTCAAAATCAAAGCCTAATTTCGCAAAAGATGATTAATGAAGCTGAAGCCATGAAGGTCGAAGTGTAACTGCAAGTTGTGTAAGTCAGTTCTTCCTTATATATATATATATATATATATATATATATATATATATATATATATATATATATATATATATATATATATATATATACACTTTCTTCTTCTGATTACTTCTGTAGTTCTGTTATACCAAAAATCCCCAATTAAAAAATTAAAACCCTAATTTCTAGCTTTCAAGTTTTAATTCGATCTTATTCAATGAAACACTTTGATGTTTCAGGTATATACATTTCTATAACAATATGTTCAGTATAAATCTATAATTTTTTGTTGATTGGTATGTGTTTTTGAAAGATTTTATCGATTTATGTAATGTTATGTTCATGTGCTTTGTTAACTATTTACACATTTGATTTATCACTAATTTTTATTTATGTATTTTGTAGTTGGATGTATCATTTAATATCCATATTCTCATATATTTCTAGTCATGTTAGAACGACTTTGCATAAAAATACTTTTTGTTTTGCTAATTTCTGATAAACAGAATTCGGAGTATCTGTAAATTTACCATGGTCATGAATTCAAACAAATCTGAGGGTGACAACTTTTTTAAAAATATATTCTTGTATAAATAACAATGTGGATAGTTACTGCATCATACATTTGGGGGTTCGTTATCCAACTCTTTAAATTACACTTCTAAATTTAACATAATAATAGAAAAAGTTGTCAACCAAAAGAAATAAAGGTGTGCGTAAGAATGACCATGGAGTGACACAAAGAATCCCAGTCAATTTTAAAAAGGATCAAGATCATTAATATATTATTGTTATATATATATATATATATATATATATATATATATATATATATATATATATATATATATATATATTCTGTTCTTAGAATACTTTGTATTATTAAAACTAATTTAGAACTCAAGCTTTACTCATGTTTAGCTTGACATATGAACAAGCCACAAGTTTGAACTCGAAATGAGTTCAGATTGAGCAATTCCACTGTTCAACTCAGTTTAATGATCTTAGAAATGCAGGGATTCAAACTAGCATTGTAAGACCCCAACTTTTATAAATAAAGATGAATTTTCTATAAATATCATTTTCGAATATTATGGAGTTAATTTGATATAATGTAATAGTTGTGGGTAATATTTATAAATTTTGCAAACTACGAAAGTTGTTATATAATATTCGATTGGTCGGGAAATATTCGTTTTAACAGGGAATATTCGTACAACGGCACAATCATTGGTGGACCCCACAACGGAATTATTGTCGGATTGAGAAAACGACAAAAATATTTTATTAAAAATAACGGCGGAAATTTTACCATTGTTACTGTTGAACTACTCGGTAGTAAAAGTACAGTAATACGTGTGGTTGCATAGTAGCACACGGTATTGATTATTAATGCTTGTGTGAGAAGTCACTCAGTTTGATTCAATTATTGTCAGTTAATAATATGAATTATTTAGCGATAATGACGTTTTGTTTTATTCGTATTATTAATGTAATAAAACAGAAACATCTTTTTATATAAAACAGAATACTTTATTAAAGTTATTCTATAAATAGAATATATTATATTTTATTTAAAAGATTTTTCTTTAAATATGGACCGTCAGATTAAAGTAATCAATCTGGACCGTTCATGGATTAGTTACTATGCATTCTATTTTTCTATAAATAGCAGCTCATTCCTTCATTATTTCTTATGAATTCACTGAACTCTAGAGAGAGAAACTATAGAGAGAAATTATAGAGAGAGAAGAAGAGTACTCTACTACTTAACTACTTCCTTATTTCAGCTCTTCTTTAAAACGGTAAGGGGTGTTATTCTTTCTTATTCATGAAGAGAACTGTTGTTATTCCATTTCTTATTATTCTGTTGGAATAACCTGTATACGCGGTCTACCCTATACTTGGTGACATTCTTCTATTATTATGTTGGAACATCCTGTCTGTGTGTTTTACACCGGACCTGGTTCCGTTTTTATTATTATTCTGTTGGAACATCCTGTCTGTGTGTTTTACACCGGACCTGGTTCCATTATTTATTATTCTGTCGGAATATCCTGTCTGTGCGTTTACGCCGGACCTGGTTCCATTATTTATTATTCTGTCGGAATATCCTGTCTGTGCGTTTACGCCGGACCTGGTTCCATTATTTATTATTCTGTTGGAATAACCTGTTTGTGCGTTCTATCGCATGCATGGTGATTTTTTTTGTTATTCCATTCTTTATTATACTCAGTTGGTTAAGTTTTGACTTCTATACTCCATGAAATTAGTGGAATATCCTTGATAATTGCGGTTCATCCAGTATCTTTTCATGAAAATATTCTTCTAAGTATTCTTGAATTTTACTCCACAAAGCAGTATCATGTTGACAATTTGGACGTTGTTAATTCTTGGATAAATTAATTCTTGAACTTGTTTTATTGAATTCTTATATCATTGTCATCATCCTCATGTTTATAAAATGTTAAAAGTCGTCTGTGGCCTGTAGTGCATAGATGGACTTGGTATGATTATGACCAGGGATTATTCGGTATAATCATGACCGTAATGTTACAAATGATGTGGTAAAAGTCCTCATTGGCCCGTAGTGCGTTGATGGACAGTTGTTGGCATGATCATGACCATTAATGAATACACGAATATCCTTGGCCGTAGTGCAGGGGTGATTCGATGATGTGGATTATTTTATTAAGCTGAGTCCCAGCGATAACAGTGTTGAAAAACCTTTTAAATCATAAAAGATAGTAGAGTTTATTTTCTACTTGACTCTTTTAATGGATTGCTTGTTCCGCTGCAGTTAAACTTGATGTCTATTATATTTTATCAGTTTAACATTGTTGAAGGCTAATGATAATTTATTCTGCATTATCTTAGTCATAATATTTCTTACTGGGCTAGTTGAGCTCACCCTTTCTTTCACTGTTCTCTTCAGGAAATGAGAACGTAGCTGGGGCAAGTCGGGGAACGGAGTGATGGTTCGAATGATAGTATTAGTTAGTAGTCCTCACTATTCTATGTAATAGTGTGTTAATAAATGTAATGAGGACTCCTTTTGAGTATGAATACTCTCTAGAAGATAATATTTGTATTCAAACTCACAGTTTATGTTTTGTCGTATTGTACACGACAGTTGTATTAGTAAGTTGTATTTGTATTCTGTACTATGTATCTGACGACCCAAGATGGGTGATGTATACCTATTTTTGGGGGCGTCACAGTTGGTATCAGAGCTTAGGGATATGATCCCTGGCTAAGATGTGAGAATAGAACTAGGAGGGGAGAGACGGGGAATTCCTTCGCTAGTATGACCTACCTAAGTTTATTTGCATGGTATTTAATTGGTCGGTCATAATATAAGGATAATATATGACATATCAATTAACTTTTATTTTGTGGCAGTATCTGAAAATGGCATCTGAGAATGTTGAGAATAGCAATGGAGCACAGGCGACTGTTGATTCACCACATATCAATAATCAGGATAATGTGCATCAGGAAGGTGACAATCCTCATGCAAACAACAACACTGACCAGATGATGAATGATGGAATGTTCAGAAACTTTATGCAGTTCATGCAACAGCAGGCGAGAGCGGCTCCTGTCCAAAATATAGGTGGAAACACTGAAAACTCTCGGACGGTCACTGCTAAACAGTTCAAGGAGCTGGGACCACCAGAGTTTAAGGGAGAGCCAAAACCACTTATAGCGGAAACATGGATAAAGCAGATTACCAAGATATTTGATGTCTTGGGATGCTCCGAGGAGCAAAAGGTTCCCTTTGCCGCCTTTATGTTGCGAGGAGAGGCAGATTACTGGTGGGAATCGATTAAGCGTACTCAACCTGCCGCACTGAAGATGTCTTGGGAGAAGTTCCAAGAGCTGTTTAATGACAAATACTTTCCCGAAAGTGTTCGTCACATGAAGGAGGTGGAGTTCATCAAATTGGAGCAGAATAATATGACCGTGTCGCAGTATGAGGCTAAATTTGCTGAGTTGTCCCGGTTTGCGTCCCACTTGGTGGATAATGAAGAGCGAATGACGCGAATGTTTTTGCGAGGTTTGAAACCTGAGATACGTCAACATCTTATTTCTCATAAACTGTGTTTGTATTCAGATGTTGTGAATAGGGCTCAGTTAGTGGAGCGCGATAACGAGTCAACGCAACCAAAAGAGAGCAGTCGGCAAAATGATAATACCAGTGAGAGCAGTCATCGAAGCGGTGACAACAAGCGTGGAGGGAATCAACAGGCCAGAAATGGTAACCACTTCGGTGGTAATCAGGGCCAAAACAATAAGAATGGTCATTTCAAGAAGAGGAGATTCAACAATGATGGAAAGACGTCAGCACCAGCACCCGTTGTTAAGGAAGGAGAACGACCACCTATCATATGTTTCAAATGCGGAGGGGAGGGGCACATCAGTCCAAACTGCGCGATGCCGTCTAAAGCATGTTATAATTGTGGAAGAGAAGGTCATTTAGCTCGATTTTGTCGTTTACCAAAAACAAGTTCAGCCAAGATGGAGACACCAAAGGCCGTCCCAGAAAAGTCAAAACCGGTAGTGCAAGGGAGAGCGTTTGTTGTGACCTCCCAGAAAGCAAGGAACCCGAATGAGGTCATCACGGGTAAGCTTATCATAAACTCTAACGAAGTCTATACTTTATTTGATACCGGTTCTACCCATTCTTTTATTTCTCCTACTTGCGCTCATCGATTAAATTTGATTCCGGAGAAATTAGACTTTGACTTATCTGTTGAAACTCCATTGGGAGAAACCTTCATTACATCCACGGTTTATAAGTCTTGTTTGGTTCAAGTTGGTACCCACACATTACCTGTCGATCTTATTTCATTAAAAATACTTGCATTTGACGTGATTCTAGGGATTGATTGGTTAACTACTCATCATGCAAAAATTGATTGTTTTCGTAAGGTTGTTAGCTTTCATATTCCTAATCGACCTATTATGCGAATTCAAGCAACCAAACCATTAAAATCAATCGCTGTCATCTCAAGCCATAAAGCTATTCGTTTATTGAAAAACGGATGTCAAGCTTTCTTAGCTCATGTCACGGATCTAAACAAAAATACGTCAGTTTTGAATGATATTTCTATTGTTAATAAATTTCCTGACGTATTCCCTGAAGAACTTCCTGGCCTACCCCCAGAGCGTGAAATTGAATTTTGTATCGACCTTGAACCCGGTACAAAACCCATTTCCAAAGCCCCATATCGAATGGCTCCTATTGAACTTCAGGAGTTAAAGATCCAACTGCAGGAATTGTTAGACATTGGCTTTATTCGTCCTAGTACTTCTCCTTGGGGTGCTCCTGTTCTATTCGTGAAGAAGAAAGATGGAAGTATGCGACTTTGTATTGATTATCGGGAGTTGAATCATGTCACCATCAAAAATAGGTACCCATTGCCACGTATTGATGACCTGTTTGACCAGTTGCAAGGAGCACAATTCTTTTCAAAGATCGATCTTCGTTCTGGATATCATCAGCTGAAGGTTAGAACTGAGGATATTCCAAAGACGGCTTTTAGAACTCGGTACGGGCATTATGAATTCCTAGTCATGTCCTTTGGATTGACTAATGCTCCTGCTGCCTTCATGGATATGATGAACCGGGTATTCAAGGAATATTTGGATCACTTTGTGGTCGTCTTTATTGATGACATCCTTATTTATTCCAAAAGCCGTGAAGATCATGAGCAACACTTGAGGCTGGTACTCCAAAAGCTTCGTGAATACAAGCTTTATGCCAAGTTGAAGAAATGCGAGTTCTGGCTGGAGGAGGTAGCATTCCTTGGGCACGTAGTATCAAGTCGTGGAATATCGGTTGACCCGGCAAAGATTGAAGCTATTCAAAGCTGGGAGCAACCTAAATCAGTGACCGAAGTACGTAGCTTTCTTGGTTTAGCTGGTTATTATCGGAGATTCGTGGAAGGATTTTCTCGAATCGCTACTCCATTAACTCAGCTGACTCGAAAAGATACAAAGTTCGGTTGGAGCGAAGAATGTGAGCAGAGTTTTCAAGAACTCAAGAGGAGACTCATTTCAGCACCTGTTCTAACAATACCATCTGGCTCGGAGGGATTTGTCATCTACAGTGATGCTTCGAGCAAAGGGTTGGGATGCGTTCTCATGCAACATGGAAAAGTCATAGCCTATGCATCAAGACAACTCAAGGAATATGAGAGGAATTATCCTACTCATGATCTAGAGTTGGCAGCTGTTGTCTTTGCACTTAAAATTTGGAGGCATTACTTGTATGGGGAGAAGGTGGAGATCTTTACGGATCATAAAAGCCTCAAATATTTCTTCACTCAAAAGGAACTCAACATGCGACAACGACGTTGGCTTGAACTGTTGAAAGATTATGATCATACCATTCAATACCATCCTGGAAAAGCGAACGTGGTAGCTGACGCATTGAGTAGAAGATCATATGCAAGTACGAGTGCGATATTGTCAACACAAAGGCCCATTTTGTGTGATTTGCAAAGGATGGAGATAGAGTTAAAGACTCCAGGGACCCATGTGATGATGGCGAATATACGAGTAGAACCGACTTTAATCGATAAAGTTAAAGCTGCTCAAGCTACAGACCTGGAGCTGATGCGTATGAGGAAGAAAGTGCAAGAAGGTGCTATGCCGGAAGCAAGAATCGATGAAGAAGGAATACTTCGAGTCAACTCCAGACTTTGTGTTCCTAACAACCCTGATTTAAAGTATGAAATCATGATGGAGGCGCACAACACACCGTTTGCAATCCATCCTGGAAGTACCAAAATGTATCATGATCTTCGTCATACATTTTGGTGGAGCAATATGAAGAGAGAGATAGCGTTGTTTATCTCAAGGTGTCTAACTTGTCAACGAGTCAAAGCGGAGCATCAAGTACCAAAAGGTCCATTGCAACCACTTGAAATTCCAGAATGGAAGTGGGAGCACATTACCATGGATTTCGTTACCGGTCTTCCTAGGGTTTCTCAAGGTATTGATGCGATTTGGGTCATTGTTGATAGATTGACCAAGTCTGCTCATTTCTTACCGATACGAGAAACTTATACACTTGAACGTCTTGCTCGTATGTACATAAACGAGATTGTAAGACTGCATGGTATGCCAGTATCCATAGTTTCTGACCGAGACCCAAGATTCACTTCACGATTTTGGGTTAGTTTACAAAAAGCTATGGGCACGGATTTACGATTTAGTTCAGCATATCATCCTCAGACGGACGGACAATCAGAGAGGACTATTCAAACTCTTGAAGATCTATTAAGACTCTGTGTCTTTGACTTCAAGGGAAGTTGGGACAAGTTCTTACCATTGGTGGAGTTTTCCTACAACAACAGTTATCAAGCAAGTATTGGCATGGCTCCATTCGAAGCATTGTATGGAAGAAAATGTCGTTCTCCAGTATGCTGGGATGAGGTGGGTGAAGCAACGTTGTTGGGACCGGAGTTGGTACGTATGACTACAGAAAAGATTCAAACGATCCGACAACGTATAAAAACCTCACAAGATCGACAAAAGAGTTATGCTGATCTTCATCGAAAGGACGTGGAATTTGATGTAGGAGATCATGTGTTCTTACGTGTTGCTCCATGGAAAGGAGTTACGAGATTTGGAAAGAGAGGAAAGCTCAATCCTCGATTCATCGGTCCATTTTTAATCCTCGATCGAGTAGGAACTGTGGCTTATAGACTCGCTTTACCGCCAAGTATGTCTCGTGTTCATAACGTTTTTCACATATCCATGTTACGCAAATATGTGGAAGACCCGAACCACATTATTGAGTTAGAACCGGACGAAATAGCGGAGGATTTGACGTATGAAGAAGTTCCTGTTCAAATCTTGGATAAGAAGGAACATATTCTACGCTCCAAGGTTATACCTCAAGTCAAAGTTTTGTGGAGAAACCACGATGTTGAGGAAATGACTTGGGAGTTAGAATCTGAAATGAAATCAAGGTATCCTTACCTCTTCGACATACCAGGTACGTACCCTAATTTCGAGGGCGAAATTTCATAAGAAGGGGAGGTTGTAAGACCCCAACTTTTATAAATAAAGATGAATTTTCTATAAATATCATTTTTGAATATTATGGAGTTAATTTGATATAATGTTATAGTTGTGGGTAATATTTATAAATTTTGCAAAGTACGCAAGTTGTTATATAATATTCGATTGGTCGGGGAATATTCGTTTTAACAGGGAATATTCGTACAACGGCACAATCATTGGTGGACCCCACAACGGAATTATTGTCGGATTGAGAAAACGACAAAAATATTTTATTAAAAATAACGGCGGAAGTTTTACCATTGTTACTGTTGAACTACTCGGTAGTAAAAGTACAGTAATACGTGTGGTTGCATAGTAGCACACGGTATTGATTATTAATGCTTATGTGAGAAGTCACTCAGTTTGATTCAATTATTGTCAGTTAATAATATGAATTATTTAGCGATAATGACGTTTTGTTTTATTCGTATTATTAACGTAATAAAACAGAAACATCTTTTTATATAAAACAAAATACTTTATTAAAGTTATTCTATAAATAGAATATATTATATTTTATTTAAAAGATTTTTCTTTAAATATGGACCGTCAGATTAAAGTAATCAATCTGGACCGTTCATGGATTAGTTACTATGCATTCTATTTTTCTATAAATAGCAGCTCATTCCTTCATTATTTCTTACGAATTCACTGAACTCTAGAGAGAGAAACTATAGAGAGAAATTATAGAGAGAGAAGAAGAGTATTCTGCTACTTAACTACTTCCTTATTTCAGCTTTTCTTTAAAACGGTAAGGGGTGTTATTCTTTCTTATTCATGAAGAGAACTGTTGTTATTCCATTTCTTATTATTCTGTTGGAATAACCTGTATACGCGGTCTACCCTATACTTGGTGACATTCTTCTATTATTCTGTTGGAACATCCTGTCTGTGTGTTTTACACCGGACCTGGTTCCGTTTTTATTATTATTCTGTTGGAACATCCTGTCTGTGTGTTTTACACCGGACCTGGTTCCATTATTTATTATTCTGTCGGAATATCCTGTCTGTGCGTTTACGCCGGACCTGGTTCCATTATTTATTATTCTGTTGGAATAACCTGTTTGTGCGTTCTATCGCATGCGTGGTGATTTCTTTTGTTATTCCATTCTTTATTATACTCAGTTGGTTAAGTTTTGACTTCTATACTCCATGAAATTTGTGGAATATCCTTGATAATTGCTGTTCATCCAGTATCTTTTCATGAAAATATTCTTCTAAGTATTCTTGAATTTTACTCCACAAAGCAGTATCATGTTGACAATTTTAATTCTTGGATAAATTAATTCTTGAACTTGTTTTATTGAATTCTTATATCATTGTCATCATCCTCATGTTTATAAAATGTTAAAAGTCATCTGTGGCTTGTAGTGCATAGATGGACTTGGTATGATTATGACCAGGAATTATTCGGTATAATCATGACCGTAATGTTACAAATGATGTGGTAAAAGTCCTCATTGGCCCGTAGTGCGTTGATGGACAGTTGTTGGCATGATCATGACCATTAATGAATACACGAATATCCTTGGCCGTAGTGCAGGGGTGATTCGATGATGTGAATTTTATTAAGCTGAGTCCCAGCGATAACAGTGTTGAAAAACCTTTTAAATCATAAAAGATAGTAGAGTTTATTTTTTACTTGACTCTTTTAATGGATTGCTTATTCCGCTGCAGTTAAACTTGATGTCTATTATATTTTATCAGTTTAACATTGTTGAAGGCTAATGATAATTTATTCTGCATTATCTTAGTCATAATATTTCTTACTGGGCTAGTTGAGCTCACCCTTTCTTTCACTGTTCTCTTCAGGAAATGAGAACGTAGCTGGGGCAAGTCGGGGAACGGAGTGATGGTTCGAATGATAGTATTAGTTAGTAGTCCTCACTATTCTATGTAATAGTGCGTTAATAAATGTAATGAGGACTCCTTTTGAGTATGAATACTCTCTAGAAGATAATATTTGTATTCAAACTCACAGTTTATGTTTTGTCGTATTGTACACGACAGTTGTATTAGTAAATTGTATTTGTATTCTGTACTATGTATCTGACGACCCAAGATGGGTGATGTATACCTATTTTTAGGGGCGTCACAAGCATGGCTGGTACTTATCTGTGGAAGGATTGATGGAAATGAAGACCAATGTATGTTTCTCGATTCTACAATTGCACAAGTTTTTATGTTACCTTTTCTTTTAAGCATGTCTGCTCTAAGTTCTAAACTATCAGATATCTCACAATACTCGAGATCACATGACACATTTCTCTCTTCTTTTTTGTCTGTTAGAAGTAATGTATTCTCATAGCTACTGAGCAATGAACCATTAGTTCCTATATTATTTAATTGTACGAGTAAGTTTTCAACTTGTTTCTAAGCCATCTTCTATATCTATTAGTGCTGAGCTATGTATTTTGCTGCTTTTTAATAGGTTGATTGTCTCAGTGGATTGGGTTGCACACATTATGGTATATCTATTGATTGATCCTCCCTTGTATAATGTAATCCTTTCAGATATTTTATATCCAATTACGATCCTATATGGTTTGTTTTGTTGCTTTGCTATAGTCCTTTATTAATTTGAAAGTTATGTCAAATGTAAGTCAAGTTCACTTATTTATTTATAATATTTATTCCGATAAATAAGTGGAGGTCCAATAATGTTTGAAGTATTAATTCTCAGTTGATGCAAGGACCTTGGTTCAACAAGCAAGAAATGAAGCAGTTGAGTTTCGTCACAAATATGGATATGTGATGCATGTTGATTAACTTGCTAGATGGTAATATAAGTTTCTATTGACTATTGTCTTATGTTGTGTATCTAGACTTAAAGGAACATTATGCCACTTTGTTACTTGGTAGGCAGTTTCTTTTATTAGTTGGTAATTACATTTCATTGAATTTTTCATCTGCTAATTCTATTCATATGATCTGAGTTGGGAATGTGTTAAGTTTCCACTTTTACTATTTCATTCAATTATGTATTGAAAATTATAGTTGAATGCAGTGTCCTTTTCTCTTTTAACTAAAATGGCA
Source organism: Panax notoginseng (assembly GCA_016801055.1). Classification (NCBI taxonomy): domain Eukaryota; kingdom Viridiplantae; phylum Streptophyta; class Magnoliopsida; order Apiales; family Araliaceae; genus Panax; species Panax notoginseng. The sequence goes on from CM029023.1 coordinate 129,781,236, forward strand.
GTTTAGTGAACCATATAGAATAATGTGATGCTATGAGGTTTTTGGGGAAATTTCATGCTTATTATATATAATTGTTTTTCTTGTATATTGATAATATAATTCATTTCATATCGTCCCTCTTCTTTCTTTTTTGAGAGAAGACTAGTATGCATCATGTATCTGTCTCGCATATGAGAATAAAGTCTATTCTTCAGGGGGTGACATCTTCTGTTCTTTAGGTTTGTTGTGGTTGAATCCATGCTCATTTAGGTTGTGTTTCACCATTATATTTTTGCCATTGTTTTTTTCGTATATTTTGGTTCTATTATTTTTCCCTGCATCTTACTATTGTTTGACAAGTATTTCCAAAAACTCATACTTACATTTAGAGTATTTCATGTACTTCTAAAACCTTTTTTCCATGTATTACAAGTGGTCTCTTACATGTATTTCATATAGTTCTAAAACCTTTTTTCCATCTTATTTACATTTGTTTGTATGTATTAGGTCAAGATGGCAAATGACTGCATTGGTGAAGAAGTAGAGAAATTGGTGGCTGATGAAATACCAGAAGGGGGTGGTCTTCTCCTCAAGAATGTGAGAAATAAAGAGGAAGAGAAGAATAACCCTGAATTTGCAAAGAAGCTAACATCTCTAGCAGACGTGTATGTTAATGATGCATTTGGCACTGCGCATAGAGCCCATGCTTCCACCGAAGGCGTTGCAAAGTATTTGAAGCCTACTGTTGCTGGATTCCTGATGCAGAAGGTTTGTGTTTCTGAGCTCAACACCTTGTTCAAATCTCTGTTAGCACTGACCTTTAAGAGAAGTCAAATCAACAATCTAGTTCCATTTCAATGGTCTCAGATTTAGAATCATCCTGCTGTCTAATGTGATTTAGAAACTTAAAGTTATTGCCTATAAGAATCTTTTGATAAAAAAAATAGTTTTGGTTAGAAGGCAACATTTACTATTCAACATTTACCTCTTTTTAGAACCATTAAACCAAATTCATGTGTTCACAAAAATTTAGTAAATGTTTCCATGTTATGCAATTCTTTTATGACTTGATTAGTCGATTATTCCAGCTATAGAATGTTAGTAGGATCAATGTTTTGCATGGTAATCAACTTCATTTCTCTATCTCTGTCTCACACACAAAAACACACATACACCCATATGAGCTCAATTGCAGAATGCGTTTCATACTCTTTAGTTAAGGACTAGTTTAATTTTTTGTTATTTGCTGATTGTTTTGCCTCATAGATATATCAATATATATAAAATTTCTGGAGCTGATTGTAATGTTTCATGTTCTTATTTATGAAATATATAATATGTTGCATGTCCTTTCTTTCGGTAGTGAACTGATCATTGTTGTTTTTGTGATTTCAGTGTGATTCAGTTCTGTTCCATTGCATTTGCATACGATGCTCAAGCTACTGCTGCTCCAATTGATTTGCTCATGCTATTACTGCTGCTCAAATTGGTTTGCTCAAGTTACTACTGCTGCTCAAATTGATCAGGATTGAAGCTTGAACTTTGGACATTGATTGATTTGCAGAAAGCTAGAAATGTAGATTTGCAGTCATGACTCATGAATTGCTTCTATTTAAAGTTATTGCCTTGATGTAATGATGTTACTAGAAATTATATCATAGTATAATTAATATTATAAATATATCTTTGTAATATTTTGTAACACATGTATTTTTATATATAAATAAAAATAAAGTTTTTTAAATTTTTCATTTTTTGTCTCATTTTGGTGTGATCCATCTCAGCTCGAGCTCGAATAAAAAGACTCACGAATTACTCGTTGTGAAAACGACTCGAGTAACTTCGAGTTGAGTAGTATCGAGTAATTAATCGAGTAGAACTTGAGTAGCCTTGGAAATTATCAGTTCGAATTCGAGTCAAATCTGAATACAAATTTTTTGATCCGAGTCGAGCTTGAGCATTAGGGTGTTCGAATCGACTCGAGATCATTTTCACCCCTAAAAACAGTGTTGACACGCACATAGAGAGATCACCTTCTGACCTACGTATCAATATTGAGTTGATCAATTGACCAAAATTAACTTTATGCTAACCACTCGACTCATCAGTCTTCTAATTGGTGTGCTCTCTATTTTTATAGATCATTTATAATATTGCTTATAATGTTGCGGTTTTTTATACCCTGCCTTCACAATGTTGTTATGACATTTATTTAGCGTGGTATGAAATAATATACTACACATATGTTTAAGGAAATTGTGTTATTTTATATTGTTATTCGTAGTAAAAAAAAGATATTTTTTTCGTGAAAGAAGACTCATTAAATCCATTAAAAAAAGACTCTTTAAAAATTATGTGTCATTTTATATTGTTAACCATGTATACTCGACATGTAACCGTTTATTATTTAATCAATTTTTATTTCATCAATGTATGCATTTTTTATTTTGATAGCATATACTAACAGTAACCATACTCATGTAATAATTTTTGTCAAAAAATAATTATTGCCTATTCTTATATCTAATCTTTTGTTATCGAAATATTATTATAAATTTTGAGTTTAAATTAAATCAAATCAAATTCATTAAATCAAAACTTAATTTACTATCCAATAACATTCATTTTGACCCAATTAGAGATATATTTTGACCTCTTTTGAGTTAATTCGTAAAATCTTAAAATTCTAAATTAATATGAAGTTATTTAATTTTAATATAAAAAAATATAACAATCGTAAACTAACTATAAAGTACTATTAATTACTACATCATCTTTGTTGTTTTTAAAATTTTAACGAAATTATATTAATTTGGAGTTTTAAGATTTCGCGAACTGATTTTAAAAAGTCAAAATTTATATCTAATTTTGGAACGAAGGCAGTTTTTTTTTTTTAAAACAATACAAATTGGACTCTTTTTAAGAGTACAAGGTAGAATACAACTATATAAATGCTTATATATAATATTTGGTAATTAAAGATACGAAAAAAGAAAAGAAAATGTTATTTTGGGATAAAGAGACTTTTTAAAATAAATATGTTTTCTAAGCATGTTTCGCACATATGTTAAAAATGGTGTTAGGCCACTTATTCTCTTCTACATTAATGAATTTCTGAATTTAGATTAATTAAGATTTATATATAATTAATTCCAAGTTGTTATATATTTATAGAGGAGTAGTTGATCGTAGTGGTTACCGTCTTCACAGCATGCGCGTAAATGTATTAACCGAATAATTATGAAAATGTTATTGTCCAATAATGGTAAGTTTAAAATTTGAAATATAAATGGACCTATATTTGACTTCTAACTATATTATTACAGCTCATACAACCTGTTGGGTCCCGATATTTCCTCTACTGGGCCGGACGTATTGGGCCTCCCAATTTACTTAGCCTAGTGGACCTTTACTATTAAGTCTTCTAGCCATTGGGCTTAACCTTTACCATGTCTTTATTGTCTCTCCTTAAACATTGGGCTGGATCAAGCGGTCGGTCCATAAAATCTTTTAATATCTAAGACTTTGACTGGTAATGATGAAAAAGGAGAGCAGTTGACCAAAAGTCTGCAGATCATTAATGTGGATGGAATTTTATCCGGCCGGCGGCAGAAACAGTAGAAAAAGGTGACAACCTGCATGCACACGGCTAAGACCAGAGAGAAGCAGGGGGCTGTGTCTGATCGTGGTTGGTGGCACAAAAAATCGAGTATGAGAGTATAACCGAGCAAGGGGGTCTCCTAACGAAAGGTACGCATACACTTTCTATCTAGCTCAACACACTAGACATTTTTTTACACTCTCCATTGTTAAACCTTGAACGCCTGTATTGACTCTCACGCCGGAGCTATCCCCCGACGGTCCAGCCGTCAAGCTTTTGGTGTTGATCGTGTTTTCTGTGCAGGATTAGGACGTCTTACGTGATTGGGACGTCATCAAAGATCTTGGCGTTAACATTGGCGCTAGAAGGAGGGCTGAGTTCTAGTGTTCCAGAGCTTTCAATCACAAATATTCATTTGTTCCACGCTCTCAAGGATGGGGAAGAGCAGAGCAGACACGCCTGAGGGACAACCGATGACTGTTGGTGATTCACCACCACGAGTGTGACGCCCCCAAAATAGGTATACAACACCCATTCTGAGTCGCCAAATACATGGTACAGAAAGCAAACTACAACTTTAATAATACAATTGTCGTGCAAAATACGACAACACATACTGTGAGTTTAAATACAAATATTGTCTTCTAGACAATATCCACACTCAAATAAATTCTCATTACAATTATTCAAACACTATTTTACAGAAATAGTGAGGACTGCTAAAACATCTTTCTAGAATCATCACTCCATACCCCGACTAGATCCTGCTATGTTCTCACCTCCTGAGAAGAAAAATGGAACAAAAAGGAAAAGGGTGAGCTCAACTAGCCCAGTAAAGAATATTATGACTAAGATAATATACAACAAATTATCGTTAGTCTTCAACAAGGAAAAATCTGATAGAATATAATCGACAACAAGTTTTAGATCAACAACTGCAGCGGAAACATCAAACCATTAGAAGAGTCAAGTAGAGAAAGAATTCTACTATCTTCTAATATTTAAAAGTCCATCATCAATATTTTATCCCTGTAACATCAATTAATAATCATCTTTATCCAAATATTCATCTTTGCACTACAGGCCAAAGATATTCATTTGTATCACCTGTCAGTCATGTTCATCTCAACACCTGTTCATCTTTGCACTACAGGCCAAAGATATTCATCAAGTAATTATACATCTTTGCACTACAGGCCAAAGATATTCATTAATATCATCATTTAGGACTGAGGATGATGAAAAATATCTTAAAGAGAACGAATCCAATGAGACAGAAGGACAAATAGTAAGGATTCGTATAACAGTTTATTCAAGATCAATAATACTTCATAATAATCAATTGTGAAGCAGAATTCAAAAATAAAGATCAAAACATGGATACAATCAAAGATAGTAACCATAATAGACATCTTGGACAAAAAGAAAAAATTTTATTTTTCGGTGAATAGTGCCGTATTCGTGAATAGTGCCGTATACGTGAATAGTACCGTATACGTGAATAGTAACCCCGACACAAAAAGTTCCAAATTTGATAAAAACTCATATCAATATTTCAGCATAATGATATTGAAGAAAATAATATCATTTAAGAAGAAAATAATATTCCTTACCTCAAAATATCAGTACTTCTGATCGGAATACCGGTATAAGGCTGAAAGAACTTGCTCTGATGAATAGAAACTCTCAAAGTATCTAAATACTCACAAAATACACTCAATAATCTAGAGAGAGAAAGAGAGAAAACTTGTTTCTGGTGTGATTTTCAATTCTAACTTAGCCCTCTATTTATAGGAAAATTTTAGTAGGTTTGACCTGCAACCTGATGGCTTTACCTGCTACTATTCCCACCCACCACATTTGAAATATAATTCAGCACATTTCTTCACCAACCACAAGTGGGGCCCACCAATTCTAGAATTTTCCATCAAAATGATAAACTCTGAAAATTTAACAATTTCTGAACCAGTCATCTTGTAAAATTCATAATAAATCATACGTTCATTTTTAACGGTTCAAAATTTGTGGACATATACTCAACTTATATATGTATAACATATCCAAAAATTACCACGATCCAACGGTCGGATTAAAAATTATAACACCCCGCAATATTTCTCAAAAACCCTGATTTGATTTTAATACCTCCATTCCGATAAAAATACTGATAAAACACCTCAACATTAACTCCTTCATTTTTAACCACAAAAATATATCCCTCATTTATATCCACATAAAATAAATATTTCCTTATCATATGAATCAATAATTAATTATTCACAAATAATATTACAGAATCACATTTATGACAACCAGGCCGTTCCCAGGAAAGAGGGGGCTTTCCAATAAGGATTTCTCCTTACTGGCGCGCAATTAGATGACCAAACCTCTCCTTAGACAGAACTTTCTAGACATTGCCAATAATGTTATCTAATAATATTATTCAAATAATATGAATTATTGATCTGATAATGGAAAATACTGTGCAGCAACAATTATTGAAACAACAATAATATAAAATACCAATGCAACAATTATTGAATCAATAAAATAAAATATTGAACAATAACTACTGTAACAATTATTGAGTAGTGCCTTCTTACGTAAGAATCAATAATTGGTGCAATACCGTGTGCTACTGTATTTTAACCACCGGGTATTCCAACAGTATTAACGGTAACAACTACGCCGTTATTTATAAATAACTTATACTTGTCATTTTCTTCATCCAATCGCTTTCCGTTATGGGGCCCACACAAGGCTGCGCCGTCGTACGAATATTCCCCGACAGCAAGAATATTCCACGACCAAACGAATATTCCCCGACAAAATGAATATTTTATAACCACTTGCTTATTTTGCAAAATTTGCACATTTCACCCATAACCAAAGTATTATATCAAATTAACCCCTTATTATTCACAATAATATTTAGAGAAAATTTGATTTTATTCATTAATAAGTTGGGGTCTTACAACCTCCCCTCCTTATGAAATTTCGTCCTCGAAATTGACGTACGTACCTGATATTTCGAAAAGGTGAGGATACCTCGCTTTCATTTCTGATTCCAACTCCCAGGTCATTTCTTCAATAGCATGGTTTCTCCACAAAACCTTAACTTGTGGTATAACCTTCGTGCGTAGGACATGCTCTTTCCTATCCAAGATCTTAACAGGTACCTCCTCGTACGTTAAATCTTCAGCTATCTCGTCTGGTTCTAACTCAATAATGTGGTTCGGGTCTTTAACATATTTACGAAGCATAGATATGTGAAAAATATTATGAACACGAGACATGCTTGGAGGTAATGCGAGTCTATATGCCACATTTCCTATTCGCTCAAGAATCTCAAATGGACCAACAAATCTTGGATTGAGCTTTCCTCTCTTCCCAAATCTTGTAACTCCCTTCCATGGTGCAACACGTAATAATACATGATCCCCAATATTAAATTCCACGTCCTTCCGATGAAGATCCGCATAACTCTTTTGTCGATCCTGTGCCGTTTGTATACGTTGTCGAATCGTTTGGATCTTCTCTGTAGTAATGCGTACCAACTCTGGTCCCAACAATGTTGCTTCACCCACCTCGTCCCAGCATACTGGAGAACGACATTTTCTTCCATACAACGCCTCGAATGGAGCCACACCTATGCTCGCCTGATAACTGTTGTTGTAGGAGAATTCCACCAATGGTAGGTACTTATCCCAACTCCCTTTGAGATCTAGGACACAAAGTCTTAATAGATCTTCAAGAGTTTGAATAGTCCTCTCTGATTGTCCGTCCGTTTGAGGATGGTATGCCGAACTGAATCGTAAATCCGTGCCCATAGCTTTCTGCAAGCTAACCCAAAATCGTGAAGTGAATCTTGGGTCACGATCCGAAACTATGGATACTGGCATGCCATGCAATCTCACAATCTCATTCACGTACATACTAGCAAGACGTTCAAGGGAATAAGTCTCACGTATCGGCAAGAAATGAGCGGACTTGGTTAATCTATCAACAATAACCCAAATCGCATCTATGCCTTGAGAAACCTTGGGAAGACCCGTAACAAAATCCATAGTAATGTGTTCCCACTTCCATTTCGGGATCTCAAGTGGTTGCAATGGACCCTTTGGCACTTGATGCTCCGCCTTTACACGTTGACAAGTTAAACATCTCGAGATAAACTCCGCGATCTCTCTTTTCATATTGCTCCACCAAAATGTATGTCGAAGATCGTGATACATTTTGGTACTCCCAGGATGGATTGCAAACGGTGTGTTGTGTGCCTCCATCATTATTCTATGCCTCAAGTCAAAATCGTTAGGAACACAAAGTCTGGAGTTGACTCGAAGTATTCCTTCTTCATCGATTCTTGCTTCTGGAATAGCACCTTCTTGCACTTTCTTCTTCATACGCATCAGCTCCATGTCCGTAGCTTGAGCAGCTTTAACTTTATCGATTAAAGTCGGTTCTACTCGTATATTTGATATCATCATGTGGGTACTTGGAGCCTTCATCTCTATCTCCATCCTTTGTAAGTCATACAAAATAGGCCTTTGTGTTAACAATATTGCACTCGTACCCGCATATGATCTTCTACTCAATGCGTCAGCTACTACGTTTGCTTTTCCAGGATGATATTGGATGGTATGATCGTAATCTTTCAACAGCTCGAGCCAACGTCGCTGCCGCATGTTGAGTTCCTTTTGGGTGAAGAAATATTTGAGGCTTTTATGATCTGTATAGATCTCCACTTTCTCCCCATACAGGTAGTGTCTCCAGATCTTCAACGCAAAAACGACTGCTGCCAACTCCAAATCATGAGTAGGATAATTCCTCTCATAATCTTTGAGTTGTCGTGAGGCATAGGCTATGACTTTCCCATGTTGCATGAGAACACATCCTAACCCTTTGCCTGAAGCATCGCTGTAGATAACAAATCCATCCGAACCAGATGGTATTGTCAGAACAGGTGCCGAAATGAGTCTCCTCTTGAGTTCTTGGAAACTCTTCTCGCATTCCTCACTCCATACGAATTTTGTATCTTTCCGAGTCAGCTGAGTTAACGGAGTAGCGATTCGAGAAAATCCTTCCACAAATCTCCGATAATAACCAGCTAAGCCTAGAAAGCTACGTACTTCGGTTACCGACTTCGGTTGTGTGACGCCCCCAAAATTAGGTATACATCACCCATCTTGGGTCGTCAGATACATAGTACAGAATACAAATACAACTTAATAATACAACTGTCGGGTACAATACGACAAAACATAAACTGTGAGTTTGAATACAAATATTATCTTCTAGAGAGTATTCATACTCAAAAAGAGTCCTCATTATATTTATTAACACACCATTACATAGAATAGTGAGGACTACTAACTAATACTATCATTCGAACCATCACTCCGTACCCCGACTTGTCCCAGCTACGTTCTCATTTCCTGAAGAGAACAGTGAAAGAAAGGGTGAGCTCAACTAGCCCAGTAAGAAATATTATGACTAAGATAATGCAGAATAAATTATCATTAGCCTTCAACAATGTTAAACTGATAAAATATAATAGACATCAAGTTTAACTGTAGCGGAACAAGCAATCCATTAAAAGAGTCAAGTAGAAAATAAACTCTACTATCTTTTATGATTTAAAAGATTTTCCAACACTGTGATCGCTGAGACTCAGCTTAATAAAATAATCCACATCATCGAATCACCCCTGCACTACGGCCAAGGATATTCGTATATTCATTAATGGTCATGATCATGCCAACAACTGTCCATCAATGCACTACGGGCCAATGAGGACTTTTACCACATCATTTGTAACATTACGGTCATGATTATACCGAATAATCCCTGGTCATAATCATACCAAGTCCATCTATGCACTACAGGCCACAGATGACTTTCAACATTTTATAAACATGAGGATGATGACAATGATATAAGAATTCAATAAAACAAGTTCAAGAATTAATTTATCCAAGAATTAACAACGTCCAAATTGTCAACATGATACTGCTTTGTGGAGTAAAATTCAAGAATGCTTAGAAGAATATTTTCATGAAAAGATACTGGATGAAACGCAATTATCAAGGATATTCCACAAATTTCATGGAGTATAGAAGTCAAAACTTAACCAACTGAGTACAATAAAGAATGGAATAACAAAAAAAATCACCATGCATGCGATAGACCGCACAGACAGGTTATTCCAACAGAATAATAAATAATGGAACCAGGTCCGGCGTAAACGCACAGACAGGATATTCCGACAGAATAATAAATAATGGAACCAGGTCCGGCGTAAACGCACAGACAGGATATTCCGACAGAATAATAAAATAATAATAATGGAACCAGGTCCGGTGTAAAACACACAGACAGGATGTTCCAACAGAATAATAATAAAGACGGAACCAGGTCCGGTGTAAAACACACAGACAGGATGTTCCAACAGAATAATAATAAAAACGGAACCAGGTCCGGTGTAAAACACACAGACAGGATGTTCCAACAGAATAATAGAAGAATGTCACCAAGTATAGGGTAGACCGCGTATACAGGTTATTCCAACAGAATAATAAGAAATGGAATAACAAAATTCTCTTCATGAATAAAAAGAATAACATCCCTTACCGTTTTAAAGAAGAGCTGAAATAAGGAAGTAGTTAAGTAGCAGAATACTCTTCTTCTCTCTCTCTATAGTTTCTCTCTATAGTTTCTCTCTCTAGAGTTCAGTGAATTCGTAAGAAATAATGAAGGAATGAGCTGCTATTTATAGAAAAATAGAATGCATAGTAACTAATCCATGAACGGTCCAGATTGATTACTTTAATCTGACGGTCCATATTTAAAGAAAAATCTTTTAAATAAAATAAAATATATTCTATTTATAGAATAACTTTAATAAAGTATTTTGTTTTATATAAAAAGATGTTTCTGTTTTATTACGTTAATAATACGAATAAAACAAAACGTCATTATCGCTAAATAATTCATATTATTAACTGACAATAATTGAATCAAACTGAGTGACTTCTCACATAAGCATTAATAATCAATACCGTGTGCTACTATGCAACCACACGTATTACTGTACTTTTACTACCGAGTAGTTCAACAGTAACAATGGTAAAATTTCCGCCGTTATTTTTATAGAAAGATAATTCTGTCGTTTTCTCAATCCGACAATAATTCCGTTGTGGGGTCCACCAATGATTGTGCCGTCGTACGAATATTCCCCGACAAAAAGAATATTCTCCGACCAAACGAATATTTTATAACAACTTGCTTACTTTGCAAAATTTATAAATATTACCCACAACTATAACATTATATCAAATTAACTCCATAATATTCAAAAATGATATTTATAGAAAATTCATCTTTATTTATAAAAGTTGGGGTCTTACAACCTCCCCTTCTTATGAAATTTCGCCCTCGAAATTAGGGTACGTACCTGGTATGTCGAAGAGGTAAGGATACCTTGATTTCATTTCTGATTCTAACTCCCAAGTCATTTCCTCAACATCGTGGTTTCTCCACAAAACTTTGACTTGAGGTATAACCTTGGAGCGTAGAATATGTTCCTTCTTATCCAAGATTTGAACAGGAACTTCTTCATACGTCAAATCCTCCGCTATTTCGTCCGGTTCTAACTCAATAATGTGGTTCGGGTCTTCCACATATTTGCGTAACATGGATATGTGAAAAACGTTATGAACACGAGACATACTTGGCGGTAAAGCGAGTCTATAAGCCACAGTTCCTACTCGATCGAGGATTAAAAATGGACCGATGAATCGAGGATTTAGCTTTCCTCTCTTTCCAAATCTCGTAACTCCTTTCCATGGAGCAACACGTAAGAACACATGATCTCCTACATCAAATTCCACGTCCTTTCGATGAAGATCAGCATAACTCTTTTGTCGATCTTGTGAGGTTTTTATACGTTGTCGGATCGTTTGAATCTTTTCTGTAGTCATACGTACCAACTCCGGTCCCAACAACGTTGCTTCGCCCACCTCATCCCAGCATACTGGAGAACGACATTTTCTTCCATACAATGCTTCGAATGGAGCCATGCCAATACTTGCTTGATAACTGTTGTTGTAGGAAAACTCCACCAATGGTAAGAACTTGTCCCAACTTCCCTTGAAGTCAAAGACACAGAGTCTTAATAGATCTTCAAGAGTTTGAATAGTCCTCTCTGATTGTCCGTCCGTCTGAGGATGATATGCTGAACTAAATCGTAACTCCGTGCCCATAGCTTTTTGTAAACTAACCCAAAATCGTGAAGTGAATCTTGGGTCTCGATCAGAAACTATGGATACTGGCATACCATGCAGTCTTACAATCTCGTTTATGTACATACGAGCAAGACGTTCAAGTGTATAAGTTTCTCGTATCGGTAAGAAATGAGCAGACTTGGTCAATCTATCAACAATGACCCAAATCGCATCAATACCTTGAGAAACCCTAGGAAGACCGGTAACGAAATCCATGGTAATGTGCTCCCACTTCCATTCTGGAATTTCAAGTGGTTGCAATGGACCTTTTGGTACTTGATGCTCCGCTTTGACTCGTTGACAAGTTAGACACCTTGAGATAAACAACGCTATCTCTCTCTTCATATTGCTCCACCAAAATGTATGACGAAGATCATGATACATTTTGGTACTTCCAGGATGGATTGCAAACGGTGTGTTGTGCGCCTCCATCATGATTTCATACTTTAAATCAGGGTTGTTAGGAACACAAAGTCTGGAGTTGACTCGAAGTATTCCTTCTTCATCGATTCTTGCTTCCGGCATAGCACCTTCTTGCACTTTCTTCCTCATACGCATCAGCTCCAGGTCTGTAGCTTGAGCAGCTTTAACTTTATCGATTAAAGTCGGTTCTACTCGTATATTCGCCATCATCACATGGGTCCCTGGAGTCTTTAACTCTATCTCCATCCTTTGCAAGTCACACAAAATGGGCCTTTGCGTTGTTAATATTGCACTTGTACCCGCATATGATCTTCTACTCAATGCGTCAGCTACCACGTTCGCTTTTCCAGGATGGTATTGAATGGTATGATCATAATCTTTCAACAGTTCAAGCCAACGTCGTTGTCGCATGTTGAGTTCCTTTTGAGTGAAGAAATATTTGAGGCTTTTATGATCCGTAAAGATCTCCACTTTCTCCCCATACAAGTAATGCCTCCAAATTTTAAGTGCAAAGACAACAGCTGCCAACTCTAGATCATGAGTAGGATAATTCCTCTCATATTCCTTGAGTTGTCTTGATGCATAGGCTATGACTTTTCCATGTTGCATGAGAACGCATCCCAACCCTTTGCTCGAAGCATCACTGTAGATGACAAATCCCTCCGAGCCAGATGGTATTGTTAGAACAGGTGCTGAAATGAGTCTCCTCTTGAGTTCTTGAAAACTCTGCTCACATTCTTCGCTCCAACCAAACTTTGTATCTTTCCGAGTCAGCTGAGTTAATGGAGTAGCGATTCGAGAAAATCCTTCCACGAATCTCCGATAATAACCAGCTAAACCAAGAAAGCTACGTACCTCGGTCACTGATTTAGGTTGCTCCCAGCTTTGAATAGCTTCAATCTTTGCCGGGTCAACCGATATTCCACGACTTGATACTACGTGCCCAAGGAATGCTACCTCCTCCAGCCAGAACTCGCATTTCTTCAACTTGGCATAAAGCTTGTATTCACGAAGCTTTTGGAGTACCAGCCTCAAGTGTTGCTCATGATCTTCACGGCTTTTGGAATAAATAAGGATGTCATCAATAAAGACGACCACAAAGTGATCCAAATATTCCTTGAATACCCGGTTCATCATATCCATGAAGGCAGCAGGAGCATTAGTCAATCCAAAGGACATGACTAGAAATTCATAATGCCCGTACCGAGTTCTAAAAGCCGTCTTTGGAATATCCTCAGTTCTAACCTTCAGCTGATGATATCCAGAACGAAGATCGATCTTTGAAAAGAATTGTGCTCCTTGCAACTGGTCAAACAGGTCATCAATACGTGGCAATGGGTACCTGTTTTTGATGGTGACATGATTCAACTCCCGATAATCAATACAAAGTCGCATACTTCCATCTTTCTTCTTCACGAACAGAACAGGAGCACCCCAAGGAGAAGTACTAGGACGAATAAAACCAATGTCTAACAATTCCTGCAGTTGGGTCTTTAACTCCTGAAGTTCAATAGGAGCCATTCGATATGGGGCTTTGGAAATGGGTTTTGTACCGGGTTCAAGGTCGATACAAAATTCAATTTCACGCTCTGGGGGTAGGCCAGGAAGTTCTTCAGGGAATACGTCAGGGAATTTATTAACAATAGAAATATCATTCAAAACTGACGTATTTTTGTTTAGATCTGTGACATGAGCTAAGAAAGCTTGACATCCGTTTTTCAATAAACGAATAGCTTTATGGCTTGAGATGACAGCGATTGATTTTAATGGTTTGGTTGCTTGAATTCGCATAATAGGTCGATTAGGAATATGAAAGCTAACAACCTTACGAAAACAATCAATTTTTGCATGATGAGTAGTTAACCAATCAATCCCTAGAATCACGTCAAATGCAAGTATTTTTAATGAAATAAGATCGACAGGTAATGTGTGGGTACCAACTTGAACCAAACAAGACTTATAAACCGTGGATGTAATGAAGGTTTCTCCCAATGGAGTTTCAACTGCTAAGTCAAAGTCTAATTTCTCCGGAATCAAATTTAATCGATGAGCGCAAGTAGGAGAAATAAAAGAATGGGTTGAACCGGTATCAAATAAAGTATAGACTTCGTTAGAGTTTATGATAAGCTTACCCGTGATGACCTCATTCGGGTTCCTTGCTTTCTGGGAGGTCACAACAAACGCTCTCCCTTGCACAACCGGTTTTGACTTTTCTGGGACGGCCTTTGGTGCCTCCATCCTAGCTGAATTTGTCTTCGGTAAACGACAAAATCGGGCTAAATGACCTTCTCTTCCACAATTATAACATGCTTTGGACGGCATCGCGCAGTTTGGACTGATGTGCCCCTCCCCTCCGCATTTGAAACATATGATAGGTGGTCGTTCTCCTTCCTTAACGACAGGTGCTGGTGCTGACGTCTTTCCATCATTGTTGAATCTCCTCTTCTTGAAATGTCCATTCTTATTGTTTTGGCCCTGATTACCACCGAAGTGGTTACCATTTCTGGCCTGTTGATTCCCTCCACGCTTGTTGTCACCGCTTCGATGACTGCTCTCACTGGTATTATCATTTTGCCGGCTGCTCTCTTTTGGTTGCGTTATCTCGTTATCGCGCTCCACCAACTGAGCCCTATTTACAACATCTGAATACAAACACAGTTTATGAGAAACAAGATGTTGACGTATCTCCGGCTTCAAACCTCTTAAAAACATCCGCGTCATTCTTTCTTCATTATCCACCAGGTGGGACGCAAACCGGGATAACTCCGCAAATTTTGCCTCGTACTGCGACACGGTCATATTATTCTGCTCCAATTTGATGAACTCCACCTCCTTCATGTGACGAATACTCTCGGGAAAGTATTTGTCGTTAAACAGCTCTTGGAACTTCTCCCAAGACATCTTCAGTGCGGCAGGTTGAGTACGCTTTATCGATTCCCACCAGTAATCTGCCTCTCCTCGCAACATAAAGGCGGCAAAGGGAACCTTTTGCTCCTCGGAGCAACCCAAGACATCAAATATCTTGGTGATCTGCTTTATCCATGTTTCAGCTACAAGTGGTTTGGGTTCTCCCTTAAACTCCGGTGGTCCCAGCTCCTTAAACTGTTTAGCGGTGACCGCCTGAGAGTTTCCAGTATTTCCACCTACGTTGTGGACAGGAGCCGCTTTCACCTGTTGTTGCATGAATTGCATAAAGCCTCTGAACATTTGATCATTCATCATTTGGTCAGTGTTGTTGTTTGCATGAGGATTGTCACCTTCCTGATGCACATTATCCTGATTATTGATATGTGGTGAATCAACAGTCGTCTGTGCTCCATTGCTATTCTCAACATTCTCAGATGCCATTTTCAGATACTGCCACAAAATAAAAATTAATTGATATGTCATATATTATCCTTATATTATGACCGACCAATTAAATACCATGCAAATAAACTTAGGTATGTCATACTAGCGAAGGAATTCCCCGTCTCTCCCCTCCTAGTTCTATTCTCACATCTTAGCCAGGGATCATATCCCTAAGCTCTGATACCAACTGTGACGCCCCCAAAATTAGGTATACATCACCCATCTTGGGTCGTCAGATACATAGTACAGAATACAAATACAACTTAATAATACAACTGTCGTGTACAATACGACAAAACATAAACTGTGAGTTTGAATACAAATATTATCTTCTAGAGAGTATTCATACTCAAAAGGAGTCCTCATTACATTTATTAACACACCATTACATAGAATAGTGAGGACTACTAACTAATACTATCATTCGGACCATCACTCCGTACCCCGACTTGTCCCAGCTACGTTCTCATTTCCTGAAGAGAACAGTGAAAGAAAGGGTGAGCTCAACTAGCCCAGTAAGAAATATTATGACTAAGATAATGCAGAATAAATTATCATTAGCCTTCAACAATGTTAAACTGATAAAATATAATAGACATCAAGTTTAACTGTAGCGGAACAAGCAATCCATTAAAAGAGTCAAGTAGAAAATAAACTCTACTATCTTTTATGATTTAAAAGATTTTCCAACACTTTGATCGCTGAGACTCAGCTTAATAAAATAATCCACATCATCGAATCACCCCTGCACTACGGCCAAGGATATTCGTATATTCATTAATGGTCATGATCATGCCAACAACTGTCCATCAATGCACTACGGGCCAATGAGGACTTTTACCACATCATTCGTAACATTACGGTCATGATTACACCGAATAATCCCTGGTCATAATCATACCAAGTCCATCTATGCACTACAGGCCACAGATGACTTTCAACATTTTATAAACATGAGGATGATGACAATGATATAAGAATTCAATAAAACAAGTTCAAGAATTAATTTATCCAAGAATTAACAACGTCCAAATTGTCAACATGATACTACTTTGTGGAGTAAAATTCAAGAATGATCAGGAGAATATTTTCATGAAAAGATACTGGATGAAACGCAATTATCAAGGATATTTCACACAAATTTCATGGAGTATAGAAGTCAAAACTTAACCAACTGAGTACAATAAAGAATGGAATAACAAAAAAAATCACCATGCATGCGATAGACCGCACAAACAGGTTATTCCAACAGAATAATAAATAATGGAACCAGGTCCGGCATAAACGCACAGACAGGATATTCCGACAGAATAATAAATAATGGAACCAGGTCCGGCGTAAACGCACAGACAGGATATTCCGACAGAATAATAAAGAACAGTATAAATAATGGAACCAGGTCCGGTGTAAAACACACAGACAGGATATTCCAACAGAATAATAATAAAGACGGAACCAGGTCCGGTGTAAAACACACAGACAGGATGTTCCAACAGAATAATAATAAAAACGGAACCAGGTCCGGTGTAAAACACACAGACAGGATGTTCCAACAGAATAATAGAAGAATGTCACCAAGTATAGGGTATTCCGCATATACAGGTTATTCCAACAGAATAATAAAGAAATGGAATAACAGAAATTCTCTTCATGAATACAAAAGAATAATATCCCTTACCGTTTTAAAGAAGAGCTGAAGTAAGGAAGTAGTTAAGTAGCAGAATACTCTTCTTCTCTCTCTCTATAGTTTCTCTCTATAGTTTCTCTCTCTAGAGTTCAGTGAATTCGTAAGAAATAATGAAGGAATGAGCTGCTATTTATAGAAAAATAGAATGCATAGTAACTAATCCATGAACGGTCCAGATTGATTACTTTAATCTGACGGTCCATATTTAAAGAAAAATCTTTTAAATAAAATAAAATATATTCTATTTATAGAATAACTTTAATAAAGTATTTTGTTTTATATAAAAAGATGTTTCTGTTTTATTACGTTAATAATACGAATAAAACAAAACGTCATTATCGCTAAATAATTCATATTATTAACTGACAATAATTGAATCAAACTGAGTGACTTCTCACATAAGCATTAATAATCAATACCGTGTGCTACTATGCAACCACACGTATTACTGTACTTTTACTACCGAGTAGTTCAACAGTAACAATGGTAAAATTTCCGCCGTTATTTTTATAGAAAGATAATTCTGTCGTTTTCTCCATCCGACAATAATTCCGTTGTGGGGTCCACCAATGATTGTGCCGTCGTACGAATATTCCCCGACAAAAAGAATATTCTCCGACCAAACGAATATTTTATAACAACTTGCTTACTTTGCAAAATTTATAAATATTACCCACAACTATAACATTATATCAAATTAACTCCATAATATTCAAAAATGATATTTATAGAAAATTCATCTTTATTTATAAAAGTTGGGGTCTTACAGGTTGCTCCCAACTTTGTATGGCTTCAATCTTCGCCGGGTCGACAGATACTCCATGTTTTGACACCACGTGCCCAAGGAATGCTACTTCCTCAAGCCAGAACTCGCATTTCTTCAATTTGGCATATAGCTTATTTTCACGAAGCCTTTGCAGTACCAGCTTCAAATGGCGCTCATGATCTTCACGGCTTTTGGAATAGATGAGGATGTCATCAATAAAGACAACAACGAACTGATCCAAATATTCTTTGAATACACGGTTCATCATATCCATGAAGGCAGCAGGAACATTAGTCAATCCAAAAGACATTACTAAGAATTCATAATGCCCGTACCGAGTTCTGAAGGCAGTCTTTGGAATATCCTCAGTTTTAATCTTCAGCTGATGATATCCAGAACGAAGATCGATCTTTGAAAAGAATTGTGCTCCTTGCAACTGGTCAAACAGGTCATCAATGCGAGGTAGCGGATACCTATTCTTGATAGTGACATGATTCAATTCTCGATAGTCGATACAAAGTCGCATACTCCCGTCTTTCTTCTTTACGAATAAAACAGGAGCACCCCAAGGAGACGTACTAGGACGAATAAAACCGATGTCCAACAACTCCTGTAGTTGGACTTTTAACTCCTGAAGTTCAATAGGAGCCATTCGATATGGAGTTTTAGAAATGGGCTTTGTACCGGGTTCAAGGTCAATAAAGAATTCAACTTCACGTTCTGGGGGTAGACCAGGAAGTTCTTCAGGAAATACATCGGGAAATTCTCTAACAATAGAAATATTATTCAAATCTGACTTGTCTTTGTTCAAATCCATTACATGGGCTAAGAAAGCTTGACATCCGTTTTTCAATAAACGAATAGCTTTGTGGCTTGATATGACAGTGACTGATTTTAGTGGTTTAGTAGTTTGAATTCGTATGACAGGTTGGTTAGGAATATGAAAACTAACAACCTTACGAAAATAATCAATTTTAGCATGATGAGTGGTTAACCAATCAATTCCTAAAATCACATCAAAAGCAAGTATCTTTAAAGAGATAAGATCAACAGGTAATGTGATAGTGCCAACTTGGATTATGCAAGATTTATAAACTGTAGATGTAACGAAGGTTTCACCCAATGGAGTTTCAACAGATAAGTTAAAGTCTAATTTCTTCGGAGTCAAGTTTAAACGTTGAGCACAAGCAGGAGAGATAAAAGAATGGGTAGAACCGGTATCTAGTAAAGTATAAACTTCGCAAGAATTCAAGATTAGCTTACCCGTGATCACCTCGTTCGGGTTTCTCGCGTTTTGGCCAGTAACGACAAACGCCCTTCCAGGAACCGCTGATTTCGACTTATCCGGGACAGCTTTTGGAGTCACCATCCCCGCTGAACTTGGTTTTGCTACAGAACACTCTCGAGCTATATGACCCTCCTTTCCACAGTTATAACATACCTTGGATTGTTGTGGGCAGTTTGGGCTGATATGTCCCTCTTTCCCACATTTGTAACATACGACCGGTGGTCGTTCTCCTCCCCTAGAAACAGTTGATGTTTGTCCTGACGTCTTCACGTTATCATTGTTGTACCTTCTCTTCTTGAAATCTCCTCCCGACTCGCTCCTTCTATTATCACGACCACGATTACCACCAGAGTGGTTACCGCTTTTGTCCGAATGTTTTCCTCCCTGCTGGTTTTCATTGCTTCGATGACTGCCGCCACCGGTATGACCCTGGTTGTGGTCCCTCGGTTGCACATACTCATTATCTCGCTCTAATAATTGAGCCCTATTTACAACATCTGAATATAAAGAAAATTTATGAGAGATAAGATATTGTCGAATCTCGGGTTTTAGACCTCTCAGAAACATCTTTGTCATTCGTTCCTCATTTTCGACCAAATGAGGTGCAAACCTAGATAACTCTGCAAACTTCGCCTCGTACTGGGACACCGTCATGTTGTTTTGTTCCAGTATGATAAACTCTACCTCCTTCATATGACGAATACTTTCAGGAAAGTACTTGTCATTGAACAGTTTTTGAAATGTTTCCCAGGACATGTTGAGTGCGTCAGGCTGGGTACGCTTCACAGACTCCCACCAGTAGTCTGCCTCACCGCGGAACATAAAGGTGGTGAATGGAACCTTCTGTTCCTCCGTGCATCCCAAGACATCGAATATCTTGGTAATTTGCTTGACCCACATTTCCGCCATGATCGGATCCGGCTTTCCCTTAAATTCTGGTGGTCCCAATTCTTTGAACTGCTTAGCTGTGACAAGCCGCGCGTTATCATTTCCACCCATATTCTGCACACGAGTCTCCCTCGTTTGATTTTGCATGAACTGCAAAAAGCTCCTAAACATTCCATCATTCATCGTTTGCTCGGTAACGTTGTTTACAGGAGGAATATTGCCTTCCTGTTGCACGTTCCCCTGGGTGGTGATCAAAGGTGTCTCCACGGTCTGATTCACTCCATTATTAACGTTCTCAGCTGCCATTCTTAAATACTGCCATAAAACAAGGGTTAATAGTCATGTCATATATTATCCCTATACTCTGACCGACCAAATAAACACCAAATAAACTTAGTCAAGTCATACTAGTGAAGGAATTCCCCGTCTCTCCCCTCCTAGTTCTTGTCTCACATCTCAGCCAGGGATCATATCCCTAAGCTCTGATACCAACTGTGACGCCCCCAAAATAGGTATACAACACCCATTCTGAGTCGCCAAATACATGGTACAGAAAGCAAACTACAACTTCAATAATACAATTGTCGTGCAAAATACGACAACACATACTGTGAGTTTAAATACAAATATTGTCTTCTAGACAATATCCACACTCAAATAAATCCTCATTACAATTATTCAAACACTATTTTACAGAAATAGTGAGGACTGCTAAAACATCTTTCTAGAACCATCACTCCATACCCCGACTAGATCCTGCTATGTTCTCACCTCCTAAGAAGAAAAATGGAACAAAAAGGAAAAGGGTGAGCTCAACTAGCCCAGTAAAGAATATTATGACTAAGATAATATACAACAAATTATCGTTAGTCTTCAACAGGGAAAAATCTGATAGAATATAATCGACAACAAGTTTTAGATCAACAACTGCAGCGGAAACAGCAAACCATTAGAAGAGTCAAGTAGAGAAAGAATTCTACTATCTTCTAAGATTTAAAAGTCCATCATCAATATTTTATCCCTGTAACATTTAATAATCATCTTTATCCAAATATTCATCTTTGCACTACAGGCCAAAGATATTCATTTGTATCACCTGTCAGTCATGTTCATCTCAACACCTGTTCATCTTTGCACTACAGGCCAAAGATATTCATCAAGTAATTATACATCTTTGCACTACAGGCCAAAGATATTCATCAAGTAATTATACATCTTTGCACTACAGGCCAAAGATATTCATTAATATCATCATTTAGGACTGAGGATGATGAAAAATATCTTAAAGAGAACGAATCCAATGAGACAGAAGGACAAATAGTAGGGATTCGTATAACAGTTTATCCAAGATCAATAATACTTCATAATAATCAATTGTGAAGCAGAATTCAAAAATAAAGATCAAAACATGGATACAATCAAAGATAGTAACCATAATAGACATCTTGGACAAAAAGAAAAAATTTTATTTTTCGGTGAATAGTGCCGTATTCGTGAATAGTGCCGTATACGTGAATAGTACCGTATACGTGAATAGTAACCCCGACACAAAAAGTTCCAAATTTGATAAAAACTCATATCAATATTTCAGCATAATGATATTGAAGAAAATAATATCATTTAAGAAGAAAATAATATCCTTACCTCAAAATATCAGTACTTCTGGTCGGAATACCGGTATAAGGCTGAAAGAACTTGCTCTGATGAATAGAAACTCTCAAAGTATCTAAATACTCACAAAATACACTCAATAATCTAGAGAGAGAAAGAGAGAAAACTTGTTTCTGGTGTGATTTTCAATTCTAACTTAGCCCTCTATTTATAGGAAAATTTTAGTAGGTTTGACCTGCAACCTGATGGCTTTACCTGCTACTATTCCCACCCACCACATTTGAAATATAATTCAGCACATTTCTTCACCAACCACAAGTGGGGCCCACCAATTCTAGAATTTTCTATCAAAATGATAAACTCTGAAAATTTAACAATTTCTGAACAAGTCATCTTGTAAAATTCATAATAAATCATACGTTCATTTTTAACGGTTCAAAATTTGTGGACATATACTCAACTTATATATGTATAACATATCCAAAAATTACCACGATCCAACGGTCGGATTAAAAATTATAACACCCGCAATATTTTTCAAAAACCCTGATTTGATTTTTAATACCTCCATTCCGATAAAAATACTGATAAAACACCTCAACATTAACTCCTTCATTTTTAACCACAAAAATATATCCCTCATTTATATCCACATAAAATAAATATTTCCTTATCATATGAATCAATAATTAATTATTCACAAATAATATTACAGAATCACATTTATGACAACCAGGCCGTTCCCAGGAAAGAGGGGGCTTTCCAATAAGGATTTCTCCTTACTGGCGCGCAATTAGATGACCAAACCTCTCCTTAGACAGAACTTTCTAGACATTGCCAATAATGTTATCTAATAATATTATTCAAATAATATGAATTATTGATCTGATAATGGAAAATACTGTGCAGCAACAATTATTGAAACAACAATAATATAAAATACCAATGCAACAATTATTGAATCAATAAAATAAAATATTGAACAATAACTACTGTAACAATTATTGAGTAGTGCCTTCTTACGTAAGAATCAATAATTGGTGCAATACCGTGTGCTACTGTATTTTAACCACCGGGTATTCCAACAGTATTAACGGTAACAACTACGCCGTTATTTATAAATAACGTATACTTGTCATTTTCTTCATCCAATCGCTTTCCGTTAAGGGGTCCACACAAGGCTGCGCCGTCGTACGAATATTCCCCGACAGCAAGAATATTCCACGACCAAACGAATATTCCCCGACAAAATGAATATTTTATAACCACTTGCTTATTTTGCAAAATTTGCACATTTAACCCATAACCAAAGTATTTGTATCAAATTAACCCCTTATTATTCACAATAATATTTAGAGAAAATTTGATTTTATTCATTAATAAGTTGGGGTCTTACAACGAGTTTCTGTTAGAGATCGTTTGGGGCCCACACTAAGTGCTCATGCTAGCACAGCCTCCAAGCGGTCGCATGGAGATTCTCGTCCAAGGGCCGTGGGCAAAGCTAAGAGAAAGTTAATCTTCACGGCGGATAAAGAGTCCGATCGCAGCCGGAAACAGCTAGACCACGACGAGAAGACCTCCCGATTGGCTAAGATGGCAGAAGAGGCAGATAGGGCCATGGAGTCACTCATGAAGCAGAGGCAGGATATAGCCGAGCAGATGTCCCGGATGGAAGAGTTGAGGGATGAAGCGTCCAGTTATGTCCAGTCCGAAAGGCGTGTGCATCGCAGCGGGAAAGAGCCGGTTCATTCAGAACATGGGATTCAAAGCCAGCATCGGGAGAGAAAAAGATCGAGGAGCCCCGCTCCTCGAAGATCGAAGGAAGCACTCCGTCGTGACGTCCCTATGGGGCAGATCCGAAGTGATAGGAAAGGCCGGTCCAGAGAACGAACTCCAGAAAGCATGAAGAGGGCACTCATTGTCGCGCACTCTCACCATAGTCGTCGGACCCAGGGGCAAAGCAGATCTCGGGGCCTTACACCCGAAAGTCGGGTGCTTCGCTCAGAGGACCGCCGTCGTGAGAGTCCTTCGAAGATTGGGGGTATTATGGTTAACGACCGATCTACTCAAAAAAGGAGAGAGCCGTCGGAGAAGGAGGTGTCGTCACAGCCAGAAGGAGTAGAATACCTCGTAAAAGAGCTGAAGGCTCTTCAGAAGCAGTTATCCGAGGTCCAGCAAGTAAAGGATACTCCGGGAAGGAAAGCATCCCCATTTTCCTCGGATATTCTTAAGGAGAAGGCGGACACCTCTAAGAAGTTGCCTCACATGGAAAGTTACGATGGTTCGGGAGATCCTTACGACCATAGCCAAACATTCGACCGGTTAATGGACTACTATGATTTCACTGACGCTGCTAAATGTCACATGTTCGTTACGACATTGAGAAAGGATGCGAGGCAGTGGATGGGGACTTTACCAGCAGATTCAATTTCATCATGGTCCGAACTCTGCGACAAGTTCCACGCTCGTTTTGGGAGTAACCGAAGGAGAGGGAAGCCCACGGGCTCCCTGGCACAGGTCAGGCAGTACACCAACGAATCTTTGGGTCAGTATGTGAAACGGTTCCGAGAGGCCGTTGGTCAGGTATCTGATTTGAACGATCTCCAAGCTGTGGGATTATTTCAGAACGGTTTGGATTTAGTGAAGTCGGAGAAGCTGGTGAGGAAGCTGATGTTCAATCATCCGAAGAGCCTGGCAGAGGCATTCGATAAGGCAGAAGGTTATATCGTTGTGGAGGAGGCCATGAGTAGCTTGAGACGTTCCTCTTCGGAGCAGGTGAAGGAGGCAGATGTCCCTAAAACCCAGCTTGATCAGAAGAAGACGGGGGGTATAATGATAGATCGGAGAGCCGTTCCAAGAAGTTCAACAACTCATGGCGACAAGGAGATGCTCGTCCGCCTGTTTCCGCCCCGAAGGTGAACAAGGTTTATACCAAACTGAACACAGACAGGTCAGTGATTCTAGACCAAATCCGGAACCAGCCGTTCTTTGAGCCACCGAGGGACAATTATAGAACAGGGCAGGGCAACTCTCGAAAATATTGTAACTATCATCAAGCTGCAGGCCATGGCACCAACGAATGTTGTAATCTGAAGGATTTCGTGGAAAGAAAGATCCAGAGCGGTCTGTTAGTCCAATATGTGGCCGAAAAGAACCAACAAAGTGCCGACCGCACCGTTCAGACAGTTCAAACGAATCCTCCTGTACAACCCGCCCCGAACCCGCCACCAAGGCATGTCATTGACGTAATAACAGGGGGAACGTCGGAGAAATTGGTAGGAAGAAAGAGAAGGGGGTATCTAGATTCGGTTATGTCCATATCAGGTGCCTCTCCAAAGATGGATAGACCCTTTCCCGGAACTATTATATCCTTTACGGATGCAGACTATCCTTTGGAGCCCATTGATCCACATGAGGGAGCGTTAGTGATCACCGCACAAGTAGGCTCGGTGGACATGAAACGTATGATGATAGATAACGGGTCTTCAGTGGATATTCTGTACGCCCACGCATATCAAAGAATGCATCTTGAAGGGCGAAAAATGGAAGTTGGGCAGGAGGCTCCTCTGTATGGCTTCAGCAACGATCCGGTCAAAGTTGCTGGCACTATCGAGCTCCCGGTGGTCTTCGGCACAGCCCCGCAACAGACAGAAATAATGTGTAAATTCTATGTTGTGCATGTAGATTCGGCTTACAACGCCATACTGGGAAGACCTACGCTGACGGCTCTCCAAGCCGTGACTTCTATCCCCCATTTCAAAATCAAGTTCCCTACAGCGCACGGGGTCGGAGAGGTGGCTGGAGACTTGGATCTAGCCCGACGCTGTTATCGGAATGCGTGCATCTCTTCCTGGGTAGGGGTCAGCAAGCAGAAACAAACCCTGGCAATCGAGATTGAGCCCTTCACGGAAGGCAGTTCCGAGCCATTGGTAACACCTGCAGGGGAGACGGAGGAGATTGAGTTGATCCTTGGGAAAGCAGACAAGATGGTGAAAATCGGTTTGGGTCTACCAGAACCTCTTCGGACAAATCTTACGGAACTCCTTCGCTGCTATGCGGACATTTTTGCATGGGAACCAAAGGACATGCCTGGGATCAGCAGAAAGGTCGCTGAGCACCGATTGGAGGTAGATCCCTCGAAGAAGCCTGTTCGGCAAAAGAGACGGATCTTCGCACCCGAGCGACAGAAGATAATTGACGAAGAGATCGCCAAGCTGTTGGCCGCTGATTTTATTTTTGAGATCGACTACCCACAGTGGATGGCCAATGTAGTATTGGTGCAGAAGCAGAACCAGAAATGGCGAGTTTGCATTGATTACACCGACCTAAATAAAGCTTGTCCGAAGGACTTTTATCCTTTGCCCCATATTGATCAACTTATTGATGCGACTTCAGGATATGCTCTAC
Source organism: Panax notoginseng (assembly GCA_016801055.1). Lineage (NCBI taxonomy): Eukaryota > Viridiplantae > Streptophyta > Magnoliopsida > Apiales > Araliaceae > Panax > Panax notoginseng. The sequence continues at coordinate 129,807,519 of CM029023.1, forward strand.
TAAGCTTTATGGATGCTTTTTCAGGTTATCATCAAATATCCATGTGCAGGGAAGATATCCCGAAGACAGCATTCATTACACACCGTTCGGTATACGCCTATAAGAAGATGACCTTTGGCCTTATCAATGCTGGAGCTACCTACCAAAGAATGATGAATTTTATTTTCCACAAGCAGCTGGGAAAGAATATGGAGGTTTATGTGGACGACATGATCGTTAAAAGTATGCAGATTCAGAAACATTTGGATGATCTGGAGGAATGTTTTCAGACTGTCCGACATCACAAATTGAGGCTTAATCCCACAAAGTGTACCTTCGGCCTCGGTGCGGGAAAGTTCTTGGGGTATCTAGTCAGTCAGAGGGGCATCGAAGCCAATCCAGAGAAAATTCAGGCCGTCCTTGACATGAAGACTCCTCAATCGTTTAAAGACGTCCAACGTCTGACCGGTAGGATTGCAACTCTGAGGAGGTTCATGTCCAGATCCGCAGAAAGGTGTCTACCATTCTTCGACACACTGAGGGGGCCGAAGAATGCGAAGACTTTCCAATGGACTTCGCCCTGTGAAGAAGCCTTCCAAGGCATAAAGACCTATATGTCCTCTGCTTTCCTATTGGTAAAACCCACCCCGAAAGAGACCTTGTATCTCTATCTTGCAGCGAGTTCCTTAGCCGTTGGAGCGGTGCCGATTCGGGAGATCAGTGGAAAGCAGTACCCGGTCTATTACGTCAGTCACGTCCTGCGAGACGCCGAAACCAATTATCCAAATATTGAAAAAATTGCCTTTGCTTTAGTAATTGCTAGCCGAAAGCTTCGGCAGTACTTTCAGGGTAGGCTCCTGATCGTCTACACAGATCAACCACTGAAGAAGGTAATGGGTAAACTGGAGGTTTCGGGGAGATTGGCAGCATGGACCATGGAATTGTCCCAGTTTTTCCTTGAGTACCATCCCTGAACCGCTATCAAGGGACAAGCTTTGGTCGATTTTGTGGTAGAGTGTTCCTTCACCGAAGCAGATGCCGAGTTACATGAAGCGGGGACATCTGATCGAACTGTTACACTTCTTCAACACGGTCAGAATGCATGGACACTATATGTAGATGGGTCTTCCATGGTGAATGTCAGTGGAGCAGGAATTATTCTGACCAGTCCGGAGGGGTTCAAGGTACAACAAGCCATTAGATTCGGGTTTAAGGCGACTAACAACGAGGCCGAGTATGAATCCGTTCTAGCTGGGGTTCGGCTGGCGAAGAGCCTAGAAGTCCAGAAGTTGATCATTTATAGTGACTCTCAGCTAGTCGTCAAGCAGTTATCAGGAGAATATGAAGCCCGTGGGACGAGGATGATCAGGTATTTGGCAGAATTGAAAGACAGGCTTCGATACTTTGCTTCTCACGAATTTCAAGCCATAGAGCGTAACGGTAATTCCATTGCCGATGCCTTATCAAAGTTGGCCACTACAGATGCCGTCGTTTTCAATGGATCGGTCTATTTGGAGGTCTTACAGCAGCCGAGTGTTCAACATGACTCGGTGATGTGTATCGAGCGATCTGACTGCTGGATGACTCCCTACATCAATTATTTGGCAGATGGCGTCCTTCCTTCGGATCAGATGTTAGCAAAAAAGGTCAAATATAAAAGTGCCAACTTCGTTCTTATTGACGGGGATCTTTATCGGAGGGCATTTTCGTCACCATTATTGAAATGTCTGGTCCCGTCCGAAGCAGAGTACGCCCTTCGGGAAGTTCATGAGGGCATCTGCGGTGATCACATGGCGGCTAAGTCGCTGGCATACAAAGTTCTTCGGCAGGGGTACTACTGGCCAACGATCTTCAAGGAAGCTACGGAATACGTGAAAAAATGTGATAAATGTCAGCTCAACAGTCTGATCCCACATCAGCCACCGGAAGAGCTATACTCGATTCTATCTCCTATACCCTTCGCTGTCTAGGGGGTTGATATATTGGGTCTGTTACCGAAGGCTAAAGGGCAGGTCAGCTTCGTCATCGTCGCCATTGATTATATGACCAAATGGGTCGAGGCGAAACCGCTCCGACTAATAACGGAACAGGAATGTCTGAAATTTATGAAAGAATCCGTAGTGTTTCGCTTCGGGATCCCTCAAGTGGTGATATCAGATAACGGACGCCAGTTTGTGGGATCTAAATTTGAAGGATTTCTGAGGGAACTAGGAGTCCAGCACAGGAAGACTTCGGTAGCTCATCCTCAGTCTAACGGACAAGTCGAAGTGACCAACAGGACGCTGCTGAATGGAATCAAGCGCAGATTGGATGAAGCTAAAGGAAGATGGCCAGAAGAGCTGCTCAGCGTGTTGTGGGCCTACAGGACTACGCCGAGGACAACAACAGGAGACTCGCCTTTCAGACTGGCCTACGGCACTGATGCCTTAGTCCCAGTTGAGATTGGATCTCCAAGTCTTCGAGTTAGTCAGTTCAGAGAGATCTACAATGACGAGGGACTAAAGGCCAACTTGGACCTATTAGAGGAAGTCAGAGAAGTGGCTTTGATCAAGTTAGCAGCCTACCAGAGGAGAGTCGCCAAGCATTACAACAAAGGGGTAAAGCTCCGAAGATTCGAGGTGGGAGACCTCGTTCTCAGAGAGGCCGAAGCGTCTACACCGCAGAACACTGGGAAGTTGATGCCGAACTGGGAAGGACCGTATGAAGTGGCCGAAGTACCAAAGCCCGGGACGTATCGGCTGAAGGCTTTGGATGGATCCGAAATTCAGAACACATGGCACGCAGGCAGGCTCCGAAAGTACTTTCAGTAGAAACCAAGTCAGTCCACTGGGAGTCTGTACATAACCGTTCATCATCAATAAAAAGACACTTTTTTCACAACTGATCTTCGCATTTGTCCCAATGTCACAATGGAGTAAGGAGGTATGGTAGGACTCGCTGGCCATTCGATGGCAGCTAATTTATTTGATACCCCGCGTGGTAGTCAAATCCTGGATCCTATATTATTTTTTACCAAGTGTGGTAAAATCAATGGTCACCGAAGTAAGGAGGTATGGTAGGACTCGCTGGCCATTCGATGGCAGCCAATTTATTTGATACCCCGCGTGGTAGTCAAATCCTAGATCCTATATTATTTTTTACCAAGGGTGGTAAAATCAATGGTCACCGAAGTAAGGAGGTATGGTAGGACTCGCTGGCCATTCGATGGCAGCCAATTTATTTGATACCCCGCGTGGTAGTCAAATCCTGGATCCTATATTGTTTTTTACCAAGGGTGGTAAAATCAATGGTCACCAAAGTAAGGAGGTATGGTAGGACTCACTGGCCATTCGATAGCAGCCAAATTATTTGATACCCCGCGTGGTAGTCAAATCCTGGATCCTATATTGTTTTCCACCAAGGGTGGTAAATTCGATGGTCACCGGTGTAAGGAGGCTCGGGCGGACTCGCCAACCATTCGATGGTAGCCTCATCGGCAGGTGATCCTGAGGACCTTGTCAGGCCCTTCGGGGTAGGCAAGTATCGTCATTCAGACTTCGTCAGATCCCTCACGGCACCTACCTCACACTTTGGTAACGAATAAGTATTCCATTACTTTGTTATTATTGCCTAAATTTTTCTAAGTGTTGAGTTCGGAATGCCACGTTATTTAGCTTCATCTTATCTGTTATACGACTTGCTTAGTTGTTGATTAACAGTTTAAAGTTAAGTCGTCCACGGAGGAGCTTGTACATTTTTCAAATTAAATCAATATTGGAGCATTGATAAACAGTAAATACACCGAAGTCACAAGGAATAATGTTGATATTTTATTTATATAATATTGTTTACAAAAAGGTAGAAGCTTTACAAAGATCCTACAGCTAAGGGAAAGAGAACCATCTTCAGGGATCGGCTTCATCGTCCGAAGAGTCCAGAATGGTCGGGTCAACCTCGGCAGCGACAAGTCTTGCCTTGTCTTTGTCTCGGCATTCATCGTATCCATCCGAGAACATTTGGACGATCTCCTCGTTCAACTCGGCAGATTTCCGGTATTCTTGTTGAACTTCTCTCCGAAGATCTCCGGTTAGAGGAGGACCCAAATCCCGTAAAGCCCGAAGTTCACGGAGCTCCTCTTCGAGCTTTGCCCGCTCCTTCAGATGTCTCAAGTCCCTAGCTTCGAGTTCATGTACTTGCACCGCCAGGCTTTTATTGGTCTTTACCATCGTCTCATTCTTCCCAACAAGGACCTCGTTTCGATGAACCAGGTCTATGTTAGTGGAAACGGTTATCTGGTGGGTGGCCTCGGCTGTCTCCAACTTCTCTTTTAAATTATTCACGTCTTTCTGGAGGCCTTCATTATTGAGGAGAGTAGCACCGTGGGCCCTTCTCTCCCTTTCCAGAGCCGAAGCCAGACTGGCCTTCTCCCGCCTAGCCTCATCTTCTTCGGCTTCGGACTCTCTGTACCGGGGAAGAAGTCTCCCGAAGACAGCACTTGCCTATAGACGGGTAAAGAAAGTCGGTTAATTAGTAGAAGGAACAGATAAAATAGATGATTTCCAAATATTTCAAACTGAACAAACTCACCTTAGCCTGGTAGCTCATGCCCTCTTCGATTAGATCCCTGATCGAGCTGTTCCCGAACCGGTGATCGTCTGTCTCCCGGACGAAGGATTCAAACAGCTGGAAGGGGAAGTTGGCATTGAACTCCGGCCACACAGTGGGAGAAGATGCAGCTTCTCGCCTGAAGGCTGAGGGGGAGGATCTTGTCGGGGAAGGCACTGATGGTTCGGGAGGCGGTGGTGGTTGATCCTCGGAAGGCTGCTTCCTTTTACGAGACAGAAGAAGAGACTCGGTCGGGTCTTCGAGCTCGTCTTCTGAAACGTGGATCTCCGTAGGGATAATGGTAGGCGGATCGGCTGCAGGAGAAGGAACCCGAAGCTCATCGACAGACAGAGGAGTCACCATGGTCTTCCTCTTCTTAATCTGAAGAGCTTGCATTCGCTCGTTCGCAGGCATATCAATCAAACTCGCTGCAGAAGCTGATTGAAATCCTTGGGGGTTTGCCCGGATTTTCCGAACTGCCCTCTTCTTATGACGAGGCCGGCTGGGCTCCGCAGCAAGTTCTTCCTGTGGGATGTCGGCGGGGGATGATGATGTTTTACCCGAAAGGAATTCATCCAATTCCCTTCGCTCGGTCGATGTTGGTTTTATCAAAGAAAGTTTATGGTCATATAACCAGGCTTGTTTGCTCAAGAGCCCGAAGCTCCACTCCTTCAGGGGAATCCTCTCGAGAATGCTCGCCATTTCTCTCACGCGCTCCTCTGGAATGTCCCCGAAGTCTGCAGAAATCCGCTCGGAAGTGGTCCATTCCGGGATAGACGGAGTTTCAGGCCCCTTCACGAAAAACCATTCTCTGTGCCATCCCTTGTTACTCGAAGGAGTATCCATCAACGGTCGCTTCTCAAACTTGGCGTTGGGCTTGGGGGACTGTTTGCTCAGCACCTTGAAGCCTCGTTCCCGAGACTTCCCGGCCGTGAAGAGAGTGAAGAAAGAATCAACTGTTGGAGGTATCCCCAACTCATAGCAGAACGCGATGAAGGCCAGGATGTAGATGTACGAATTCGGCACCAGTTGGGCGAATCCTACTCCGACAAATCCCAGGAGGGTAACGAGGAAGGAGTGGAGAGGGAATCTAACTCCCTTATCTAGAACAGTTACCGGCACAGCAGTCCACCCGTCCGGCCGTTGATACATCCGCTCATGCGATTCTGGAGCCCTCACCAGATGGGTGTCTGGGATCTGATATCGACTCTTGATGACCCGCAGCTCGGTTTTGGTAACGATGGATGGGATATTGGCGTGAGGATACTGCTCTTCACTCTCGAAGAACTCGAAAGGGTTGGAGTTTAGAACCGACTCAGTAGGGTTGTGGGTAGGAGGAGTGACGGAAATTGGAACAGCAAGAATAGGGGTGGAGTTATCTGAATCTTGGGCCGCCATTGTTACTGAGATCTTGTAGGAGAGAAAGGAATCGGAGAGAAAGAGAAAGCACTGTATATCAAATTCAGATTAAGCTGGTAAAGTCGTCAAATTGGGGAAAATAGGCTTTTATAGCGGTCTTTTCAAATTTTACACGAAAATCGGGGGCGGCTCATTAATTTGACAGTCATCATTACGAATTTGAAAGGTTACGTCCGGGTTAAGCTCCAAATATTTGGCACTTTGGATTTTTCTTTTGGGCCTATGCCAACCCTGTTGGGTCTCATGACCTCTTGGGCCGCTTATAGTTCTTTATTGAATATTCTATTTAATAAAAAATTAGGGGGCAATGTTGGGTCCCGATATTTCCTCTACTGGGCCGGACGGATTGGGTCTCCCCATTTACTTAGCCTAGTGGACCTTTACTATTAAGTCTTCTAGCCATTGGGCTTAACCTTTACCCTGTCTTTATTGTCTCTCCTTAAACATTGGGCTGGATCAAGCGGCCGGTCAATAAAATCTTTTAATATCTAAGACTTTGACTGGTAATGATGAAAAAGGAGAGCAGTTGACCAAAAGTCTGCAGATCATTAATGTGGATGGGATTTTATCCGGGCGGCGACAGAAACAGTAGAAAAAAGGTGACAACCTGCATGCACACGGCTAAGACCAGAGAGAAGCAGGGGGTTGTGTCTGATCGTGGTTGGTGGCACAAAAAACCGAGTATGAGAGTATAACCGAGCAAGGGGGTCTCCTAACGAAAGGTACGCATACACTTTCTATCTAGCTCAACACACTAGACATTTTTTTACACTCTCCATTGTTAAACCTTGAACGCCTGTATTGACTCTCACGCCGGAGCTATCTCCCGACGGTCCAGCCGTCAAGCTTTTGGTGTTGATCGTGTTTTCTGTGCAGGATTAGGACGTCTTACGTGATTGGGACGTCATCAAAGATCTTGGCGTTAACACAACCTATATTAAAATTAAATAATATAATTTTAATTATTAAATAAAATTATAACAAAATTTTATAAATCAAAATCAATTCATAATCATATTTTATCAAGCCTAATTTTGACTTATTTATCGTTTCAGGACAACAGATCATTATCTTTGTTGGTTTGATTATAGTTGGACAAAAGAAATTATTACACTATGACAGTCATGTATACATAATTTTTTTCCAAGCTAGACAGCTATAGCCTATAAGAAAGAACAAATGTTAATTTGGTGGAGTTGGTTTAAATTATTTTAAAAAATTTGTGGTTGCATCACTACAGGGTAATGTACCATGTGATATATATATATATATATATATATATATATATATATATATATATATATATATATATATATATATGGGGATCACTATTTTTACATATATTTTTACATGATTTTTTTTATATGAAGATGAGATCTATTGTATATTCATGTGAGAGAAAATTACGTGAAAATATCAAAATTATAAATGAAAATATTAGTTCCCTATATATATATATATATATATGTATGTATGTACATAAAGAGAGAAAACATTCTTTCGTGAAGAAGGATGCCAAAAAAAATAGAAAAAGAGTTGGAGAAAAACGAGAATTATGTCTCTTGCTATAAAATGGAGCAATATTACACTGAAATTGCACAAGTAGGATACTTAAAATGGACAAATTTAATACATTATCCTTATTATGCTTTCAAATTTTAGTTTGAGCTGACTTTAGTATGGTTTCTATATTTTGACAAAATATATTTTTATTTTTTTAGTTTAAATAATTAGAGTGGATTAATTAAGTCCAACTGGATTAGCATACACCAACCACTACTAACACTTTTCTAAATTTTGATTTAGTTTTCTCGTGTTTATGTACACGAAACAAAATGTCACTTGGTTCATTCATACACCAACCCCTACAGACTTCGTCCACATGATTTGTGGGCTAATACTCGTTGATTTATCTGGTGACATTGGAAAAGTATTACAATTTTTCAGTTACCAAAATATAAATACAAAATTGAAAAGGGAAAATAATTTATATACCAATTAATTTCATGATTAAGTTAAATTTCGTCCGTCATGAAGTCTAGTTGATAAGATACAATAAATTAGTATGGGGTCGTTAACTCGCTCTTATATAATTTATCAATATAGTTCGATATTTATTATCAACATAAATCTGTAATTATATATAATAAAATTCATCTATATCTATATAATATATAATATATAAAGGTAGTACGAGAGAAGTTATCCTCACAAAATAAAGTATTTTCATAGACTTTAATATTTTTAAATTTCTTCTACCAATAAAAAAATATAAATTATAAAACATACACAAATAGTAATAATAAAACATACATAAATCTAATAAAATTCTTCATTTCCATCTTTATCTTTCAAGATTATGTAGAGTCCAAAAGCCATTAATATTATCTGTACCGCTCCTAAATTCGGGTCTATATCACCCAATTTGAGTTGTAAAAATATATATTACAAACACAAATTCTCTCACCAAAATCCATTATTACAACGCCGTGACCACACGATGACACGCGTATTTTAAGTTTTCAGTACAATTATTATGTCGCATATAGTACGAAAATATTCACACCCAAATTAAGTTTTCAATCAAAATATTATATCACACTATTTTATAATTTGATGAGGATAACCACTAACTTAAAACATCACTCCATATCCATGTTCTCCCTGTTAGCCCCAGTAACACTAGTATTTCTTGAAAATAATTGTGAATCAAAATGGTGAACACAAATAGCCAATAAAGAATATTATGACTAAGATAAATAATTTATCAATAACATTCAACAATAATAAATAAGATATTTAGAACATATGGTAGATAATATACGTTTTCAACACATAACTACAGTGGAATGAACAATCCAGTAAAAGAGTCAAACAGATCATAATTTCTACTATATCCTCCAATTGAAAATTTCAATATTAGTAGTTTATCTCTGTAACATCAATCAACAGTTCCTATTTGCACCCAGACCAAAGAGAACTTTCACCACCTGACTTAACGTGTATTACCAAAAATTATGATTACGCCAATTCACAATTCTTGTTCATAATCATGTCAATCAACAGTTCTTGGTCATAATCATGTCGATCAATTCATCTTTTTGCACCCAGGCCAAATATATTTTGTAACACCAACGGTCATGGTCATACCAATCAATTCATCTTTGCACTTAGACTAAAGATATTCAAAAGTAGCACCAATGCTCATGATCTTTGATAAGTAGATTTTATACCTACTTATTCGGTATAAACTAACTTCATTTGTTGCTTAATCCCGTGTTTATAAGTAGCTTTTCATGCATTTCTTTCCATTTTGCAGGATTTATACTCAGGAACTAACTTGGTGGCATTTGAAGCCAAAAGGGATGTGATGTTGCTTAATGATCAAATATTGAAATGATGGCAAGAGGAAGTAATTTAACAGCAGCATAAGGCAGACTGCATAACTGAGCTACTGCGCAGCTGCGCCCCAGTAAGCCTTTGGCATGTCGCAGTTGTGCCTGACTCCAGCCGAGAATGCCCTGCAGCGTAGCTACGTCCAGATTGGCCTTGTGGACAGCGCAGCTGCGCCGGTCCCTGTCTGCCAAAAATTTGACTTTCATTTAAGTGACCAGAAAAGGGTTAGGTTATATACTTGCGCGCCAGTAAAGAGAAATCCTTATCGAAAACCCCCTCTTTCTTGAGAATGATCTAGTTGTCAGTATTGTGAATCTATAATATTAATTAAGAATAATTATTGAAAGATTGAAGACTTGTAAATAATTGATGAATAAAATAAAAATTGTTAATAAAAATGATAAGTAAATATTTGTTCAATTTTGATATAAATTGAGGAATTTTAGCATGAGATATTTGTTGAAAGTTTGGCATATTATCTTCTTCGATAAAATATTCATTAAAATATATTATTATAATATTAAATTATGTGATAATATAATAGTATAATTTTATAATTTATAATTTTTTAAATAGTAATATTATAATAATATATATAATTTCCTGTTATGTGAATAAAATGGAGTGGAGGTTAGCAATTTGAATTGGAATTCTTTTCCTTGTACTTCTCCTTTTTTCAAAGTGGTGGCTTGAAAGTTCTCCTGCAAAGTTATTTTTCCCTAATTAGTGAGCCCTCAACCATTAGAAAATGAGAGTTAGGTAGGGAAGTTAGGCAGAGAAATTAGACAGGTTTATTTAATTTTTTCTCCAAGTTGCACTATAAAAGGAGAGGTAACCCTTCATTCTAAAGACACCAAAAATACAAGTGTTTCTACTACAATATTGTGAGTATTTCTTTTGAGTATAAGGATATTTTGAGTGTAGTTTATAGTGTAAGATATTCTCAGGATAATATCAGTTATACCAGTCAGAACTAATTTCCTACTAAGGTAAAGGATATTATTTTCTCTCAATACTCGTAAGGAATATCATTTTCTTTCATACTCCATATTATGTAAATGATATTATTTCAATTCATATTCCTAAATCTAAACTTACTATAGTAAGTATTGCTTATATAATTCCTGAAATGATTAAAAATTTTCTGAGATTTGTGCTTCATTTAATATCATTTCACTTGAATATTTTATTCACTTAAACTTTCTTATTAAATTTTAATACAATCATGCCGGAGTATTATTCACGTCGGGTATTATTCATCTGGGGTACTATTCATACCGGACCACTATTCATTTGAGAAACTATTCACGCCGGAGTACTATTCACAACGGAGTTTAGTTTTTTTTTCCTGTCCAAATTATCTTTAAAATATGAATCTTAAATATCATTCTTAACTTTGAATCCATGTTTTGGTAATTATGTTAATAATTTGGACATTTTTGAACTCTAGATAAATTAGATTACAAATCTCTGATATTTATCCATGATCTCATTTTTATTCATCCTTTATATCATTGTTATCATTCTTATGTTTAAATTTGTGGTGGAAAGTTATCTTTAGCCCGCAGTGCAAAGATGAACTGTTAATTGGTATGATTATGACCAGAATTTGTGTATAGGTATATAATGACCTTTAATGTGACGCCCCCAAAATAGGTATACATCACCCATTCTGAGTCGCCAAATACATGGTACAGAAATAAATACAACTTCATTAATACAATTGTCGTACAAAATACGACAACACATACACTATGAGTTTAAATACAAATATTTTCTAATAGACAGTATTCAAACTCAAAAGGAGTCCTCTTACAATTATTGATATTCTATTTTACAAAAATAGTGAGGACTACTAAAACAACTTTTTAGAACCACCACTCCATACCTCGACTAGTTCCTGCTATGTTCTCACCTCCTGAGAAGAAAATGGAATAAAAAAGAAAAGGGTGAGCTCAACTAGCCCAGTAAAGAATATTATGACTAAGATAATATACAACAAATTATCATTAGTCTTCAACAGGAAAAAATCTGATAGAATATAATAGACAACAAGTTTTAGATCAACAACTGCAGCGAAAACAACAATCCATTAGAAGACTCAAGTAGAGAATGAATTCTACTATCTTCTAAGATTTAAAAGTTTATCATCAATATTTTATCCCTGAAACATCAATTAATATACATCTTGAATCAAATATTTATCTTTGCACTGCAGGCCAAAGATATTCATTTGTATCACCAATTGGTCATGTTCATCTCAACACCTGTTCATTTTCGCACTACGGGCCAAAGATATTCATCAGTTAATCATTCATCTTTGCACTACAGGCCAAAGATATTCATCAAGTATCATCCAAAAGGACTGAGGATGATGAAAAATATTTTAGAGAACGAATCCAGTAAGATAAAAGGACAAAGATTAGAGATTCGTACTTTAGATAATCCAAGTTTAAAAATACTCCATAATAAACCATAATGGAGTAAAATTCAAGAATGAAGATCAAAACATAGATACAATCAAAGATAATAACCATAATAGACATATGAGACAAAGAAGAAAAAATTTTATTTTTTGGTGAATAGTGCCGTATACGTGAATAGTAATCCCGACACAAAAGGGTAAAAATTCCACAATAAAATTCATATTATTATTTCAGCATAATGACATTGAAGAAAATAATATCATTTAAGAAGAAAATAACATCTCATACCTCAAAATAATAGTATTTCTGACCGGAATATCGGATGTAAAGCTGAAGGAAACTTGCACTGAATATCAACTCTCAAAATATCTAAATACTCACAAAATACACTCGATAATACAAAGAGAGAGAAAACTTATTTCTGGTATGATTTTCAATTCTAACTAAGCACCCTATTTATAAGAAAATGCTAGATTAAATAATAAAATAATAATATTTCTTTTCTTCTTTTCTACGCCCACCTCTATCAAAGCCAGTCATCTTGGACACAAATTTGTAGCCCACATGTTAAAAATAAAAGTGGGTCCCACCCATAATTTTAATAAAAATATTTAATTTCTAAAACTTCAATAATTCATAATAAATAGCTCTTTTATCAGAAAAATACGAATTTTATGTCCATTCCATAAAAAATTAAATTCTCTACAACTTTGTAAGTTTAAGTTTTTCCAAATTCCAAACGAAAAATGACCGAAATCCACATACGGACGATTTTTAACACCTCTATTCCGATAAAATACTGATAAAACACCTCAACATTTATTCCTTCATTTATACCCACAATAAATATATCCATCATTTATATCCACATAAAATAAATATTTTCTTATCATATAAATCAATAATTAATTATTCACAAATAATATTACAGAATCACAATTATGACAACCAGGTCGTTCCCAGGAAAGAGGGGGCTTTTTGATAAGGATTTCTCCTTACTGGTGCGCAATTAGGTGACCAAACCTCTTCTTAGACAGAACTTCCTTAGACATTGCCAATAATGTTATCTAATAATATTATTCAAATAATATGAATTATTGATTTGATAATGGAGATACTGTGCAGTGATAATTATTGAAATAATAATAATAAACAATATCAATGTAGCAATTATTGAATCAATAAAATAAAATATTGAACAGTAATTACTGTAACAATTATTGAGTAGTGCCTTTTTACGTAAGGATCAATAATTCATCAATACTGTGCAATACTGTGTGCTACTGTGCAATTACGCGTATTACTGTATTTTAATCACCTGGTATTACAACAGTGTTAACGGTAACAACTGCGCCATTATTTATAAAAACTTAAACTTGTCATTTTTTTTATCCGACCATTTTCTGTTATGGGGTCCACAAATGGCTGCGCCGTCGTACGAATATTCCCCGATAGAAAGAATATTCCACGACCAAACGAATATTCCCCGACACAATGAATATTTTATAACCACTTACTTATTTTATAAAATTTGCACATTTCACCCATAACCACAGCATTATATCAAATTAACACCTTATTATTCAAAATAATAATTAGAGAAAATTTGATTTTATTTATAAAAAAGTTGGGGTCTTACAACCTCCCCTCCTTATGAAATTTCGTCCTCGAAATTAACGTACGTACCTGGTGTTTCGAAAAGGTGAGGGTACCTTGCTTTCATTTCTGATTCCAACTCCCAAGTCATTTCCTCAATAGCATGGTTCCTCCACAAAACCTTAACTTGTGGTATAACCTTGGTGTGTAGGACATTCTCTTTCTTATCCAAGATCTTAATAGGTACCTCCTCATACGTTAAATCTTCCGCTATCTCGTCTGGTTCTAACTCAATAATGTGGTTCGGGTCTTTCACATATTTACGAAGCACAGAAATGTGAAAAATATTATGAACACAAGACATGCTTGGAGGTAATGCGAGTCTATAAGCCACATTTCCTATTCGGTCAAGAATTTCAAATGGACCAACAAATCGTGGATTGAGCTTTACTCTCTTCCAAAATCTTGTAACTCCCTTCCATGGTTCAATACGTAACAATACATGATCCCCAATATTAAATTTCACGTCCTTTCGATGAAGATCCGCATAACTCTTTTGTCGATCCTGTGCCGTTTGTATACGTTGTCGGATCATTTGGATCTTTTCTGTAGTCATTCGTACCAATTCTGGTCCCAACAACGTTGCTTCACCCACCTTGTCCCAGCATACTGGAGAACGACATTTCCTTCCATACAACGCCTCGAATGGAGCCATGTCTATACTTGCTTGATAACTGTTGTTGTAAGAGAATTCCATCAATGGCAAGTACTTATCCCAACTCCCTTTGAAATCTAGGACACAGAGGCTTAATAGATCTTCAAGAGTTTGAATAGTCCTTTCTGATTGCCCGTCTGTTTGAGGATGGTATGCTGAACAGAATCGTAAATCCGTGCACATAGCTTTCTGCAAGCTAACCCAAAATCGTGAAGTGAATCTTGGGTCACGATCCGAAACTATGGATACTGGCATGCTATGCAATCTCATAATCTCATTCACGTATATACGACCAAGACGTTCAAGAGAATTAGTCTCCTGTATAGGCAAGAAATGAGCAGACTTGGTTAATCTATCAACAATAACCCAAATCGCATCTATGCCTTGAGAAACCATGGGAAGACCCATAACGAAATCCATAGTAATGTGTTCCCACTTCCATTTTGGGATCTCAAGTGGTTGCAACGGACCCTTTGGCACTTGATGGTCCACCTTTACACGTCGACAAGTTAAACACCTCGAGATGAACTCCGCGATCTCTCTCTTCATATTGCTCCACCAAAATGTATGTCGAAGATCATGATACATTTTGGTACTCCCAGGATGGATTGCAAACGGTGTATTCCTTCTTGCATCGATTCTTGCTTATGGAATAACACATTCTTACACTTTCTTCTTTATACACATCAGCTCCATGTCCGTAGCTTGAGCAGCTTTAACTTTATCGATTAAAGTCGGTTCTACTCGTATGCTTGATATCATCACGTGGGTACTTGGAGCCTTTACCTTTATCTCAATCCTTTACAAGTCATACAAAATGGGCCTTTGTGTTGACAATATCGCACTCGTACCTGCATATGATCTTCTACTTAATGCGTCAGCTACTACGTTCGCTTTTTTGGGATGGTATTGGATGGTATGATCGTAATCCTTCAACTGCTCGAGCCAACGTCGTTGCTGCATGTTGAGTTCCTTTTGGGTGAAAAAATATTTAAGGCTCTTATGATCTGTATAGATCTCCACTTTCTCCCCATACAGGTAGTGTCTCCAAATCTTCAATGCAAAAACGACTACTGTCAACTCTAGATCATGAATAGGATAATTCCTCTCATATTCTTTGAGTTGTCCCGAGGCATAGGCTATGACTTTCCCATGTTGCATGAGAACACATCCTAACCCTTTGCCTGAAGCATCGCTGTAGATAACAAATCCATCCAACCAGATGGTATTGTCAGAACAGGTGCCGAAATGAGTCTCCTCTTAAGCTCTTGGAAACAGTTCTCACATTTCTTGCTCCAACCGAATTTTGTATCTTTCCAAGTCAGATGAGTTAACGGAGTAGCGATTCTAGAAAATCCTTCCACAAATGTCCGATAATAACCAGCTAAGCCCAGAAAACTACGTACTTCGGTTTCTCCCAACTTTGTATGGCTTCAATCTTTGTCGGGTCAACAGATACTTCATATTTTCAAACCGTGTGACCAAGGAATGCTAATTCCTCAAGCCAGAACTCGTATTTCTTCAGCTCGGCATATAGCTTGTTATCGCGAAGCCTTTGCATTACCAGCTTCAAATGGTGCTCATGATCTTCAGGGCTTTTGGTGTGACGCCCCCAAAATAGGTATACAACACCCATTTTGAGTCGTCAAATACATGGTACAGAAAGCAAACTACAACTTCAATAATACAATTGTCGTACAAAATACGACAACACATACTGTGAGTTTAAATACAAATATTGTCTTCTGGACAATATCCACACTCAAATAAATCCTCATTACAATTATTCAAACACTATTTTACAGAAATAGTGAGGACTGCTAAAACATCTTTCTAGAACCATCACTCCATACCCCGACTAGATCTTGCTATGTTCTCACCTCCTGAGAAGAAAAATGGAACAAAAAGAAAAAAGGTGAGCTCAACTAGCCCAGTAAAGAATATTATGACTAAGATAATATACAACAAATTATCGTTAGTCTTCAACAGGGAAAAATCTGATAAAATATAATCGACAACAAGTTTTAGATCAACAACTGCAGCGGAAACATCAAACCATTAGAAGAGTCAAGTAGAGAAAGAATTCTACTATCTTCTAAGATTTAAAAGTCCATCATCAATATTTTATCCCTGTAACATCGATTAATAATCATCTTTAACCAAATATTCATCTTTGCACTACAGGCCAAAGATATTCATTTGTATCACCAGTCGGTCATGTTCATCTCAACACTTGTTCATCTTTGCACTACGGGCCAAAGATATTTATCAGTTAATCATTCACCTTTGCACTACAGGCCAAAGATATTTAGTAGTATCATCATTTAGGACTGAGGATGATGAAAAATATTTTAAAGGAAACGAATCCAGTAAGACAGAAGGACAAATATTAGGAATTCGTATAACAGTTTATCCAAGATCAATAATACTTCATAATAATCAATTGTGAAGCAGAATTCAAAAATAAAGATCAAAACATGGATACAATCAAAGATAGTAACCATAATAGACATCTTGGACAAAAAGGGAAAATTTTATTTTTCGGTGAATAGTGCCGTATTCGTGAATAGTACCATATACGTGAATAGTACCGTATACGTGAATAGTAACCCCTACACAAAAAGTTCCAAATTTGATAAAAACTCATATCAATATTTCAGCATAATGATATTGAAGAAAATAATATCATTAAGAAGAAAATAATATCTCTTACCTCAAGATATCAGTACTTCTGGTCGGAATATCGGTATAAGGCTGAAAGAAACTTGATCTGATGAATAGAAACTCTCAAAGTATCTAAATACTCACAAAATACACTCAATAATCTAGAGAGAGAAAGAGAGAAAACTTGTTTCTAGTGTGATTTTCAATTCTAACTTAGCCCTCTATTTATAGGAAAATGTTAGCACGCCGAAGCAGACTTAACCTGCAACCTGATGGCTTTACCTGCTACTATTCCCACCCACCACATTTGAATAAAAATCTCAGCACATTTCTTCACCAACCAAGAGTGGGGCCCCCCAATTCTAGAATTTTTCATCAAAATGATAAACTTCGAAAATTCAACAATTTCTGAACCAGTCATCTCGTAAAATTAATAATAAATCATACGTTCATTTTTAACGGTTCAAAATTTGTGGACATATACTCAACTTATATATGTATAACATATCCAAAAATTACCACGATCCAACGGTCGGATTAAAAATTATAACCCCCGCAAAATATCTCAAAAACCCTGATTTTTAATACCTCCATTCCGACAAAAATACTGATAAAAACCTCAACATTAACTCCTTCATTTTTAACCACAAAAATATATCCCTCATTTATATCCACATAAAATAAATATTTCCTTATCATATGAATCAATAATTAATTATTCACAAATAATATTACAGAATCACATTTATGACAACCTGGTCGTTCCCAAGAAAGAGGGGGCTTTTCAATAAGGATTTCTCCTTACCGGCGCGCAATTAGATGATCAAACCTCTCCTTAGACAGAACTTTCTAGACATTACCAATAATGTTATCTAATAATATTATTCAAATAATATGAATTATTGATCTGATAATGGAAAATACTGTGCAGCAATAATTATTGAAACAACAATAATATAAAATATCAACGCAACAATTATTGAATCAATAAAATAAAATATTGAACAATAACTACTGTAACAATTATTGAGTAGTGTCTTCTTACGTAAGAATCAATAATTGGTGCAATACCGTGTGCTACTGTATTTTAACCACCGGGTATTCTAACAGTATTAACGGTAACAACTACGCCGTTATTTATAAATAACTTATACTTGTCGTTTTCTTCATCCAATCGCTTTTCGTTATGGGGCACACACAAGGCTGCGCCGTCGTACGAATATTCCCCGACAGCAAGAATATTCCACGACCAAACGAATATTCCCCGACAAAATGAATATTTTATAACCACTTGCTTATTTTGTAAAATTTGCACATTTCACCCATAACCAAAGTATTATATCAAATTAACCCCTTATTATTCACAATAATATTTAGAGAAAATTTGATTTTATTCATTAATAAGTTGGGGTCTTACAACCTCCCCTCCTTATGAAATTTCGTCCTCGAAGTTGACGTACGTACCTGATGTTTCAAAAAGGTGAGGATACCTCGCTTTCATTTCTGATTCCAACTCCTAGGTAATTTCTTCAATAGCATGGTTTCTCCACAAAATCTTAACTTGTGGTATAACCTTCATGCGTAGGACATGCTCTTTCCTATCCAAGATCTTAACTGGTACCTCCTCGTACGTTAAATCTTCAGCTATCTCGTCTGGTTCTAACTCAATAATGTGGTTCGGGTCTTTAACATATTTACGAAGCATAGATATGTGAAAAACATTATGAACACGAGACATGCTTGGAGGTAATGCGAGTCTATATGCCACATTTCCTATTCGCTTAAGAATCTCAAATGGACCAACAAATCTTGGATTGAGCTTTTCTCTCTTCCCAAATCTTGTAACTCCCTTCCATGGTGCAACACGTAACAATACATGATCTCCAATATTAAATTCCACGTCCTTCCGATAAAGATCCGCATAACTCTTTTGTCGATCCTGTGCTGTTTGTATACGTTGTCGAATCGTTTGGATCTTCTCTGTAGTAATGCGTACCAACTCTGGTCCCAACAATGTTGCTTCACCCACCTCGTCCCAGCATACTGGAGAACGACATTTTCTTCCATACAACGCCTCGAATGGAGCCACACCTATGCTCGCCTGATAACTATTGTTGTAGGAGAATTCCACCAATGGTAGGTACTTATCCCATCTCCCTTTGAGATCTAGGACACAAAGTCTTAATAGATCTTCAAGAGTTTGAATAGTCCTCTCTGATTGTCCGTCCGTTTGAGGATGATATGCTGAACTGAATCGTAAATCCGTGCCCATAGCTTTCTGCAAGCTAACCCAAAATCGTGAAGTGAATCTTGGGTCACGATCCGAAATTATGGATACTGGCATGCCATGCAATCTCACAATCTCGTTCACGTACATACTAGCAAGATGTTCAAGGGAATAAGTCTCATGTATCGACAAGAAATGAGCGGACTTGGTTAATCTATCAACAATAACCCAAATCGCATCTATGGCTTGAGAAACCTTGGGAAGACCCGTAACAAAATCCATAGTAATGTGTTCCCACTTCCATTTCGGAATCTCAAGTGGTTGCAATGGACCCTTTGGTACTTGATGCTCCGCTTTTACACGTTGACAAGTTAAACATCTCGATATAAACTCTGCGATCTCTCTTTTCATATTGCTCCACCAAAATGTATGTCGAAGATCGTGATACATTTTGGTACTCCCAGGATGGATTGCAAACGGTGTGTTGTGTGCCTCCATCATTATTCTATACTTCAAGTCAAAATCGTTAGGAACACAAAGTCTGGAGTTGACTCGAAGTATTCCTTCTTCATCGATTCTTGCTTCTGGAATAGCACCTTCTTGCACTTTCTTCTTCATACGCATCAGCTCCATGTCCGTAGCTTGAGCAGCTTTAACTTTATAGATTAAAGTCGGTTCTACTCGTATATTTGATATCATCATGTGGGTACTTGGAGCCTTCATCTCTATCTCCATCCTTTGCAAGTCATACAAAATGGGCCTTTGTGTTAACAACATTGCACTCGTACCCGCATATGATCTTCTACTCAATGCGTCAGCTACTACGTTTGCTTTTTCAGGATGATATTGGATGGTATGATCTTAATCTTTCAACAGCTCGAGCCAACGTCGCTGCCGCATGTTGAGTTCCTTTTGGGTAAAGAAATATTTGAGGCTTTTATGATCTGTATAGATCTCCACTTTCTCCCCATACAGGTAGTGTCTCCAGATCTTCAACGCAAAAACGACTGCTGCCAATTCCAAATCATGAGTAGGATAATTCCTCTCATATTCTTTGAGTTGTCGTGAGGCATAGGCTATGACTTTCCCATGTTGCATGAGAACACATCCTAACCCTTTGCCTGAAGCATCGTTGTAGATAACAAATCCTTCCGAACCAGATGGTATTGTCAGAACAGGTGTCGAAATGAGTCTCCTCTTGAGTTCTTGAAAACTCTTCTCACATTCCTCACTCCATACGAATTTTGTATCTTTCCGAGTCAGCTGAGTTAACGGAGTAGCGATTTGAGAAAATCCTTCCACAAATCTCCGATAATAACCAGCTAAGCCCAAAAAGCTACGTACTTCGGTTACCGACTTCGGTTGCTCCCAACTTTGTATGGCTTCAATCTTCGCCGGGTCGACAGATACTCCATGTTTTGACACCACGTGCCCAAGGAATGCTACTTCCTCAAGCCAGAACTCGCATTTTTTTCAATTTGACATATAGCTTATTTTCACGAAGCCTTTGTAGTACCAGCTTTAAATGGCGCTCATGATCTTCAAGGCTTTTGGAATAGATGAGGATGTCATCAATAAAGACAACAACGAACTGATCTAAATATTCTTTGAATACACGGTTCATCATATCCATGAAGGCAGCAATAGCATTAGTCAATCCAAAAGACATGACTAAGAATTCATAATGCTCGTACCGAGTTCTGAAGGCAGTCTTTGGAATATCCTCAGTTTTAATATTCAGCTGATGATATCCAGAACGAAGGTCGATCTTTGAAAAGAATTGTGTTCCTTGTAACTGGTCGAATAGGTCATCAATGCGAGGTAGCGGATACCTATTCTTGATGGTGACATGGTTCAATTCTCGATAGCCAATACAAAGTCGCATACTCCCGTCTTTCTTCTTTACGAATAAAACAGGAGCACCCCAAGGAGACGTACTAGGACGAATAAAACCGATGTCCAACAACTCCTGTAGTTGGACTTTTAACTCCTGAAGTTCAATAGGAGCCATTCGGTATGGAGTTTTAAAAATGGACTTTGTACCGGGTTCAAGGTCAATAAAGAATTCAACTTCACGTTCTGGGGGTAGACCAGGAAGTTCTTCAGGAAATACATCGGAAAATTCTCTAACAATAGAAATATTATTCAAATCTGACTTGTCTTTGTTCAAATTCATAACATGGGCTAAGAAAGTTTGACATCCACTTTTCAATAAACGAATAGCTTTGTGGCTTGATATGACAGTGATTGATTTTAGTGGTTTAGTAGTTTGAATTCGTATGACAGGTTGGTTAGGAATATGAAAACTAACAACCTTACGAAAACAATCAATTTTAGTATGATGAGTGGTTAACCAATCAATTCCTAAAATCACATCAAAAGCAAGTATCTTTAAAGAGATAAGATCAACAGGTAATGTGATAGTGCCAACTTGGATCATGCAAGATTTATAAACTGTAGATGTAACGAAGGTTTCACCCAATGGAGTTTCAACAGATAAGTTAAAGTCCAATTTCTCCGGAGTCAAGTTTAAACGTTGAGCACAAGCAGGAGAGATAAAAGAATTGGTAGAACCGGTATCTAGTAAAGTATAAACTTCACAAGAATTCAAGATTAGCTTACCCGTGATCACCTCGCTTGGGTTTCTCGCGTTTTGGCCAGTCACGACAAACGCCCTTCCAGGAACCGCTGATTTCGACTTATCCGGGATAACTTTTGGAGTCACCATCCCCGCTGAACTTGGTTTTGCTACAGAACACTCTCGAGCTATATGACCCTCCTTTCCACAGTTATAACATACCTTGGATTGTTGTGGGCAGTTTGGGCTGATATGTCCCTCTTTCCCACATTTGTAACATACGACCGGTGGTCGTTCTCCTCCCCTAGAAACAGTTGATGTTTGTGCTGACGTCTTCACGTTATCATTGTTGTACCTTCTCTTCTTGAAATCTCCTCCCAACTCGCTCCTTCTATTATCACGACCACGATTACCACCAGAGTGGTTACCGCTTTTGTCCGAATGTTTTCCTCCCTGCTGGTTTTCATTGCTTCGATGACTGCCGCCACCGGTATGGCCCTGGTTGTGGTCCCTCGGTTGCACATAGTCATTATCTCGTTCTAATAATTGAGCCCTGTTTACAACATCTGAATATAAAGAAAATTTATGAGAGATAAGATATTGCCGAATATCGGGTTTTAGACCTCTCAGAAACATCCTTGTCATTCATTCCTTATTTTCGACCAAATGAGGTGCAAACCTGGATAACTCTGCAAACTTCACCTCGTACTGGGACACCGTCATGTTGTTTTGTTCCAGTCTGATAAACTCCACCTCCTTCATATGACGAATACTTTCAGGAAAGTACTTATCATTGAACAGTTTTTGAAATATTTCCCAGGACATGTTGAGTGCGTCAGGCTGGGTACGCTTCACAGACTCCCACCAGTAGTCTGCCTCACCGCGAAACATAAAAGTGGCGAATGGAACCTTCTGTTCTTCCGTGCATCCCAAGACATCGAATATCTTGGTAATTTGCTTGACCCACGTTTTCGCCATGATCGGATCTGGCTTTCCCTTAAATTCTGGTGGTCCCAATTCTTTGAACTGCTTAGCTGTGACAAACCGCGCGTTGTTATCATTTCCACCCGTATTCTGCACACGAGTTTCCCTCGTCTGATTTTGTATGAACTGCAAAAAGCTCCTAAACATTCTATCATTCATCGTTTGCTCGGTAACGTTATTTACAGGAGGAATATTGCCTTCCTGTTGCACGTTCCCCTAGGTGGTGATCAAAAGTGTCTCCACGGTCTGATTTACTCCATTATTAACGTTCTCAGCTGCCATTCTTAAATACTGCCATAAAACAAGGGTTAATAGTCATGTCATATATTATCCCTATACTCTGACCGACCAAATAAACACCAAATAAACTTAGTCAGGTCATACTAGCGAAGGAATTCTCCGTCTCTCCCCTCCTAGTTCTTGTCTCACATCTCAGCCAGGGATCATATCCCTAAGCTCTGATACCAACTGTGACGTCCCCCAAAATAGGTATACAACACCCATTCTGAGTCGCCAAATACATGGTACAGAAAGCAAACTACAACTTCAATAATACAATTGTTGTGCAAAATACGACAACACATACTGTGAGTTTAAATACAAATATTGTCTTCTGGACAATATCCACATTCAAATAAATCCTCATTACAATTATTCAAATACTATTTTACAGAAATAGTGAGGACTGCTAAAACATCTTTTTAGAACCATCACTCCATACCCCGACTAGATCCTGCTATGTTCTCACCTCCTGAGAAGAAAAATGGAATAAAAAGGAAAAGGG
The DNA here is from genome assembly GCA_016801055.1 of Panax notoginseng. Taxonomy (NCBI): domain Eukaryota; kingdom Viridiplantae; phylum Streptophyta; class Magnoliopsida; order Apiales; family Araliaceae; genus Panax; species Panax notoginseng. Next base: position 129,830,871 of record CM029023.1, read on the forward strand.
TGAGCTCAACTAGCCCAGTAAAGAAAATTATGACTAAGATAATATACAACAAATTATCGTTAGTCTTCAACAGGAAAAAATCTGATAGAATATAATCGACAACAAGTTTTAGATCAACAACTGCAGCGGAAACAGCAAACCATTAGAAGAGTCAAGTAGAGAAAGAATTCTACTATCTTCTAAGATTTAAAAGTCCATCATCAATATTTTATTCCTGTAACATCGATTAATAATCATCTTTAACCAAATATTCATCTTTGCACTACAGGCCAAAGATATTCATTTGTATCACCAGTCGGTCATGTTCATCTCAACACCTGTTCATCTTTGCACTACGGGCCAAAGATATTTATCAGTTAATCATTCATCTTTGCACTACAGGCCAAAGATATTCAGTAGTATCATCATTTAGGACTGAGGATGATGAAAAATATTTTAAAAGAAACGAATCTAGTGAGACAGAATGACAAATATTAGGGATTCGTATAACAGTTTATCCAAGATCAATAATACTTCATAATAATCAATTGTAAAGCAGAATTCAAAAATAACGATTAAAACATGGATACAATCAAAGATAGTAACCATAATAGACATCTTGGACAAAAAGGGAAAATTTTATTTTTCGGTGAATAGTGCCGTATTCGTGAATAGTACCATATACGTGAATAGTACCATATACGTGAATAGTAACCCCGACACAAAAAGTTCCAAATTTGATAAAAACTCATATCAATATTTTAGCATAATGATATTGAAGAAAATAATATCATTAAGAAGAAAATAATATCCCTTACCTCAAGATATCAGTACTTCTGGTTGGAACACCGGTATAAGGCTGAAAGAAACTTGCTATGATGAATAGAAACTCTCAAAGTATCTAAATACTCACAAAATACACTCAATAATCTAGAGAGAGAAAGAGAGAAAACTTGTTTCTAGTGTGATTTTTAATTCTAACTTAGCCCTCTATTTATAGGAAAATGTTAGCACGTCGAAGCAGACTTAATCTGTAACCTGATGGCTTTACCTGCTACTATTCCCACCCACCACATTTGAATAAAAATCACAGTATATTTCTTCACCAACCAAGAGTGGGGCCCACCAATTCTAGAATTTTCCATCAAAATGATTGTAAGACCCCGAATTTTATGAAATAAAAGTATTCAATATTTCTTATAATTACTATTCAGTAAATGGTTAAATTGATAAATGTTAAAGTTACAGGTGATATATGAATTTTTTTCAAAATAAGCAAGTGGTTATAAAATAATCATTGTTGTCGGGGAATATTCGTTTAGTCGTGGAATATTCTTTCTGTCGGGAAATATTCGTACGACGGCGCAACCATTTGTGGGCCCCATAACAAAATAACTGTCGGGTGAAGAAAATGACAAATTTAAGTTTTTACAAATAACGGCGTAGTTGTTACCGTTAACACTGTTGGAATACCCGGTGATTAAAATACAGTAATACGCGTTATTGCACAGTAGCACACGGTATTGCACAGTATTTTTGAAATTATTGATTCTTACGTAAGAAGGCACTACTCAATAATTGTTACAGTAATTACTGTTCAATATTTTATTTTATTGATTCAATAATTGCTACGTTGAAATTTTGTATTATTGTTATTCAATAATTGTTGCTGCACAGTATTTTCCATTATCAGATCAATAATTCATATTATTTGAATAGTAATATTAGATAGCATTATTGGCAATGTCTAGAAAGTTCTGTCTAAGGAGAGGTTTGGTCATCTAATTGCGCGCCAGTAAGGAGAAATCCTTATTGGAAAGCCTCCTCTTTCCTGGGAACGGCTTGGTTGTCTTAAATGTGATTCTGTAATATTATTTGTGAATAATTAATTATTGATTCATATGATAAGAAAATATTTATTTTATGTGGATATAAATGAGGGATATATTTTTGTGGTTAAAAAATGAAGGAGTTAATGTTGAAATTTTTATCCGTATTTTTGTCAGAATGGAGGTATTAAAAATCAGGGTTTTTGAGATATTTTGCGAGGGTTATAATTTTTAATCCGACCGTTGGATCGTGGTAATTTTTGGATATGTTATACATATATAAGTTGAGTATATATCTACAAATTTTGAACCGTTAAAAATGAACGTATGATTTATTATGAATTTTACGAGATAACTGGTTCAGAAATTGTTGAATTTTCGGAGTTTATCATTTTGATGGAAAATTCTAGAATTGGTGGGCCCCACTTGTGGTTGGTAAAGAAATATGCTGAATTATATTTCAAATGTGGTGGGTGGAAATAGTAGCAGGTAAAGCCATCAGGTTGCAGGTCAAACCTACCAAAATTTTCCTATAAATAGAGGGCTAAGTTAGAATTGAAAATCACACCAGAAACATAAGTTTTCTCTCTTTCTCTCTCTATATTATGAAGCATATTTTGTGAGTATTTAGATACTTTGAGAGTTGCTATTCAGTGCAAGTTTCCTTCAGTATCATATCGAATATCCGGCCAGAAGTACTGCACTTTTGAGGTAAGGGATAGTAAGGGATTGTAAGGGATTGTAAGGGATAGTAAGGGATATTAAGGGATTTTAAGGGTTGTTATGATTTTCAGTTTCGTAATTTTTCTGATCTTCAAAAATTCTGAAAAAATTTGAAATGATATTTTGATGTGTTTTCTTGATTGTGTCCAAAAATGGTGATTTTTGGATGTATAGATTGAGAGTTATGAATTTTATGAGAAAAGACTATTTTAGAAGTAACAGCTTATAATTCCTTGTGGTTAACTCTAAAATTGATAAAATTTTTATTGGGAGTACATGTGTATGATAGAAGTATACTCTGTAAATTTCAGAATTTTTGGACAAAAGTACAATTTTTGATAAATGTCTAAATATTCGGCTATTTTGGCCATATGAAAAATAGTAAATGACTTTTAAAAATTCTGAGAAAAATATATGTTCACTATGAGACTATATTATGCTAAATTCCAGAAAAGAAATATTTTTGGAACGGATTTGGTATTTTTCATGAAAATAGTCTAGTTATGAGAAAATAAATTAAATATGTTATGTGAAGTAAGAAAATTGAAAAATAGGATTTTATGGCTTGAGAATCCTATATATGAGGTATATGCAGATTTTTGATGAGGGTTTTGGTTATTGATGATGAAATTGTAAGAGTTGGCATTTTATGATGATTAAATACATTAATTAGTAAAGTGTAAACAATTAAAATAAATTGTTTATAAATTTAAGTAATGTTATTCTTTCAATATCATTATACCGAAATATTGGTATGGATTTTATTGTGGAATTTTTATCTTTTGTGTCGGGGTTACTATTCATGAGTTAGTATTCACGATTTACTATTCATGAGTTACGAATATTACTCTTGAGATTAAAAATATATGTTAATCATATTATTTTTATCATCATATATAATATTTTTATAACCCTGATGTTGAAATTCTCTTTCACTGGAGTGTAAAGATGGGTAGATTATTGGTATGATCATGACTAGGGTTCTCTTTGGCCTGTAGTGCAAAGTTGAATTGTGACTGGTATGATCATGACCATTGAATTTATAATTGAATATCTTAAGCTTAAGTGCAAAGGTGAATTGATCAACATGGTTATAATTATTGTTTATATAAATTCTGAAATGATTATATATTTCTTTGAGATATGAATATATTTGGCCTGTAGTGCAAATATGAATTGTTGATGAATATCTTTGGCATGTAGTGCAAAGATGGCCTGTTGATGAATATCTTTGGCCTGTAGTGCAAAGATGAACTGTTGTTGAATATCTTTGGCCCGTAGTGCAAAGATGGTTTGTTGATGAATATCTTTGGCCCGTAGTGCAAAGATGGATTTGTTAGTATGATTATAAACAGGAACTGTGATTTGGTATAACCACGATCTTTGATGTTTCAGGTAAAGACAGGTGATGAAAATATTCTTCGTCCTGGGTGCGAAGAAAAATTTATAGTCACAATTATGATTATGAGTTATTCATATGATTGTGGAAAGGAACTGTTGAGTGATGTTACATGGATAAAATATTGTTGGTGGATTTTTAACATGGAGAAGATAATAGACTTATTAGTCTATTTGACTCTTCTAATGGATTGCTCGTTCCGCTGCAACTATGGTTGAAATTTTTATCATTTACCATATGTTCTAAATCTCTGATTTATTATTGATGAAGGCTATTGATAATTTAATTATCTTTAGTCATGATATTCTTTACTGAGCTAGTTGTGCTCACCCTTTTGCTTCACAATTCCTTTCAGGTAATAAGAGTGTAGCTGGGTCGAGCGAGGGTAACAAGAGAATAGAACGGTGGTCATCATTTAGTAGTTATATTTGGTGAAGAAAATAGGGTGAGGCGAACCCAACGTTGGAAGGGTGTTTTGCCACTATAATACAAGATGTCTAACGACATACAATCTCGTGCCATCATAAGACATGATTGTGCACATCCACTTGCCGAGTATATCTACAAGCACTATCTATATAATCTTGGTGTTTGTTTGAAGTATAATTCTCAGTTAGATACAGTGGAGATAATGATAAGTCAAGAGAAGACTCACCATTGGGAAGAATATGATAGTAATCTTCTCGTTTTTCTTTGGGGTCTATTGGGTCAACCAAGGATAATTCTGTGGCCATATGATATCTATCATAACCTAGACGCATGGCCTCCCATGTACGAAGGTTTCCTTGAGCACTTTCCAAAGATTCTAGTTTCTAAAACAGTTTTTGACTGTACCTTTATGTAAGGTACCTTTGTGAGGTGCTGATACATGATGGTGTCTAATGTCACATTTGGTATATATTTGTATCCAAACTCACAGCATATGTGTTGTTGTATTTTGCACGACAATTGTTGTAACAAAGTTGTAGTTGTTTTCTGTACCATGTATTTGACGACTCAGAATGGGTTGGGTGGAATGAACCTATTTTGGGATTGTCACAGGTGGTATCAGAGCTTAGGGATATGATCTCTGGCGGAGATCGGGGAATATAACTAGGAGGGGAGAGATGAGTAAATCCTTCGCTAGTGTGTCCTACCTAAGCTTATTTGTTAGACAGTCATAATATCGGGATATTATGTGATATGTTAATTTGTTAAATTAACCCTTGTTTTGAAGCTGTATTCTAGAATGATATTTGAAATACAGGAGATGAGCAATGGAGAAATTATGATGACAGGAAAGATGGAATTTGAAATGAAAGGAAGGTATTCTCAACTCTTTGAAATACCAGGTACGTAAATTTCGGGGACGAAATTTCATAAGGAGGGGAGATTGTAAGACCCCGAATTTTATGAAATAAAAGTATTCAATATTTCTTATAATTACTATTCAGTAAATGGTTAAATTGATAAATGTTAAAGTTACGGGTGATATATGAATTTTTTTCAAAATAAGCAAGTGGTTATAAAATAATCATTGTTGTCGGGGAATATTCGTTTGGTCGTGGAATATTCTTTCTGTCGGGGAATATTCGTACGACGGCGCAACCATTTGTGGGCCCCATAACAAAATAACTGTCGGGTGAAGAAAATGACAAATTTGAGTTTTTACAAATAACGGCGTAGTTGTTACCGTTAACACTGTTGGAATACCCGGTGGTTAAAATACAGTAATACGCGTTATTGCACAGTAGCACACGGTATTGCACAGTATTTTTGAAATTATTGATTCTTACGTAAGAAGGCACTACTCAATAATTGTTACAGTAATTACTGTTCAATATTTTATTTTATTGATTCAATAATTGCTACGTTGAAATTTTGTATTATTGTTGTTCAATAATTGTTGCTGCACAGTATTTCCCATTATCAGATCAATAATTCATATTATTTGAATAGTATTATTAGATAGCATTATTGGCAATGTCTAGAAAGTTCTGTCTAAGGAGAGGTTTGGTCATCTAATTGCGCGCCAGTAAGGAGAAATCCTTATTGGAAAGCCCCCTCTTTCCTGGGAACGGCCTGGTTGTCATAAATGTGATTCTGTAATATTATTTGTGAATAATTAATTATTGATTCATATGATAAGAAAATATTTATTTTATGTGGATATAAATGAGGGATATATTTTTGTGGTTAAAAAATGAAGGAGTTAATGTTGAAATTTTTATCCGTATTTTTGTCGGAATGGAGGTATTAAAAATCAGGGTTTTTGAGATATTTTGCGGGGGTTATAATTTTTAATCCGACCGTTGGATCGTGGTAATTTTTGGATATGTTATACATATATAAGTTGAGTATATGTCCACAAATTTTGAACCGTTAAAAATGAACGTATGATTTATTATGAATTTTACGAGATAACTGGTTCAGAAATTGTTGAATTTTCGGAGTTTATCATTTTGATGGAAAATTCTAGAATTGGTGGGCCCCACTTGTGGTTGGTGAAGAAATGTGCTGAATTATATTTCAAATGTGGTGGGTGGGAATAGTAGCAGGTAAAGCCATCAGGTTGCAGGTCAAACCTACCAAAATTTTCCTATAAATAGAGGGCTAAGTTAGAATTGAAAATCACACCAGAAACATAAGTTTTCTCTCTTTCTCTCTCTATATTATGAAGCATATTTTGTGAGTATTTAGATACTTTGAGAGTTGCTATTCAGTGCAAGTTTCCTTCAGCATCATATCGGATATCCAGCCAGAAGTACTGCTCTTTTGAGGTAAGGGATAGTAAGGGATTGTAAGGGATAGTAAGGGATATTAAGGGATTTTAAGGGTTGTTATGATTTTCAGTTTCGTAATTTTTCTGATCTTCAAAAATTCTGGAAAAATTTGAAATGATATTTTGATGAGTTTTCTTGATTGTGTCCAAAAATGGTGATTTTTGGATGTATAGATTGAGAGTTATGAATTTTATGAGAAAAGACTATTTTAAAAGTAACAGCTTATAATTCCTTGTGGTTAACTCCAAAATTGATAAAATTTTTATTGGGAGTACATGTATATGATAGAAGTATACTCTGTAAATTTCAGAATTTTTGGACAAAAGTACAATTTTTGATAAATGTCTAAATATTCGGCTATTTTGGCCATATGAAAAATAGTAAATGACTTTTAAAAATTCTGAGAAAAATATATGTTCACTATGGGACTATATTATGCTAAATTCCAGAAAAGAAATATTTTTGGAACTGATTTGGTATTTTTCATGAAAATAGTCTAGTTATGAGTAAATGAATTAAATATGTTTTGTGAAGTAAGAAAATTGGAAAATAGGATTTTATGGCTTGAGAATCCTATATGAGGTATATGCAGATTTTTGATGAGGGTTTTGGTTATTGATGATGAAATTGTAAGAGTTGGCATTTTATGATGATTAAATGCATTAATTAGTAAAGTGTAAACAATTAAAATAAATTGTTTATAAATTTAAGTAATGTTATTCTTTCAATATCATTATACCGAAATATTGGTATGGATTTTATTGTGGAATTTTTATCTTTTGTGTCGGGGTTACTATTCATGAGTTACTATTCACGATTTACTATTCATGAGTTACGAATATTACTCTTGAGATTAAAAATATATGTTGATCATATTATTTTTATCATCATATATAACATTTTTATAACCCTGATGTTGAAATTCTCTTTCACTGGAGTGTAAAGATGGGTAGATTATTGGTATGATCATGACTAGGGTTCTCTTTGGCCTGTAGTGCAAAGTTGAATTGTGACTGGTATGATCATGACCATTGAATTTATAATTGAATATCTTAAGCTTAAGTGCAAAGGTGAATTGATCAACATGGTTATAATTATTGTTTATATAAATTCTGAAATGATTATATATTTCTTTGAGATATGAATATATTTGGCCTGTAGTGCAAATATGAATTGTTGATGAATATCTTTGGCATGTAGTGCAAAGATGGCATGTTGATGAATATCTTTGGCCTGTAGTGCAAAGATGAACTGTTGTTGAATATCTTTGGCCCGTAGTGCAAAGATGGTTTGTTGATGAATATCTTTGGCCCGTAGTGCAAAGATGGATTTGTTAGTATGATTATAAACAGGAACTGTGATTTGGTATAACCATGATCTTTGATGTTTCAGGTAAAGACAGGTGATGAAAATATTCTTCGTCCTGGGTGCGAAGAAAAATTTATAGTCACAATTATGATTATGAGTTATTCATATGATTGTGGAAAGGAACTGTTGAGTGATGTTACATGGATAAAATATTGTTGGTGGATTTTTAACATGGAGAAGATAATAGACTTATAGTCTATTTGACTCTTCTAATGGATTGCTCGTTCCGCTGCAACTATGGTTGAAATTTTTATCATTTACCATATGTTCTAAATCTCTGATTTATTATTGATGAAGGCTATTGATAATTTAATTATCTTTAGTCATGATATTCTTTACTGAGCTAGTTGTGCTCACCCTTTTGCTTCACAATTCCTTTCAGGTAATAAGAGTGTAGCTGGGTCGAGCGAGGGTAACAAGGGAATAGAACGGTGGTCATCATTTAGTAGTTATATTTGGTGAAGAAAATAGGGTGAGGCGAACCCAACGTTGGAAGGGTGTTTTGCCACTATCATACAAGATGTCTAACGACATACAACTCGTGTCATCATAAGACAGGATTGTGCACATCCACTTGCCGAGTATATCTACAAGCACTATCTATATAATCTTGGTGTTTGTTTGAAGTATAATTCTCAGTTAGATACAGTGGAGATAATGATAAGTCAAGAGAAGACTCACCATTGGGAAGAATATGATAGTAATCTTCTCGTTTTTCTTTGGGGTCTATTGGGTCAACCAAGGATAATTCTGTGGCCATATGATATCTATCATAACCTAGACGCATGGCCTCCCATGTACGAAGGTTTCCTTGAGCACTTTCCAAAGATTCTAGTTTCTAAAATAGTTTTTGACTGTACCTTTATGTAAGGTACCTTTGTGAGGTGCTGATACATGATGGTGTCTAATGTCACATTTGGTATATATTTGTATCCAAACTCACAGCATATGTGTTGTTGTATTTTGCACGACAATTGTTGTAATAAAGTTATAGTTGTTTTCTGTACCATGTATTTGACGACTCAGAATGGGTTGGGTGGAATGAACCTATTTTGGGGTTGTCACAGGTGGTATCAGAGCTTAGGGATATGATCTCTGGCGGAGATCGGGGAATATAACTAGGAGGGGAGAGATGAGTAAATCCTTCGCTAGTGTGTCCTACCTAAGCTTATTTGTTAGTCAGTCATAATATTGGGATATTATGTGATATGTTAATTTGTTAAATTAACCCTTGTTTTGAAGCTGTATTCTAGAATGATATTTGAAATACAGGAGATGAGCAATGGAGAAATTATGATGACAGGAAAGATGGAATTTGAAATGAAAGGAAGGTATTCTCAACTCTTTGAAATACCAGGTACGTAAATTTCGGGGACGAAATTTCATAAGGAGGGGAGATTGTAAGACCCCGAATTTTATGAAATAAAAGTATTCAATATTTCTTATAATTACTATTCAGTAAATGGTTAAATTGATAAATGTTAAAGTTACGGGTGATATATGAATTTTTTTCAAAATAAGCAAGTGGTTATAAAATAATCATTGTTGTCGGGGAATATTCGTTTGGTCGTGGAATATTCTTTCTGTCGGGGAATATTCGTACGACGGCGCAACCATTTGTGGGCCCCATAACAAAATAACTGTCGGGTGAAGAAAATGACAAATTTGAGTTTTTACAAATAACGGCGTAGTTGTTACCGTTAACACTGTTGGAATACCCGGTGATTAAAATACAGTAATACGCGTTATTGCACAGTAGCACACGGTATTGCACAGTATTTTTGAAATTATTGATTCTTACGTAAGAAGGCACTACTCAATAATTGTTACAGTAATTACTGTTCAATATTTTATTTTATTGATTCAATAATTGCTACGTTAAAATTTTGTATTATTGTTGTTCAATAATTGTTGCTGCACAGTATTTCCCATTATCAGATCAATAATTCATATTATTTGAATAGTAATATTAGATAGCATTATTGGTAATGTCTAGAAAGTTCTGTCTAAGGAGAGGTTTGGTCATCTAATTGCGCGCCAGTAAGGAGAAATCCTTATTGGAAAGCCCCCTCTTTCCTGGGAACGGCCTGGTTGTCTTAAATGTGATTTTGTAATATTATTTGTGAATAATTAATTATTGATTCATATGATAAGAAAATATTTATTTTATGTGGATATAAATGAGGGATATATTTTTGTGGTTAAAAAATGAAGGAGTTAATGTTGAAATTTTTATCCGTATTTTTGTCGGAATGGAGGTATTAAAAATCAGGGTTTTTGAGATATTTTGCGAGGGTTATAATTTTTAATCCGACCGTTGGATCGTGGTAATTTTTGGATATGTTATACATATATAAGTTGAGTATATGTCCACAAATTTTGAACCGTTAAAAATGAACGTATGATTTATTATGAATTTTACGAGATAACTGGTTCAGAAATTGTTGAATTTTCGGAGTTTATCATTTTGATGGAAAATTCTAGAATTGGTGGGCCCCACTTGTGGTTGGTAAAGAAATATGCTGAATTATATTTCAAATGTGGTGGGTGGGAATAGTAGCATGTAAAGCCATCAGGTTGCAGGTCAAACCTACCAAAATTTTCCTATAAATAGAGGGCTAAGTTAGAATTGAAAATCACACCAGAAACATAAGTTTTCTCTCTTTCTCTCTCTATATTATGAAGCATATTTTGTGAGTATTTAGATACTTTGAGAGTTGCTATTCAGTGCAAGTTTCCTTCAGTATCATATCGGATATCCGGCCAGAAGTACTGCACTTTTGAGGTAAGGGATAGTAAGGGATTGTAAGGGATAGTAAGGGATATTAAGGGATTTTAAGGGTTGTTATGATTTTCAGTTTCGTAATTTTTCTGATCTTCAAAAATTCTGGAAAAATTTGAAATGATATTTTGATGAGTTTTCTTGATTGTGTCCAAAAATGGTGATTTTTGGATGTATAGATTGAGAGTTATGAATTTTATGAGAAAAGACTATTTTAGAAGTAACAGCTTATAATTCCTTGTGGTTAACTCCAAAATTGATAAAATTTTTATTGGGAGTACATGTGTATGATAGAAGTATACTCTGTAAATTTCAGAATTTTTGGACAAAAGTACAATTTTTGATAAATGTCTAAATATTCGGCTATTTTGGCCATATGAAAAATAGTAAATGACTTTTAAAAATTCTGAGAAAAATATATGTTCACTATGAGACTGTATTATGCTAAATTCCAGAAAAGAAATATTTTTGGAACAGATTTGGTATTTTTCATGAAAATAGTCTAGTTATGAGAAAATAAATTAAATATGTTATGTGAAGTAAGAAAATTGGAAAATAGGATTTTATGGCTTGAGAATCCTATATATGAGGTATATGCAGATTTTTGATGAGGGTTTTGGTTATTGATGATGAAATTGTAAGAGTTGGCATTTTATGATGATTAAATACATTAATTAGTAAAGTGTAAACAATTAAAATAAATTATTTATAAATTTAAGTAATGTTATTCTTTCAATATCATTATACCGAAATATTGGTATGGATTTTATTGTGGAATTTTTATCTTTTGTGTCGGGGTTACTATTCATGAGTTACTATTCACGATTTACTATTCATGAGTTACGAATATTACTCTTGAGATTAAAAATATATGTTAATCATATTATTTTTATCATCATATATAACATTTTTATAACCCTGATGTTGAAATTCTCTTTCACTGGAGTGTAAAGATGGGTAGATTATTGGTATGATCATGACTAGGGTTCTCTTTGGCCTGTAGTGCAAAGTTGAATTGTGACTGGTATGATCATGACCATTGAATTTATAATTGAATATCTTAAGCTTAAGTGCAAAGGTGAATTGATCAACATGGTTATAATTATTGTTTATATAAATTCTGAAATGATTATATATTTCTTTGAGATATGAATATATTTGGCCTGTAGTGCAAATATGAATTGTTGATGAATATCTTTGGCATGTAGTGCAAAGATGGCCTGTTGATGAATATCTTTGGCCTGTAGTGCAAAGATGAACTGTTGTTGAATATCTTTGGCCCGTAGTGCAAAGATGGTTTGTTGATGAATATCTTTGGCCCGTAGTGCAAAGATGGATTTGTTAGTATGATTATAAACAGGAACTGTGATTTGGTATAACCACGATCTTTGATGTTTCAGGTAAAGACAGGTGATGAAAATATTCTTCGTCCTGGGTGCGAAGAAAAATTTATAGTCACAATTATGATTATGAGTTATTCATATGATTGTGGAAAGGAACTGTTGAGTGATGTTACATGGATAAAATATTGTTGGTGGATTTTTAACATGGAGAAGATAATAGACTTATTAGTCTATTTGACTCTTCTAATGGATTGCTCGTTCCGCTGCAACTATGGTTGAAATTTTTATCATTTACCATATGTTCTAAATCTCTGATTTATTATTGATGAAGGCTATTGATAATTTAATTATCTTTAGTCATGATATTCTTTACTGAGCTAGTTGTGCTCACCCTTTTGCTTCACAATTCCTTTCAGGTAATAAGAGTGTAGCTGGGTCGAGCGAGGGTAACAAGGGAATAGAACGGTGGTCATCATTTAGTAGTTATATTTGGTGAAGAAAATAGGATGAGGCGAACCCAACGTTGGAAGGGTGTTTTGTCACTATAATACAAGATGTCTAACGACATACAACCTCGTGTCATCATAAGACATGATTGTGCACATCTGCTTGCCGAGTATATCTACAAGCACTATCTATATAATCTTGGTGTTTGTTTGAAGTATAATTCTCAGTTAGATACAGTGGAGATAATGATAAGTCAAGAGAAGACTCACCATTGGGAAGAATATGATAGTAATCTTCTCGTTTTTCTTTGGGGTCTATTGGGTCAACCAAGGATAATTCTGTGGCCATATGATATCTATCATAACCTAGACGCATGGCCTCCCATGTACGAAGGTTTCCTTGAGCACTTTCCAAAGATTCTAGTTTCTAAAACAGTTTTTGACTGTACCTTTATGTAAGGTACCTTTGTGAGGTGCTGATACATGATGGTGTCTAATGTCACATTTGGTATATATTTGTATCCAAACTCACAGCATATGTGTTGTTGTATTTTGCACGACAATTGTTGTAATAAAGTTGTAGTTGTTTTCTGTACCATGTATTTGACGACTCAGAATGGGTTGGGTGGAATGAACCTATTTTGGGGTTGTCACAATGATAAACTCCGAAAATTCAATAATTTCTGAACCAGTCATCTCGTAAAATTCATAATAAATCATACGTTAATTTTTTAACGGTTCAAAATTTGTGGACATATACTCAACTTATATATGTATAACATATCCAAAAATTACCACGATCCAACGGTCGGATTAAAAATTATAACCCCCGCAAAATATCTCAAAAACCCTGATTTTTAATACCTCAATTCCGACAAAAATACTGATAAAAACCTCAACATTAACTCCTTCATTTTTAACCACAAAAATATATCCCTCATTTATATCCACATAAAATAAATATTTCCTTATCATATGAATCAATAATTAATTATTCACAAATAATATTACAGAATCGCATTTATGACAACCAGGCCGTTCCCAAGAAAGAGGGGGCTTTCCAATAAGGATTTCTCCTTACTGGCGCGCAATTAGATGACCAAACCTCTCCTTAGACAGAACTTTCTAGACATTACCAATAATGTTATCTAATAATATTATTCAAATAATATGAATTATTGATCTGATAATAGAAAATACTGTGCAACAATAATTATTGAAACAATAATAATATAAAATATCAACGCAACAATTATTGAATCAATAAAATAAAATATTTTACAATAACTACTGCAACAATTATTGAGTAGTGCCTTCTTACGTAAGAATCAATAATTGGTGCAATACAGTGTGCTACTGTATTTTAACCACCGGGTATTCCAACAGTATTAACGGTAACAACTACGCCGTTATTTATAAATAACTTATACTTGTCGTGTTCTTCATCCAATCGCTTTCCGTTATGGGGCCCACACAAGGCTGCGCCGTCGTACGAATATTCCCCGACAGCAAGAATATTCCACGACCAAACGAATATTCTCCGACAAAATGAATATTTTATAACCACTTGCTTATTTTGTAAAATTTGCACATTTCACCCACAACTAAAGTATTATATCAAATTAACCCCTTATTATTCACAATAATATTTAGAGAAAATTTGATTTTATTCATTAATAAGTTGGGGTCTTACATTTGGAATAGATGAGAATGTCATCAATAAAGACAACAACGAACTTATCCAAATATTCCTTGAACACACGGTTCATCATATCCATGAAAGCAGCAGGAGCATTAGTCAATCCAAAAAATATGACTAAGAATTAATAATGCCCGTACCGAGTTCTGAAGGCAGTCTTCGGAATATCCTTAGTTTTAATCTTCAGCTGATGATATCCAGAACGAAGATCGATCTTTGAAAAGAATTTTGCTCCTTGTAACTGGTCGAACATGTCATCAATGCGAGGTAGCGGATACCTATTCTTGATGGTGACATGGTTTAATTCCTGATAGTCGATACAAAGTCGCATACTCCCGTCTTTCTTCTTTACGAATAAAACAGGAGCACCCCAAGGAGATGTACTAGGACGAATGAAACCGATGTCCAACAACTCCTGAAGTTGGACCTTTAACTCCTGAAGTTCAATAGGAGCCATTCGATATGGGGTTTTAGAAATGGGCTTTGTACTAGGTTCAAGGTCAATAAAGAATTCAACTTCACGTTCTCGGGGTAAACCGGGAAGTTATTCAGGAAATACGTCAGGAAATTCACTAACAATAGAAATATTATTCAAATCTGACGTGTTTTTGTTCAAGTCCTTGACATGGGCTAAGAAAGCTTGTAATCATTTCAATAAACGAATAGCTTTATGGCTTGATATGACAGTGATTGACTTTAGTGGTTTGGTTGCTTGAATTCGCATAAAAGGTTGGTTAGGAATATGAAAACTAACAACCTTACGAAAATAATCGATTTTGGCATGATGAATAGTTAACCAATCAATCCCTAAAATCACATCAAATGCAAATATTTTCAAAAAAATAAGATCGACAGGTAATGTGATAGTACCAACTTGGATAAAGCAAGATTTATAAACAGTAGATGCAATAATGGTTTCTTCTAACGGAGTCTCAACAGATAAGTCAAAGTCTAGTTTCTCCGGAGTCAAGTTCAAACATTGAGCACAAGCAGGAGAGATAAAAGAATGGGTAGAACTAGTATCTAATAAGGTATACACTTCGCAAGAGTTTATAATTAGCTTACCCGTGATCACCTCGTTCGGGTTCCTCGCGTTTTGGCTAGTCACGACAAACGCTCTACCAGGAACCGCTGACTTTAACTTTTCTGGAACAACCTTCGGAGTCACCATTCCCGCTGGACTTGGTTTCGCTATAAGACAATCTCTAGCTATATGACCTTCCTTTCCACAATTATAACACACCTTGAATTGTTGTGGGTAGTTTGGACTGATATGTCCCTCTTTCCTGCATTTGTAACATACGACCGGTGGTCGTTCTTCTCCCAAGAAACAGTTGATATTGGTGCTGACGTCTTCACGTTGTCATTGTTGTACCTTCTCTTCTTGAAATCTCCTCCCGACTCGCTTCGTCTATTATCATGGCCACGATTACCACCAGAGTGGTTACCGCTTTTGTCCGAATATTTTTCTCCCCGCTGGTTTTCATTGCTCCGATGACTGCTGCCACCGGTATGACCCTAGTTGTGGTTCCTCGGTTGAACATACTCATTATCTCGCTCTAATAATTGAGCCATGTTTACAACATCTGAATATAAAGAAAATTTATAAGAGATAAGATATTGCCGAATCTCGAGTTTTAGACCTCTCAGAAACAAATGTGTCATTCGTTCCTCATTCTCTACCAAATGAGGTGCAAACCTGGATAACTCTGTGAACTTCGCCTCGTACTGAGACACAGTCATGTTGTTTTGTTCTAGTCTGATAAACTCTACCTCCTTCATATGAAGAATACTTTCAGGAAAGTACTTATCATTGAACAGCTTCTGAAACGTTTCCCAAGACATGTTGAGTGCGGCAGGCTGGGTACGCTTCACAGATTTCCACCAGTAATCTGCCTCACCACGGAACATAAAGGTGGCGAATGGAACCTTATGTTCCTCTGTGCATCCCAAGACATCGAATATATTGGTAATTTGCTTGGCCCACGTTTTTGCCTTTATCAGATCCGGCTTTCTCGTAAATTCTGGTGGTCCCAACTCTTTGAACTGCTTGGCTGTGACAAGCCGTGCATTGCTATCATTTCCACCCATATTTTGTACACGAGTCTCCCTCGCCTGATTTTGCATGAACTGCAAAAAGCTTCTAAACATTCCATCATTCATCATTTATTCGGTAGTGTTGTTTACATGAGGAATATTACTTTTCTGTTGCACGTTCCCCTGGGTGGTGATTAAAGGTATCTCCACGGTTTCATTTACTCCATTGTTAACGTTCTCGGCTGCCATTCTTAAATACTGTCATAAAATAAGGGTTAATTAAACAAATTAACATATCACATAATGTGATTCCCCCAAAATAGGTATACATCACCCATTCTGAGTCGCCAAATATATGGTACAGAAACAAATACAATTTCAGTAATACAATTATCGTGCAAAATACGACAACACATATACTGTGAGTTTGAATACAAATATTGTCTACTAGAGAGTATACAAACTCAAAAGGAGTCCTCATTACAATTATCACACTATTTCACAGAATAGTGAGGACTACTAATGCAACTATCTGGACAGTCAATCCATTCCCCGACTAGTCCCAACTATATTCTCATTTTCTGAAGAGAACAGTGAAAGAAAGGGTGAGCTCAACTAGCTCAGAAAGAAATATTATGACTAAGATAATGTACAATAAATTATCATTAGTCTTCAACAGGAAAAAATCTGATAAAATATAATAGACAACAAGTTTTAGATCAACAACTGCAGCGAAAAAAAAAAGCAATCCATTAGAAGAGTCAAGTAGAGCATAAAATGTAAGACCCCAACTTATTAATGAATAAAATCAAATTTTCTCTAAATATTATTGTGAATAATAAGGGGTTAATTTGATATAATACTTTGGTTATGGGTGAAATGTGCAAATTTTACAAAATAAGCAAGTGGTTATAAAATATTCATTTTGTCGGGGAATATTCGTTTGGTCGTGGAATATTCTTGCTGTCGGGGAATATTCGTACGACGGCGCAGCCTTGTGTGGGCCCCATAACGGAAAGCGATTGGATGAAGAAAACGACAAGTATAAGTTATTTATAAATAACGGCGTAGTTGTTACCGTTAATACTGTTGGAATACCCGGTGGTTAAAATACAGTAGCACACGATATTGCACCAATTATTGATTCTTACGTAAGAAGGCATTACTCAATAATTGTTACAGTAGTTATTATTCAATATTTTATTTTATTGATTCAATAATTGTTGCGTTGATATTTTATATTATTGTTGTTTCAATAATTGTTGCTACACAGTATTTTCCATTATCAGATCAATAATTCATATTATTTGAATAATATTATTAGATAACATTATTGGCAATGTCTAGAAAGTTCTGTCTAAGGAGAGGTTTGGTCATCTAATTACGCGCCAGTAAGGAAAAATCCTTATTGGAAAGCCCCCTCTTTTTTGGAAACGGCCTGGTTGTCATAAATGTGATTCTATAATATTATTTGTGAATAATTAATTATTGATTCATATGATAAGGAAATATTTATTTTATGTGGATATAAATGAGGGATATATTTTTGTGGTTAAAAATGAAGGAGTTAATGTTGAGGTTTTTATCAGTATTTTTGTCGGAATGGAGGTATTAAAAATTAAGGTTTTTAAGATATTTTACGGGAGTTATAATTTTTAATCCGACCGTTGGATCGTGGCAATTTTTGGATATGTTATACATATATAAGTTGAGTATATGTTCACAAATTTTGAACCGTTAAAAATGAACGTATGATTTATTATGAATTTTACGAGATGACTGGTTTAGAAATTGTTGAATTTTCGGAGTTTATCATTTTGATGGAAAATTCTAGAATTGGTGGGCCCCACTCTTGGATGGTGAAGAAATGTGCTAAGATTTTTATTCAAATGTGGTGGGTGGGAATAGTAGCAGGTAAAGCCATCAGGTTGCAGGTTAAGTCTGCTTCGGCGTGCTAACATTTTTCTATAAATAGAGGGCTAAGTTAGAATTAAAAATCACACCAGAAACAAGTTTTCTCTCTTTCTCTCTCTAGATTATTGAGTGTATTTTGTGAGTATTTAGATACTTTGAGAGTTTCTATTCATCAGAGCAAGTTTCTTTCAGCCTTATACCGGTATTCCGACCAGAAGTACTGATATCTTGAGGTAAGGGATATTATTTTCTTCAATATCATTATGCTGAAATATTGATATGAGTTTTTATCAAATTTGAAACTTTTTGTGTCGGGGTTACTATTCACGTATACGGCACTATTCACGTATATGGTACTATTCACGAATACAGCACTATTCACCGAAAAATAAAATTTTCCCTTTTTGTCCAAGATGTCTATTATGGTTACTATCTTTGATTGTATCCATGTTTTGATCTTTATTTTTGAATTCTGCTTCACAATTAATTATTATAAAGTATTATTGATCTTGGATAAACTGTTATACGAATCCCTAATATTTGTCCTTCTGTCTCACTGGATTCGTTTCCTTTAAAATATTTTTCATAATCCTCAGTCCTAAATGATGATACTACTGAATATCTTTGGCCTGTAGTGCAAAGATGAATGATTAACTGATAAATATCTTTGGCCCGTAGTGCAAAGATGAACAGGTGTTGAGATGAACATGACCGACTGGTGATACAAATGAATATCTTTGGCCTGTAGTGCAAAGATGAATATTTGGTTAAAGATGATTATTAATCGATGTTACAGGGATAAAATATTGATGATGGACTTTTAAATCTTAGAAGATAGTAGAATTCTTTCTCTACTTAACTCTTCTAATGGTTTGCTGTTTCCGCTGCAGTTGTTGATCTAAAACTTGTTGTCGATTATATTCTATCAGATTTTTCCCTGTTGAAGACTAACGATAATTTGTTGTATATTATCTTAGTCATAATATTCTTTACTGGGCTAGTTGAGCTCACCCTTTTTCTTTTTGTTCCATTTTTCTTCTCAGGAGGTGAGAACATAGCAGGATCTAGTCGGGGTATGGAGTGATGGTTCTAGAAAGATGTTTTAGCAGTCCTCACTATTTCTGTAAAATAGTGTTTGAATAATTATAATGAGGATTTATTTGAGTGTGGATATTGTCCAGAAGACAATATTTGTATTTAAACTCACAGTATGTGTTGTCGTATTTTGCACGACAATTGTATTATTAAAGTTGTAGTTTGCTTTCTGTATCATGTATTTGGCGACTCAGAATGGGTGTTGTATACCTATTTTGGGGGCGTCACAGTTGGTATCAGAGCTTAGGGATATGATCCCTTGTTGAGATGTGAGACAAGAACTAGGAGGGGAGAGACGGAGAATTCCTTCGCTAGTATGACCTGACTAAGTTTATTTGGTGTTTATTTGGTCGGTCAGAGTATAGGGATAATATATGATATGACTATTAATGTAAGACCCCAACTTTTATAAATAAAGATGAATTTTCTATAAATATCATTGTTGAATATTATGGAGTTAATTTGATATAATGTTATAGTTGTGGGTAATATTTATAAATTTTGCAAAGTACGCAAGTTGTTATATAATATTCGATTGGTCGGAGAATATTCGTTTTAACAGGAAATATTCGTACAACGACAAAATCATTGGTGGACCCCACAACGGAATTATTGTCGGATTGAGAAAACGATAAAAATATTTTATTAAAAATAACGGCGGAAATTTTACCATTGTTACTGTTGAACTACTCGGTAGTAAAAGTACAGTAATACGTGTGGTTGCATAGTAGCACACGGTATTGATTATTAATGCTTATGTGAGAAGTCACTCAGTTTGATTCAATTATTGTCAGTTAATAATATGAATTATTTAGCGATAATGACGTTTTGTTTTATTCGTATTATTAACGTAATAAAACAGAAACATCTTTTTATATAAAACAGAATACTTTATTAAAGTTATTCTATAAATAGAATATATTATATTTTATTTAAAAGATTTTTCTTTAAATATGGACCGTCAGATTAAAGTAATCAATCTGGACCGTTCATGGATTAGTTACTATGCATTCTATTTTTCTATAAATAGCAGCTCATTCCTTCATTATTTCTTACGAATTCACTGAACTCTAGAGAGAGGAACTATAGAGAGAGAGAAGAAGAGTATTCTGCTACTTAACTACTTCCTTATTTCAGCTCGTCTTTAAAACGGTAAGGGGTGTTATTCTTTCTTATTCATGAAGAGAACTGTTGTTATTCCATTTCTTATTATTCTGTTGGAATAACCTGTATACGCGGTCTACCCTATACTTGGTGACATTCTTCTATTATTCTGTTGGAACATCCTGTCTGTGTGTTTTACACCGGACCTGGTTTCGTTTTTATTATTATTCTGTTGGAACATCATGTCTGTGTGTTTTACACCGGACCTGGTTCTGTCTTATTGTTAGAATATCCTGTCTGTGTGTTTTACACCAGACCTGGTTCCGTCTTGTTATTATTCTGTTGGAATATCCTGTCTGTGTATTTTACACCGGACCTGGTTCCGTCTTGTTATTATGTCGGAATATCCTGTCTGTGCGTTTACACCGGACCTGGTTCCATTATTTATTATTCTGTTGGAATAACCTGTCTGTGCGGTCTATCGCATGCATGGTGATTTCTTTTGTTATTCCATTCTTTATTGTACTCAGTTGGTTAAGTTTTGACTTCTATACTCCATGAAATTTGTGGAATATCCTTGATAATTGCGTTTCATCCAGTATATTTTCATGAAAATATTCTTCTAAGCATTCTTGAATTTTACTCCACAAAACAGTATCATGTTGACAATTTGGACGTTGTTAATTCTTGGATAAATTGATTCTTGAACTTGTTTTATTGAATTCTTATATCATTGTCATCATCCTCATGTTTATAAAATGTTGAAAGTCATCTGTGGCATGTAGTGCATAGATGGACTTGGTATGATTATGACCAGGGATTATTCGGTATAATCATGACCGTAATGTTACAAATGATGTGGTAAAAGTCCTCATTGGCCCGTAGTGCATTGATGGACAGTTGTTGGCATGATCATGACCATTAATGAATATACGAATATCCTTGGCCGTAGTGCAGGGGTGATTCGATGATGTGGATTATTTTATTAAGCTGAGTCCCAGCGATAACAGTGTTGAAAAACCTTTTAAATCATAAAAGATAGTAGAGTTTATTTTCTACTTGACTCTTTTAATGGATTGCTTGTTCCGCTGCAGTTAAACTTGATGTCTATTATATTTTATCAGTTTAACATTGTTGAAGGCTAATGATAATTTATTCTGCATTATCTTAGTCATAATATTTCTTACTGGGCTAGTTGAGCTCACCCTTTCTTTCACTGTTCTCTTCAGGAAATGAGAACGTAGCTGGGGCAAGTCGGGGAACGGAGTGATGGTTCGAATGATAGTATTAGTTAGTAGTCCTCACTATTCTATGTAATAGTGTGTTAATAAATGTAATGAGGACTCCTTTTGAGTATGAATACTCTCTAGAAGATAATATTTGTATTCAAACTCACAGTTTATGTTTTGTCGTATTGTACACGACAGTTGTATTAGTAAGTTGTATTTGTATTCTGTACTATGTATCTGACGACCCAAGATGGGTGATGTATACCTAATTTTGGGGGCGTCACAGTTGGTATCAGAGCTTAGGGATATGATCCCTGGCTAAGATGTGAGAATAGAACTAGGAGGGGAGAGACGGGGAATTCCTTCGCTAGTATGACCTACCTAAGTTTATTTGCATGGTATTTAATTGGTCGGTCATAATATAAGGATAATATATGACATATCAATTAACTTTTATTTTGTGGCAGTATCTGAAAATGGCATCTGAGAATGTTGAGAATAGCAATGGAGCACAGGCGACTGTTGATTCACCACATATCAATAATCAGGATAATGTGCATCAGGAAGGTGACAATCCTCATGCAAACAACAACACTGACCAGATGATGAATGATGGAATGTTCAGAGGTTTTATGCAATTCATGCAACAACAGGTGAAAGCGGCTCCTGTCCACAACGTAGGTGGAAATACTGGAAACTCTCAGGCGGTCACCGCTAAACAGTTTAAGGAGCTGGGACCACCGGAGTTTAAGGGAGAACCCAAACCACTTGTAGCTGAAACATGGATAAAGCAGATCACCAAGATATTTGATGTCTTGGGTTGCTCCGAGGAGCAAAAGGTTCCCTTTGCCGCCTTTATGTTGCGAGGAGAGGCAGATTACTGGTGGGAATCGATAAAGCGTACTCAACCTGCCGCACTGAAGATGTCTTGGGAGAAGTTCCAAGAGCTGTTTAACGACAAATACTTTCCCGAGAGTATTCGTCACATGAAGGAGGTGGAGTTCATCAAATTGGAGCAGAATAATATGACCGTGTCGCAGTACGAGGCAAAATTTGCGAGTTATCCCGGTTTGCGTCCCACCTGGTGGATAATGAAGAAAGAATGACGCGGATGTTTTTAAGAGGTTTGAAGCCGGAGATACGTCAACATCTTATTTCTCATAAACTGTGTTTGTATTCAGATGTTGTAAATAGGGCTCAGTTGGTGGAGCGCGATAACGAGACAACGCAACCAAAAGAGAGCAGCCGGCAAAATGATAATACCAGTGAGAGCAGTCATCGAAGCGGTGACAACAAGCGTGGAGGGAATCAACAGGCCAGAAATGGTAACCACTTCGGTGGTAATCAGGGCCAAAACAATAAGAATGGGCATTTCAAGAAGAGGAGATTCAACAATGATGGAAAGACGTCAGCACCAGCACCTGTCGTTAAGGAAGGAGAACGACCACCTATCATATGTTTCAAATGCGGAGGGGAGGGGCACATCAGTCCAAACTGCGCGATGCCGTCCAAAGCATGTTATAATTGTGGAAGAGAAGGTCATTTAGCCCGATTTTGTCGTTTACCGAAGACAAATTCAGCTAGGATGGAGGCACCAAAGGCCGTCCCAGAAAAGTCAAAACCGGTTGTGCAAGGGAGAGCGTTTGTTGTGAACTCCCAGAGAGCAAGGAACCCGAATGAGGTCATCACGGGTAAGCTTATCATAAACTCTAACGAAGTCTATACTTTATTTGATACCGGTTCTACCCATTCTTTTATTTCTCCTACTTGCGCTCATCGATTAAATTTGATTCCGGAGAAATTAGACTTTGACTTAGCAGTTGAAACTCCATTGGGAGAAACCTTCATTACATCCACGGTTTATAAGTCTTGTTTGGTTCAAGTTGGTACCCACACATTACCTGTCGATCTTATTTCATTAAAAATACTTGCATTTGACGTGATTCTAGGGATTGATTGGTTAACTACTCATCATGCAAAAATTGATTGTTTTCGTAAGGTTGTTAGCTTTCATATTCCTAATCGACCTATTATGCGAATTCAAGCAACCAAACCATTAAAATCAATCGCTGTCATCTCAAGCCATAAAGCTATTCGTTTATTGAAAAACGGATGTCAAGCTTTCTTAGCTCATGTCACAGATCTAAACAAAAATACGTCAGCTTTGAATGATATTTCTGTTGTTAATAAATTTCCTGACGTATTTCCCGAAGAACTTCCTGGCCTACCCCCAGAGCGTGAAATTGAATTTTGTATCGACCTTGAACCCGGTACAAAACCCATTTCCAAAGCCCCATATCGAATGGCTCCTATTGAACTTCAGGAGTTAAAGACCCAACTGCAGGAATTGTTAGACATTGGTTTTATTCGTCCTAGTACTTCTCCTTGGGGTGCTCCTGTTCTATTCGTGAAGAAGAAAGATGGAAGTATGCGACTTTGTATTGATTATCGGGAGTTGAATCATGTCACCATCAAAAATAGGTACCCATTGCCACGTATTGATGACCTGTTTGACCAGTTGCAAGGAGCACAATTCTTTTCAAAGATCGATCTTCGTTCTGGATATCATCAGCTGAAGGTTAGAACTGAGGATATTCCAAAGACTGCTTCAGAACTCGGTATGGGCATTATGAATTCTTAGTTATGTCTTTTGGATTGACTAATGCTCCTGCTGCCTTCATGGATATGATGAACAGGGTATTCAAGGAATATTTGGATCACTTTGTGGTCGTCTTTATCGATGACATCCTTGTTTATTCCAAAAGCCGTGAAGATCATGAGCAACACTTGAGGCTGGTACTCCAAAAGCTTCGTGAATACAAACTTTATGCCAAGTTGAAGAAATGCGAGTTCTGGCTGGAAGAGGTAGCATTCCTTGGGCACGTAGTATCAAGTCGTGGAATATCGGTTGACCCGGCAAAGATTGAAGCTATTCAAAGCTGGGAGCAACCTAAATCAGTGACCGAAGTACGTAGCTTTCTTGGTTTAGCTGGTTATTATCGGAGATTCGTGGAAGGATTTTCTCGAATCGCTACTCCATTAACTCAGCTGACTCGGAAAGATACAAAGTTCGGTTGGAGCGAAGAATGTGAGCAGAGTTTTCAAGAACTCAAGAGGAGACTCATTTCAGCACCTGTTCTAACAATACCATCTGGCTCGGAGGGATTTGTCATCTACAGTGATGCTTCGAGCAAAGGGTTGGGATGCGTTCTCATGCAACATGAAAAAGTCATAGCCTATGCATCAAGACAACTCAAGGAATATGAGAGGAATTATCCTACTCATGATCTAGAGTTGGCAGCTGTTGTCTTTGCACTTAAAATTTGGAGGCATTACTTGTATGGGGAGAAGGTGGAGATCTTTACGGATCATAAAAGCCTCAAATATTTCTTCACTCAAAAGGAACTCAACATGCGACAACGACGTTGGCTTGAACTGTTGAAAGATTATGATCATACCATTCAATACCATCCTGGAAAAGCGAACGTGGTAGCTGACGCATTGAGTAGAAGATCATATGCAAGTACGAGTGCGATATTGTCAACACAAAGGCCCATTTTGTGTGATTTGCAAAGGATGGAGATAGAGTTAAAGACTCCAGGGACCCATGTGATGATGGCGAATATACGAGTAGAACCGACTTTAATCGATAAAGTTAAAGCTGCTCAAGCTACAGACCTGGAGCTGATGCGTATGAGGAAGAAAGTGCAAGAAGGTGCTATGCCGGAAGCAAGAATCGATGAAGAAGGAATACTTCGAGTCAACTCCAGACTTTGTGTTCCTAACAACCCTGATTTAAAGTATGAAATCATGATGGAGGCGCACAACACACCGTTTGCAATCCATCCTGGAAGTACCAAAATGTATCATGATCTTCGTCATACATTTTGGTGGAGCAATATGAAGAGAGAGATAGCGTTGTTTATCTCAAGGTGTCTAACTTGTCAACGAGTCAAAGCGGAGCATCAAGTACCAAAAGGTCCATTGCAACCACTTGAAATTCCAGAATGGAAGTGGGAGCACATTACCATGGATTTCGTTACCGGTCTTCCTAGGGTTTCTCAAGGTATTGATGCGATTTGGGTCATTGTTGATAGATTGACCAAGTCTGCTCATTTCTTACCGATACGAGAAACTTATACACTTGAACGTCTTGCTCGTATGTACATAAACGAGATTGTAAGACTGCATGGTATGCCAGTATCCATAGTTTCTGACCGAGACCCAAGATTCACTTCACGATTTTGGGTTAGTTTACAAAAAGCTATGGGCACGGATTTACGATTTAGTTCAGCATATCATCCTCAGACGGACGGACAATCAGAGAGGACTATTCAAACTCTTGAAGATCTATTAAGACTCTGTGTCTTTGACTTCAAGGGAAGTTGGGACAAGTTCTTACCATTGGTGGAGTTTTCCTACAACAACAGTTATCAAGCAAGTATTGGCATGGCTCCATTCGAAGCATTGTATGGAAGAAAATGTCGTTCTCCAGTATGCTGGGATGAGGTGGGTGAAGCAACGTTGTTGGGACCGGAGTTGGTACGTATGACTACAGAAAAGATTCAAACGATCCGACAACGTATAAAAACCTCACAAGATCGACAAAAGAGTTATGCTGATCTTCATCGAAAGGACGTGGAATTTGATGTAGGAGATCATGTGTTCTTACGTGTTGCTCCATGGAAAGGAGTTACGAGATTTGGAAAGAGAGGAAAGCTCAATCCTCGATTCATCGGTCCATTTTTAATCCTCGATCGAGTAGGAACTGTGGCTTATAGACTCGCTTTACCGCCAAGTATGTCTCGTGTTCATAACGTTTTTCACATATCCATGTTACGCAAATATGTGGAAGACCCGAACCACATTATTGAGTTAGAACCGGACGAAATAGCGGAGGATTTGACGTATGAAGAAGTTCCTGTTCAAATCTTGGATAAGAAGGAACATATTCTACGCTCCAAGGTTATACCTCAAGTCAAAGTTTTGTGGAGAAACCACGATGTTGAGGAAATGACTTGGGAGTTAGAATCTGAAATGAAATCAAGGTATCCTTACCTCTTCGACATACCAGGTACGTACCCTAATTTCGAGGGCGAAATTTCATAAGAAGGGGAGGTTGTAAGACCCCAACTTTTATAAATAAAGATGAATTTTCTATAAATATCATTTTTGAATATTATGGAGTTAATTTGATATAATGTTATAGTTGTGGGTAATATTTATAAATTTTGCAAAGTACGCAAGTTGTTATATAATATTCGATTGGTCGGAGAATATTCGTTTTAACAGGAAATATTCGTACAACGACACAATCATTGGTGGACCCCACAACGAAATTATTGTCGGATTGAGAAAACGACAAAAATATTTTATTAAAAATAACGGCGGAAGTTTTACCATTGTTACTGTTGAACTACTCGGTAGTAAAAGTACAGTAATACGTGTGGTTGCATAGTAGCACACGGTATTGATTATTAATGCTTATGTGAGAAGTCACTCAGTTTGATTCAATTATTGTCAGTTAATAATATGAATTATTTAGCGATAATGACGTTTTGTTTTATTCGTATTATTAACGTAATAAAACAAAAACATCTTTTTATATAAAACAGAATACTTTATTAAAGTTATTCTATAAATAGAATATATTATATTTTATTTAAAAGATTTTTCTTTAAATATGGACCGTCAGATTAAAGTAATCAATCTGGACCGTTCATGGATTAGTTACTATGCATTCTATTTTTCTATAAATAGCAGCTCATTCCTTCATTATTTCTTACGAATTCACTGAACTCTAGAGAGAGAAACTATAGAGAGAAACTATAGAGAGAGAAGAAGAGTATTCTGCTACTTAACTACTTCCTTATTTCAGCTCTTCTTTAAAACGGTAAGGGGTGTTATTCTTTCTTATTCATGAAGAGAACTGTTGTTATTCCATTTCTTATTATTCTGTTGGAATAACCTGTATACGCGGTCTACCCTATACTTGGTGACATTCTTCTATTATTCTGTTGGAACATCCTGTCTGTGTGTTTTACACCGGACCTGGTTCCGTTTTTATTATTATTCTGTTGGAACATCCTGTCTGTGTGTTTTACACCGGACCTGGTTCCGTCTTGTTGTTAGAATATCCTGTCTGTGTGTTTTACACCGGACCTGGTTCCGTCTTGTTATTATTCTGTTGGAATATCCTGTCTGTGTGTTTTACACCGGACCTGGTTCCATTATTTATTATTCTGTCGGAATATCCTGTCTGTGCGTTTACGCCGGACCTGGTTCCATTATTTATTATTCTGTTGGAATAACCTGTCTGTGCGGTCTATCGCATGCATGGTGATTTCTTTTGTTATTCCATTCTTTATTGTACTCAGTTGGTTAAGTTTTGACTTCTATACTCCATGAAATTTGTGGAATATCCTTGATAATTGCGTTTCATCCAGTATCTTTTCATGAAAATATTCTTCTAAGCATTCTTGAATTTTACTCCACAAAGCAGTATCATGTTGACAATTTGGACGTTGTTAATTCTTGGATAAATTAATTCTTGAACTTGTTTTATTGAATTCTTATATCATTGTCATCATCCTCATGTTTATAAAATGTTGAAAGTCATCTGTGGCCTGTAGTGCATAGATGGACTTGGTATGATTATGACCAGGGATTATTCGGTATAATCATGACCGTAATGTTACAAATGATGTGGTAAAAGTCCTCATTGGCCCGTAGTGCATTGATGGACAGTTGTTGGCATGATCATGACCATTAATGAATATACGAATATCCTTGGCCGTAGTGCAGGGGTGATTCGATGATGTGGATTATTTTATTAAGCTGAGTCCCAGCGATAACAGTGTTGAAAAACCTTTTAAATCATAAAAGATAGTAGAGTTTATTTTCTACTTGACTCTTTTAATGGATTGCTTGTTCCGCTGCAGTTAAACTTGATGTCTATTATATTTTATCAGTTTAACATTGTTGAAGGCTAATGATAATTTATTCTGCATTATCTTAGTCATAATATTTCTTACTGGGCTAGTTGAGCTCACCCTTTCTTTCACTGTTCTCTTCAGGAAATGAGAACGTAGCTGGGGCAAGTCGGGGAACGGAGTGATGGTCCGAATGATAGTATTAGTTAGTAGTCCTCACTATTCTATGTAATAGTGTGTTAATAAATGTAATGAGGACTCCTTTTGAGTATGAATACTCTCTAGAAGATAATATTTGTATTTAAACTCACAGTTTATGTTTTGTCATCTTGTACACGACAGTTGTATTAGTAAGTTGTATTTGTATTCTATGCTTCGTATCTGACGACCCAAGATGGGTGATGTATACCTAATTTTGGGGGCGTCACAATTAACCCTTGTTTTATGGCAGTATTTAAGAATGGCAGCTGAGAACGTTAATAATGGAGTAAATCAGACCGTGGAGACACCTTTGATCACCACCCAGGAGAACGTGCAACAGGAAGGCAATATTCCTCCTGTAAACAACGTTACCGAGCAAACGATGAATGATGGAATGTTTAGGAGCTTTTTGCAGTTCATGCAAAATCGGATGAGGGAAACTCGTGTGCAGAATACGGGTGGAAATGATAACAACGCGCGGTTTGTTACAGCTAAGCAGTTCAAAGAATTGGGACCACCAGAATTTAAGGGAAAGCCGGATCCGATCATGGCGGAAACGTGGGTCAAGCAAATTACCAAGATATTCGATGTCTTGGTATGCAAGGAGGAACAGAAGGTTCCATTCGCCACTTTTATGTTCCGCGGTGAGGCAGACTACTGGTGGGAGTCTGTGAAGCGTACTCAACCTAACGTACTCAACATGTCCTGGGAAACATTTCAAAAACTGTTTAATGACAAGTACTTTCCTGAAAGTATTCGTCATATGAAGGAGGTGGAGTTTATCAGACTGGAACAAAACAACATAACGGTGTCCCAGTACGAGGCGAAGTTTACAGAGTTATCCAGGTTTACACCTCATTTGGTCGAAAATGAGGAACGAATGACAAGGATGTTTCTGAGAGGTCTAAAACCCGAGATTCGGCAATATCTTATCTCTCATAAATTTTCTTTATATTCAGATGTTATAAACAGGGCTCAATTATTAGAGCGAGATAATGAGTATGTGCAACCGAGGGACCACAACCAGGGTCATACCGGTGGCGGCAGTCATCGAAGCAATGAAAATTAGCAGGGAGGAAAATATTCGGGCAAAAGCGGTAACCACTCTGGTGGTAATCGTGGCCGTGATAATAGAAGGAGCGAGTCGGGAGGAGATTTCAAGAAGAGAAGGTACAACAATGATAACGTGAAGATGTCAGCACAAACATCAACTGTTTCTAGGGGAGGAGAACGACCACTGGTCGTATGTTACAAATGTGGGAAAGAGGGACATATCAGCCCAAACTGCCCACAACAATCCAAGGTATGTTATAACTGTGGAAAGGAGGGTCATATAGCTCGAAAGTGTTCTGTAGCAAAACCAAGTTCAGCGGGGATGGTGACTCCAAAAGTTATCCCGGATAAGTCAAAATCAGCGGTTCCTGGAAGGGCATTTGTCGTGACTGGCCAAAACGCGAGAAACCTGAACGAGGTGATCACGGGTAAGCTAATCTTGAATTCTTGTGAAGTTTATACTTTACTAGATACCGGTTCTACCCATTCTTTTATCTCTCCTGCTTGTGCTCAACGTTTAAACTTGACTCCAGAGAAATTGGACTTTAACTTATCTGTTGAAACTCCGTTGGGTGAAACCTTCGTTACATCTACAGTTTATAAATCTTGCATGATCCAAGTTGGCACTATCACATTACCTGTTGATCTTATCTCTTTAAAGATACTTACTTTTGATGTGATTTTAGGAATTAATTGGTTAACCACTCATCATGCTAAAATTGATTATTTTCGTAAGGTTGTTAGTTTTCATATTCCTAACCAACCTGTCATACGAATTCAAACTACTAAACCACTAAAATCAGTCACTGTCATATCAAGCCACAAAGCTATTCGTTTATTGAAAAATGGATGTCAAGCTTTCTTAGCCCATGTTATGGATTTGAACAAAGACAAGTCAGATTTGAATAATATTTCTATTGTTAGAGAATTTCCCGATGTATTTCCTGAAGAACTTCTTGGTCTACCCCCAGAACGTGAAGTTGAATTCTTTATTGACCTTGAACCCGGTACAAAGCCCATTTCTAAAACTCCATATCGAATGGCTCCTATTGAACTTCAGGAGTTAAAAGTCCAACTACAGG
Source organism: Panax notoginseng (assembly GCA_016801055.1). Lineage (NCBI taxonomy): Eukaryota > Viridiplantae > Streptophyta > Magnoliopsida > Apiales > Araliaceae > Panax > Panax notoginseng. The sequence goes on from CM029023.1 coordinate 129,861,848, forward strand.
AGTTGTTGGACATCGGTTTTATTCGTCCTAGTACGTCTCCTTGGGGTGCTCCTGTTTTATTTGTAAAGAAGAAAGACGTGAGTATGCGACTTTGTATTGACTATCGAGAATTGAATCATGTCACTATCAAGAACAGGTATCCGCTACCTCGCATTGATGACCTGTTTGACCAGTTGTAAGGAGCACAATTCTTTTCAAAGATCGATCTTCGTTCTGGATATCATCAGCTGAAGATTAAAACTGAGGATATTCCAAAGACTGCCTTCAGAACTCGATACGGGCATTATGAATTCTTAGTCATGTCTTTTGGATTGACTAATACTCCTGCTGCCTTCATGGATATGATGAACCGTGTATTCAAAGAATATTTAGATCAGTTCGTTGTTGTCTTTATTGATGACATCCTCATCTATTCCAAAAGCCTTGAAGATCATGAGCGCCATTTAAAGCTGGTACTACAAAGGCTTCGTGAAAATAAGCTATATGCCAAATTGAAAAAATGCGAGTTCTGGCTTGAGGAAGTAGCATTCCTTGGGCACGTGGTGTCAAAATATAGAGTATCTGTCGACCCGGCGAAGATTGAAGCCATACAAAGTTGGGAGAAACCGAAGTCGGTAACCGAAGTACGTAGCTTTTTGGGCTTAGCTGGTTATAATCGGAGATTTGTGGAAGGATTTTCTCGAATCGCTACTCCGTATGAAGTCGGTAATCCATGTTTTGATCTTTATTTTTGAATTCTGCTTCACAATTGATTATTATGAAGTATTATTGATCTTGGATAAACTGTTATACGAATCCCTAATATTTGTCCTTCTGTCTCACTGGATTCATTTCCTTTAAAATATTTTTCATCATCCTCAGTCCTAAATGATGATACTACTGAATATCTTTAGCCTGTAGTGCAAAGATGAATGATTAACTGATAAATATCTTTGGCCCGTAGTGCAAAGATGAACAGGTGTTGAGATGAACATGACCGATTGGTGATACAAATAAATATCTTTGGCCTGTAGTGCAAAGATGAATATTTGGTTAAAGATGATTATTAATCGATGTTATAGGGATAAAATATTGATGATGGACTTTTAAATCTTAGAAGATAGTAGAATTCTTTCTCTACTTGACTCTTCTAATGGTTTGCTGTTTCCGCTGCAGTTGTTGATCTAAAACTTGTTGTCGATTATATTCTATTAGACTTTTCCCTGTTGAAGACTAACGATAATTTGTTGTATATTATCTTAGTCATAATATTCTTTACTGGGCTAGTTGAGCTCACCCTTTTTCTTTTTGTTCCATTTTTCTTCTCAGGAGGTGAGAACATAGCAGGATCTAGTCGGGGTATGGAGTGATGGTTCTAGAAAAATATTTTAGCAGTCCTCACTATTTCTGTAAAATAATGTTTGAATAATTGTAATGAGGATTTATTTGAGTGTGGATATTGTCCAGAAGACAATATTTGTATTTAAACTCACAGTATGTGTTGTCGTATTTTGCATGACAATTGTATTATTGAAGTTGTAGTTTGCTTTCTGTACCATGTATTTGGCGACTCAGAATGGGTGTTGTATACCTATTTTGGGGGCGTCACATAAAACCTACTATCTTCTACGATTTAAAAAATTTATAATCAATTTTATTGCTGAGATTTAGCTTAATAAATAATCCACATCATCGAATCATCCCTGCACTACGGGCCAAAGATAATCGTGTTTTCATCAACGGTCATGATCATGCCATAAAATAATTCATCTTTGCACCCTTGGCCGAAGAGAATTCATGGTCATAATCATACCAAAAACTGTCCATCAATGCACTACGGGCCAATGAGGACTTTTACCACATCATTTGTAACATTACGGTCATGATTATACCGAATAATCCCTGGTCATAATCATACCAAGTCCATCTATGCACTACAGGCCACAGATGACTTTCAACAGAATATAAACATGAGGATGATGACAATGATATAATAATTCAATAAAACAAGTTCAATGATAAATTTTAAAGATTTATAATTTAATTTATCCAGAAATCAATAACGTCCAAACTGTCAACATGATACTACTTTGTGGAGTAAAATTCAAGAATAATACTCAGTTGGTCATGTTCATCTCAACACCTGTTCATCTTTGCACTACGGGCCAAAGATATTTATCAGGTAATCATTCATCTTTGCACTACAGGCCAAAGATATTCAGTAATATCATCATTTAGGATTGAGGATGATGAAAAATATCTTAAAGAAAACGAATCCAGTGAGATAAAAGAATAAATATTAGGGATTCGCATTACAGTTTATCCAAGTTTAATAATACTCCAAAATAACCAATTTTGAAGCAGAATTAAAAAATAATGATCAAAACATGGATACAATCAAAGATAGTAACCATAATAGTCATCTTGGATAAAGAGAAGAAAATTTTATTTTTCGGTGAATAGTGCCGTATTCGTGAATAGTGTCGTATACGTGAATAGTGTCGTATACGTAAATAGTAACCCCGACACAAAAAGTTTCAAATTTGATAAAAAGTTCATAATATTTCAGCATAATGATATTGAAGAAAATAATATCATTTAAGAAGAAAATAACATCCCTTACCTCGGAATAACCGTACTACTAACTGAATTTCGGATATAGTGCTGACAGAAACTTGCATTGAATAGCAACTCTCAAAGTATCAAAATACTCACAAAATACGCTCGAGAATATAGAGAGAGAAAGAGAGAAAACTTATGAATTCTGGTGTGATTATCAATTCTAACTTAGCCCTTTATTTATAGGAAAATATTAGCACGCCGAAGCAGACTTGACCTGCAACCTGATGGCTTTACCTACTACTATTGCCACCCACCACATTTAGAATAAAATACAACACATTTTTTCATCAAACACAAGTGGAGCCCACTTAATTCTAGAATTTTCCACCAAAATCATTTATAAACCTAATTTTCGAATCAGTCACCTCTTAAAATTCGTAACAAATCATACGTTCATTTTTAACGGTTCAAAATTTGTGGACATATACTCAACTTATATATGTATAACATATCCTAAAATCACAATGATCCAACGGTCGGATTAAAAATTATAACTCACGCAATATATCTGAAAAATACTGATTTGATTTTTAATACCTCCATTCCGACAGAAATACTGATAAAACATCTTAATATTAATTCCTTCAATAATAACCACATAAATAAATCCATCATTTATATCCACATCAAATAAATATTTTCTTATCATATAAATCAATAATTAATTATTCACAAATAATATTACAGAATCACAATTATGACAACCAGGCCATTCCCAAGAAAGAGAGGGCTTTCCAATAAGGATTTCTCCTTACTGGCGCGCAATTAGGTGACCAAACCTCTCCTTAGACAGAACTTTCTAGACATTGCCAGTAATGCTATCTAATAATATTATTCAAATAATATGAATTATTGATCTGATAATGGGAAATACTATGCAGTAACAATTATTGAAACAACAATAATATAAAATATCAACGCAACAATTATTGAATCAATAAAATAAAATATTGAACAGTAACTACTATAACAATTATTGAGTAGTGTCTTCTTACGTAAGGATCAATAATTCAAAAATACTGTGCAAAACCGTATGCTACTGTACAACCACGCGTATTACTATATTTTAACCACCGGGTATTCCAACAGTGTTAACGGTAACAAGTACGCCGTTATTTATAAAAACTCAATTTTGTCATTTTCTTCATCCGACAGTTATTCTGTTATGGGGCCCACAAATGGTTGCGCCGTCGTACGAATATTCCTCGACAGAAAGAATATTCCACGACCAAACGAATATTCCCCGACAACAATGAATATTTTATAACCCCTTGTTTATTTTGCAAAATTTGCACATTTCACCCATAACCAAAATATTATATCAAATTAACACTTTATTATTCATATTAATAATTAGAGGAAATTTGATTTTATTCATTAATAAGTTGGGGTCTTACAACCTCCCCTCCTTATGAAATTTCGTCCCCGAAATTTACGTACATACCTGATATGCCCAACAGATGGGAATACCTTGACTTCATTTCAGATTCTAACTCTTGAGGTATCTCCTTATACGTTAAATCTTCTGCTATCTCGTCCTGTTCTTACTCAATAATGTGGTTCGGATCATCCATATATTTACGTAAAATCGATACGAAATAAACGTTATGAACACGCGACATACTTGGCGTTTAAAATGAGTCTATAGGTCACAGTTCCTACTCGATTGAGGATTTCAAATAGACCAATAAAATAGAGGGTTGAGATTTCCTCTCTTCATCGACTCTTGCTCCTAGAATAACGCCCTCTTGAACCTTATTCTTTACATTCATCGGCTCTGAGTCTGTAGCTTGAGCGGCTTTAACTTTATCGATTTAAAGTCGGTTCTAATCTTATATTTGCTATCTTCACGTAGGTTCGTATATTCGCACTCGTAAATGCATACGATCTTCTGCTCAACGTGTCAGCTACCACGTTCGCTTTTTCCACGATGGTATTAAATGGTATAATCGTAATCTTCAACAGCTCGAGCCAACGTCTTCAGCGCATAATACGTTCGTTTTAGGTGATGAAATATTTTTAGGGTTTTAGAAATGGGTTTTATACTGGGGTCAAATTTAAACGTTGAGCGCAAGTAGGAGAAATAAAAGAATATGTAGAACCGGTATTGAATAAGGTATAAACTTTGCAAGAGTTTATGATTAACTTACCCGTGATAACTTCGTTCGGGTTCCTCGACAAACGCTCTTACTTAAACTACAGACTTTGACTTATCTGGGACATCCTTTGGCATCACTATCCCCGCTGGACTTGACTTCACTACAGGACAAAATCGAGCTAGGTGACCTTCTCTTCTGCAATTGAAACACACTTTGGGTTGCTGCGTATAGTTTGGACGGATGTGTCCCTCTTGTTCGCATTTGAAACATACGACCGGTGGTCGTTCTTCTTCTTTTGAAATGAGTGCTGGTGTTGCTGTCTTTCCATCATTATTGAACCTCCTCTTCTTGAAATTTTCACTTCTATTATCTTGGCCATGATTACCACCGAAGTGGTTACCATTCTTGGCATGATAATTTCCTCCACGATTGTTGTCACCGCTTCGATGACTGCTACCACTGGTATTATCATTTTGTCGGCTACTTTCTCTTGGTTGGGTTGACTCGTTATCGCGCTCTAATAACTGAGCCCTATTTACAACATCTGAATACAAACACAGTTTGTGAGAAATTAGGTATTGACGTATCTCGGATTTCAAACCTCTTAGAAATATTCGCATCATTCTCTCCTCGTTATCAACTAAGTGGGACGCAAACCGGGACAACTCGACAAACTTAGCTTCGTACTACGATACGAGCATATTATTTTGCTCCAGCTTGATGAATTCCACTTCCTTCATGTGACGAATACTTTCGGAAAAGTACTTGTCGTTGAACAATTCTTGGAACTTCTCCCAAGACATCTTGAGTGCGTAAGGCTGGGTACGTTTTACAGATTCCCACCAATGATCTGCTTCTTCACGCAACATAAAGGTGGCGAATGGAACCTTTTGCTCCTCTGAGCATTCCAAGACATTAAATATCTTGGTGATCTGCTTTATCCATGTCTCTGCCTTAAGTGGTTCTTGCTTTTTCAAAAACTCCGGTGGTCCTAGCTCCTTGAACTGCTTAGCGGTGACCAACCGTAGGTTGCCAGTGTTTCCACCTGCATTATGAACAGGAGTCTCTCTCGTTTGGTGTTGCATGAATTCTAAAAAGCTCCTAAACATACAGTCGTTCGTCATTTGGTCGGTGTCGTTGTTCACCTGAGGATTGTTGCCTTCCTGATGCACATTATCCTGAGTATTGATCTGTGGTGACTCAACGGTCTCCTGTGCTCCATTGCTATTCTCAACATTCTCGGATGTCATTTTCAAATACTGTCACAAAATAAGGGTTAATTAACATGTAACATATTATCCCTATATTCTGACCGACCAAACAAATACCAAATAAACTTAGTTAGGTCATACTAGCGAAGGAATTCCCCGTCTCTCCCCTCCTAGTTCTTGTCTCACATCTCAGCCAGGGATCATATCCCTAAGCTCTGATACCAACTGTGACGCCACCAAAATAGGCATACATCACCCATTCTGAGTAGCCAAATACATGGTACAGAAACAAATACAATTTCAGTAATACAATTATCGTGCAGAATACGACAACACATATACTGTGAGTTTGAATACAAATATTGTCTACTAGAGAGTATACAAACTCAAAAGGAGTCCTCATTATAATTATCACACTATTTCACAGAATAGTGAGGACTACTAATGCAACCATCTGGACCGTCAATCCATTCCCCGACTAGTCACAGCTATATTCTCATTTCCTGAACAGAAGAGTGAAAGAAAGGGTGAGCTCAACTAGCTCAGTAAGAAATATTATGACTAAGATAATGTACAACAAATTATCATTAGTCTTCAACAGGAAAAAATCTGATAAAATATAATAGACAACAAGTTTTAGATTAACAACTGCAGCGGAAAAAAAAAAGCAATCTATTAGAAGAGTCAAGTAGAGCATAAAACCTACTATCTTTTATGATTTAAAAGATTTATCATCAATTTTATTGCTGAGATTCAGCATAATAAATAATCCACATCATCGAATCATCCTTGCACTACGGGCCAAAGACAATCGTGTTTTCATCAACGATCACAATCATGCCATAAAACAATTTATCTTTGCACCCTTGGCCATAATCATACCAAAAACTGTCCATCAATGCACTACGGGCCAATGAGAACTTTTACCGCATCATTTGTAACATTAGGTCATGATTATACCGAATAATCCCTGGTCATAATCATACCAAGTCCATCTATGCACTACAGACCACAGATGACTTTCAACAGAATATAAACATGAGGATGATGACAATGATATAATAATTCAATAAAACAAGTTCAAGGATAAATTTTAAAGTTTTATAATTTAATTTATCTAGAAATCAATAACGTCCAAATTGTCAACATGATATTACTTTGTGGAGTAAAATTCAAGAATAATACTCAGTTGGTCATGTTCATCTCAACACCTGTTCATCTTTGCACTACGGGCCAAAGATATTCATCAAATAATCATTCATCTTTGCACTACAAGCCAAAGATATTCAGTAATATCATCATTTAGGACTGAGGATGATGAAAAATATCTTAAAAAAAATGAATCCAGTGAGATAAAAGAATAAATATTAGGGATTCGTATTACAGTTTATTCAAGTTCAATAATACTCCGAAATAACCAATTTTGAAGCAGAATTCAAAAATAATGATCAAAACATGGATACAATCAAAGATAGTAACCATAATAGTCATCTTGGATAAAAAGAAGAAAATTTCATTTTTCGGTGAATAGTGCCGTATTCGTGAATAGTGTCGTATACGTGAATAGTAATTCTGACACAAAAAGTTCTAACTTTGATAAAAAGTGTGACGCCCCCAAAAATAGGTATACATCACCCATCTTGGGTCGCCAGATACATGGTACAGAATTCAAATACAACTTAAAAATACAACTGTCGTGCACAATACGACAAAATATAAACTGTGAGTTTGAATACAAATATTATCTTCTAGAGAGTATCCATACTCAAAAGGAGTCCTCATTACAATTATTATCACACTATTACATAGAATAGTGAGGACTACTAATACTATCATCTGGTCCATCACTCCGTTCTCCGACTCGTCCCAGCTATATTCTCATGTCCTGAAGAGAACAGTGAAAGAAAGGGTAAGCTCAACTAGCCCAGTAAGAAATATTATGACTAAGATAATGCAGAATAAATTATCATTAGCCTTCAACAGTGTTAAACTGATAAAATATAACGAACATCAAGTTTAACTGCAGCGGAACAAGCAATTCATTAAAAGAGTCAAGTAGAAAATAAAATCTACTATCTTCTATGATTTAAAAGGTTTTTCAACACTGTTATCGCTGAGACTCAGCTTAATAAAATAATTCACATCATCGAATCACCCCTGCACTACGGCCAAGGATATTCGTGTATTCATTAATGGTCATGATCATGCCAACAACTGTCCATCAATGCACTACGGGCCAATGAGAACTTTTACCACATCATTTATAACATTACAATCATGATTATACCGAATAATCTCTGGTCATAATCATACCAAGTCCATCTATGCACTACAGGCCACAGATGACTTTCAACATTTTATAAACATGAGGATGATGACAATGATATAAGAATTCAATAAAACAAGTTCAAGAATTAATTTATCCAAGAATTAACAACGTCCAAATTGTCAACATGATACTGTTTTGTGGAGTAAAATTCAAGAATGCTTAGAAGAATATTTTCATGAAAAGGTACTGGATGAACCGTAATTATCAAGGATATTCCACTAATTTCATGGAGTATAGAAGTTAAAACTTAACCAACTGAGTATAATAAAGAATGGAATAACAAAAGAAATCACCCGGCATGCGATAGACCGCACAGACAGGTTATTCCAACAGAATAATAAATAATGGAACCAGGTCCGGCGTAAACGCACAGATAGGATATTCCGACAGAATAATAAATAATGGAACCAGGTCTGGCGTAAACGCACAGACAGGATATTCCGACAGAATAATAAATAATAGAACCAGGTCCGGTGTAAAACACACAGACAGGATGTTCCAACAGAATAATAATAAATACGGAACCAGGTTCGGTGTAAAACACACAGACATGATGTTCCAACAGAATAACAGAAGAATGTCACCAAGTATAGGGTAGACCGCGTATACAGGTTATTCCAACAGAATAATAAAAATGAAATAACAACAGTTCTCTTAATGAATAAGAAAGAATATCACCCCTTACCGTTTTAAAGAAGAGCTGAAATAAGGAAGTAGTTAAGTAGCAGAATACTTTTCTTCTCTCTCTCTATAGTTTCTCTCTATAGTCTCTCTCTCTCTCTAGAGTTCAGTGAATTCGTAAGAAATAATGAAGGAATGAGCTGCTATTTATAGAAAAATAGAATGCATAGTAACTAATCCATGAACGGTCCAGATTGATTACTTTAATCTGACGGTCCATATTTAAAGAAAAATCTTTTAAATAAAATATAATATATTCTATTTATAGAATAACTTTAATAAAGTATTCTGTTTTATATAAAAAGATGTTTCTGTTTTATTACGTTAATAATACGAATAAAACAAAACGTCATTATCGCTAAATAATTCATATTATTAACTGACAATAATTGAATCAAACTGAGTGACTTCTCACATAAGTATTAATAATCAATACCGTGTGCTACTATACAACCATACGTATTACTGTACTTTTACTACCGAGTAGTTCAACAGTATCAATGGTAAAACTTTCGCCGTTATTTTTAATAATATATTTTTGTCGTTTTCTCAATTCGACAATAATTTTGTTGTGGGGTCCACCAATGATTGTGCCGTTGTATGAATATTCCCTTTTAAAACGAATATTCCCCAACCAATCGAATATTATATAACAACTTGCGTACTTTGTAAAATTTATAAATATTACCCACAACTATAACATTATATCAAATTAACTCCATAATATTCAAAAAAGACATTTATAGAAATTTCGTCTTTATTTATAAAAGTTGGGGTCTTACAAAAAGTTCATAATATTTCAGCATAATGATATTGAAGAAAATAATATCATTTAAGAAGAAAATAACATCCCTTACCTCAGAATAACCGTACTACTGACTGAATTTCAGATATAGTTCTGACAGAAACTTACACTGAATAGCAACTCTCAAAGTATCAAAATACTCACAAAATACGCTCGAGAATATAGAGAGAGAAAGAGAGAAAACTTATGAATTCTGGTGTGATTATCAATTCTAACTTAGCCCTCTATTTATAGGAAAATGTTAGCACGCCGAAGCAGAGTTGACCTGCAACCTGATGGCTTTACCTGCTACTATTGCCACCCACTATATTTGAAATAAAATTTAGCACATTTCTTCACCAACCACAAGTGGGGTCCACTCAATTCTAGAATTTTCTACCAAAATCATTTATAAACCTAATTTTCGAATCAGTCACCTCTTAAAATTCATAATAAATCATACGTTCATTTTTAACGGTTCAAAATTTGTGGACATATACTCAACTTATATATGTATAACATATCCTAAAATCACAACGATCCAACGGTCGGATTAAAAATTATAACTCACGCAATATATCTGAAAAATACTGATTTAATTTTTATACATCTATTTCGACAAAAATACTGATAAAATACCTCAACATTAATTCCTTCAATAATAACCACATAAATAAATCCATCATTTATGTGACGCCCCCAAAATAGGTATACAACACCCATTCTGAGTCGCCAAAATACATGGTACAGAAACAACTACATCTTTATTATTACAACACAAGAACTGTGAGTTTAAATACAAATATTGTCATTTAGACAATATCCACACTCAAATAAATCCTCATTACAATTATGCAAACACTATTTTACAGAAATAGTGAGGACTGCTAAAACATCTTTCTAGAACTATCACTCCATACCCCGATTAGATCCTGCTATGTTCTCACCTCCTGAGAAGAAAAATGGAACAAAAAGGAAAAGGGTGAGCTCAACTAGCCCAGTAAAGAATATTATGACTAAGATAATATACAACAAATTATCGTTAGTCTTCAACAGGGAAAAATCTGATAAAATATAATCGACAACAAGTTTTAGATCAACAACTGCAGCGGAAACAGCAAACCATTAGAAGAGTCAAGTAGAGAAAGAATTCTACTATCTTCTAAGATTTAAAAGTCCATCATCAATATTTTATCCCTGTAACATCAATTAATAATCATCTTTATCCAAATATTCATCTTTGCACTACAGGCCAAAGATATTCATTTGTATCACCTGTCAGTCATGTTCATCTCAACACCTGTTCATCTTTGCACTACAGGCCAAAGATATTCATCAAGTAATCATACATCTTTGCACTACAGGCCAAAGATATTCATTAATATCATCATTTAGGACTAAGGATGATGAAAAATATCTTAAAGAGAACGAATCCAATGAGACAGAAGGACAAATAGTAGGGATTCGTATAACAGTTTATCCAAGATCAATAATACTTCATAATAATCAATTGTGAAGCAGAATTCAAAAATAAAGATCAAAACATGGATACAATCAAAGATAGTAACCATAATAGACATCTTGGACAAAAAGGAAAAATTTTATTTTTCGGTGAATAGTGCCGTATTCGTGAATAGTGCCGTATACGTGAATAATGTCGTATACATGAATAGTAACCCCGACACAAAAAGTTCCAAATTTGATAAAAACTCATATCAATATTTCAGCATAATGATATTGAAGAAAATAATATCATTTAAGAAGAAAATAATATCCCTTACCTCAAGATATCAGTACTTCTGGTCGGAATACCGGTATAAGGCTGAAAGAAACTTGCTCTGATGAATAGAAACTCTCAAAGTATCTAAATACTCACAAAATACACTCAATAATCTAGAGAGAGAAAGAGAGAAAACTTGTTTCTGGTGTGATTTTTAATTCTAACTTAGCCCTCTATTTATAGGAAAATTTTAGTTGGTTTGACCTGCAACCTGATGGCTTTACCTGCTACTATTCCCACCCACCACATTTGAAATATAATTCAGCACATTTCTTCACCAACCACAAGTGGGGCCCACCAATTCTAGAATTTTCCATCGAAATGATAAACTCTGAAAATTTAACAATTTCTGAACCAGTCATCTCGTAAAATTCATAATAAATCATACGTTCATTTTTAACGGTTCAAAATTTGTGGACATATACTCAACTTATATATGTATAACATATCCAAAAATTACCACGATCCAACGGTCGGATTAAAAATTATAACACCCGCAATATTTCTCAAAAACCTTGATTTGATTTTTAATACCTCCATTCTGATAAAAATACTGATAAAACACCTCAACATTAACTCCTTCATTTTTAACCACAAAAGTATATCTCTCATTTATATCCACATAAAATAAATATTTCCTTATCATATGAATCAATAATTAATTATTCACAAATAATATTACAGAATCACATTTATGACAACCAGGCCGTTCCCAGGAAAGAGGGGGCTTTCCAATAAGGATTTCTCCTTACTGGCGCGCAATTAGATGACCAAACCTCTCCTTAGACAGAACTTTCTAGACATTGCCAATAATGTTATCTAATAATATTATTCAAATAATATGAATTATTGATCTGATAAAGAAAAATACTGTGCAGCAACAATTATTGAAACAACAATAATATAAAATATCAACGCAACAATTATTGAATCAATAAAATAAAATATTGAACAATAACTACTGTAACAATTATTGAGTAGTGCCTTCTTACGTAAGAATCAATAATTGGTGCAATACCGTGTGCTACTGTATTTTAATCACCGGGCATTCCAACAGTATTAACGGTAACAACTACGCCGTTATTTATAAATAACTTATACTTGTCATTTTCTTCATCCAATTGCTTTTCGTTATGGGGCCCACACAAGGCTGCGCCGTCGTACGAATATTCCCCGACAGCAAGAATATTCCACGACCAAACGAATATTCCCCGACAAAATGAATATTTTATAACCACTTGCTTATTTTGCAAAATTTGCACATTTCACCCATAACCAAAGTATTATATCAAATTAGCCCCTTATTATTCACAATAATATTTAGAGAAAATTTGATTTTATTCATTAATAAGTTGGGGTCTTACAATTTATATCCACATCAAATAAATATTTTCTTATCATATAAATTAATAATTAATTATTCACAAATAATACTACAGAATCACAATTATGATAATCAGGCCGTTCCAGGAAAGAGGGGGCTTTCCAATAAGGATTTCTCCTTACTAGCTCGCAATTAGGTGACCAAACCTCTCTTTAGATAGAACTTTCTAGACATTGCCAATAATGCTATTTAAAAATATTATTCAAATAATATGAATTATTGATCTGATAATGGGAAATACTGTGCAGTGACAATTATTGAAACAACAATAATATAAAATATCAACGCAATAATTATTGAAATAATAAAATAAAATATTGAACAGTAACTACTATAACAATTATTGAGTAGTGTCTTCTTACGTAAGGATCAATAATTCAAAAATATTGTGCAAAACCGTATGCTACTGTGCAACCACGCATATTACTGTATTTTAACAACCGGGTATTCTAACAGTGTTAACGGTAACAACTACGCCATTATTTATAAAAACTTAATTTTGTCATTTTCTTCATCCGACAGTTATTCTGTTATGGGGCCCACAAATGGCTGCGCCGTCGTACGAATATTTTCCGACAGAAAGAATATTCCACGACCAAACGAATATTCCCCGACAACAATGAATATTTTATAACCACTTGTTTATTTTATAAAATTTGCACATTTTACCCATAACCAAAATATTATATCAAATTAACATTTTATTATTCACAATAATAATTAGAGAAAATTTGATTTTATTCATTAATAAGTTGGGGTCTTACACATAATATCCCTATATTATGACCGACCAACAAATAAGCTTAGGTATGACACACTAGCGAAGGATTTACTCGTCTCTCCCCTCCTAGTTCTATTTTTCGATCTCCGCCAAAGACCATATCCCTAAGCTCTGATACTAATTGTGACGCCCCTAAAATAGGTATACATCACCCATTCTGAGTCGCCAAATACATGGTACAGAAATAAATACAACTTCATTAATATAATTGTCGTACAAAATACGACAACACATACACTATGAGTTTAAATACAAATATTGTCTAATAGACAGTATTCAAACTCAAAAGGAGTCCTCATTATAATTATTGATACATTATTTTACAAAAATAGTGAGGACTGCTAAAATAACTTTTTAGAACCATCACTCCATACCCCGGCTAGTTCCTGCTATGTTCTCACCTCATTAGAAGAAAAATAGAATAAAAACAAAAAGAGTAAGCTTAACTAGCCCAGTAATGAATATTATGACTAAGATAATATACAACAAATTATCATTAGTCTTCAACAGGGAAAAATCTGATAGAATATAATAGACAATAAGTTTTAGATCAACAACTGCAGCGGAAACAGCAATCCATTAGAAGAGTCAAGTAGAGAATAAACTCTACTATCTTCTAAGATTTAAAAGTTCATCATCAATATTTTATCCCTGAAACATCAATCAATATACATCTTGAATCAAATATTCATCTTTGCACTACAGGGCAAATATATTCATTTGTATCGCCAGTTGGTCATGTTCATCTCAATATCTGTTCATCTTCGCACTACGGACCAAAGATATTCATCAGTTAATCATTCATCTTTGCACTACATGCCAAAGATATTCATCAAGTATCATCATTAAGGACTAAGGATGATGAAAAATATTTTAGAGAACGAATCCAGTAAGATAAAATGACAAAAATTAGAGATTCATACTTTAGATAATCCAAGTTAAAAAATACTCCATAATAAACTATAATGGAGTAAAATTCAAGAATGAAGATCAAAACATAGATACAATCAAAGATAGTAACCATAATAGACATCTGAGACAAAGAAGAGAAAATTTTATTTTTCGGTGAATAGTGTCGTATTTGTGAATAGTGTCGTATACGTGAATAGTAACCCCGACACAAAAAGATAGAAATTCTACAATAAAATTCATATCAATATTTCAGCATAATGACATTGAAGAAAATAATATCATTTAAGAAGAAAATAACATCTCTTACCTCAAAATAATAGTATTTCTGATCGGAATATCGGATGTAAAGTCGAAGGAAACTTGCATTGAATAGCAACTCTCAAAGTATCTAAATACTCACAAAATACGCTCGATAATATAGAGAGAGAGAGAGAAAAAAAAAACTTGTTTCTTGTGTGATTTTCAATTCTAACTAAGCACCCTATTTATAAGAAAATGCTAGAACGCCAAAGGAGACTAAATAATAAAATAATAATATTTCTTTTCTTCTTTTCTACGTCCACCTTTATCAAAGCCAGTCATCTTGGACACAAATTTGTAGCCCGCATGTTAAAAACAAAAGTGGGTCCCACCCACAATTTTAATAAAAATATTTAATTTCTGAAACTTCAATAATTCATAATAAATAGCCCTTTTATCAGAAAAATACGTATTTTATGTCCATTCCATAGAAAATTAAATTCACTACAACTTTGTAAGTTTAAGTTTTTTCAAATTCCAAACGAAAAATGACCGAAATCTACATATGGACGATTTTTAACACCTCTATTCCGACAAAATACTGATAAAACACCTCAGCATTTATTCCTTCATTTATACCCACAATAAATATATCCATCATTTATATCCACATAAAATAAATATTTCTTTATCATATAAATCAATAATTAATTATTCACAAATAATATTACAGAATCACAATTATGACAACCAAGTCGTTCCCAGGAAAGAGGGGACTTTTCGATAAGGATTTCTCCTTACTGGCGCGCAATTAGGTGACCAAACCTCTCCTTAGACAGAACTTCCTTAGACATTGCCAATAATGTTATCTAATAATATTATTCAAATAATATGAATTATTGATCTGATAATGGAGATATTGTGCAGTGAAAATTATTGAAATAATAATAATAAACAATATCAATGTAGCAATTATTGAATCAATAAAATAAAATATAGAACAGTAATTACTGTAACAATTATTGAGTAGTGCCTTTTTACGTAAGGATCAATAATTCATCAACACTGTGCAATACTGTGTGTTACTGTGTAATTACGCGTATTACTGTATTTTAACCACCTGGTATTCCAACAGTGTTAACGGTAATAATTACGTCGTTATTTATAAAAACTTAAACTTGTCGTTTTCTTTATCCGACCGTTTTCCGTTATGGGGCCCACAAATGGCTGCGCCGTCGTACGAATATTTCCCGACAGAAAAAATATTCCACGACCAAACGAATATTCCCCGACACAATGAATATTTTATAACCACTTGCTTATTTTATAAAATTTGTACATTTCACCCATAACCACATCATTATATCAAATTAACACCTTATTATTCAAAATAATAATTAGAAGAAATTCGATTTTATTTATAAAAAAGTTGGGGTCTTACATTTAATGTTACAGGCAAAGGCTTGTGGTGAAAATTCTCTTTGGGTCGTAGTGCAAAGATGGACTGTTGTTTGGCATGATCATGACCATTAGTGATACAAATGAATTTTTTTGGCCTGTAGTGCAAAGATAAAATGTTAATTTGCATAATTATTAATTGGTGTTATAGGGATAAAATATTGACGATAGATTTTTAAATCATAGAAGATAATAGACATCATTCTCTACTTGACTCTTCTAATGAATTGTTTGTTCCGCTGCAGTTGTTGATCTAAAACTTATTATCCATTATATTTTATCTTATTTATCATTGTTGAAGGCTAAAAATAATTTATTTCTCATTATCTTAGTCATAATATTTTTTACTTAACTATTTGAGCTCGCCATTTTTCTTTTTATACCATTGTTCTTCTCAGGAAATGAAAGTGTAGATGTGACTAGTCGGAGAGTGGAGTAATGGTCCGAGATAGTTACTATAGAAGTTTTCACTATGTTATGATATAGTTTGATAATAACTGTAATGAGTATTTAATTTGAGTTTGGATATTTTCATACTATGTATGGTACAATATTTGTATTAAAACTCACAGTATGTGAGGTTGTATTTTGCACGACAGTTTAATAGTTGTAAATATAAAATTTTATATTTTAATTTTGTAGTATTTATTTTGATGACTCAAGATGGGTTAGGGGAACTTATTTTGGGTGCGTCTCACATTTTGAGTTTTTCTGAGTCAATCTATGAAATCCTAAAATTTATAATTGATATAATTTCGTTCAAATTTTATCAAAAAAAAAGAAGGTTGAATGACACAATTATGTACCTCCAAGTTGTCAACCACTTTTAAAGTTGCTCCTAAAGTTTATTTTTCGCCAGTTAGGTCCTCAAAGTGAAACTTTTTATCGTTTTCGTTCCTTTTACCCGATTTGACCCCAACCCGACCCATTTTGACCCAACCCGACTTCAATTTCACCAATTAATATTTTTTTAAAAACTAAAAAGTTGTAAAATTATTTTAAAAATAATAATTATTTTAACATTATTTTAAAAATAATTATTATTTTAGAATAATATTTTATTCTAAAATATTAAAAATAATTATTATTTTCAGGGAAAAAATATTAGAAACTTTTATTTTTTTTTCATAAAATGAGTAAAGTTTCATAAAATATAGATTCAAAAAAATTAAATTAGAAAACAAAACTTTATTTTCACAAAAAAAGTAGATTTTTTCATTTTTTATGTAAAAATTTATTTTTCAAAAATTTTTTTATGTCTTTACCATTATTATATGTATTCTTAATATCAGAATTTTTAAAAATAGAAACTAAAAATTAAAATAAAAATACAAAGACAGTAAAAGATAAATAAAAAAATTGATTCATTTTTTGTAAAAAAAATTATTTTTTTTAAAAATAATAATTATTTTTTAGGAAAAAAAATTAGAATTATTTTCATTTTTTTTAAAAAAATAAGTAAAGTTTTACAAAATATAAATTTTAAAAAGTAAAGCTTTATTTTTAGAAAATGGGTAAAGTTTTATAAAATATAGATTCAAAAAAAGTAAAGAAAAAAACCTTATTTTCATAAAACAAAAGTGGATTTTTTATTTTTAAAGTTGTGTAAATTTTCATAACAATAATTAAGAATTAAAATTTTAAACTTTAAAATTTTTTTTAATCTATATTTTATGAACTTTACTAATTTTTGAAAAAAAAAATTTCTAATACATTTTTCTGAAAATAATAATTATTTTAAAAACTTTTTAAAAATAATATTTTATTTAAAATATTAAAATAATTATTATTATTTTAAAAATAATATTTATTTTTAAATATTAAAATAATATTTTATTTAAAATATTAAAAATGATTATTTTAAAAATAAATTTAAAACTCTTTAGGTTTTAAAAAAAAATAATTGGTGAATTTTGGGCTGGGTCAAGGAGAGCAGATCCTCTGTCCCCAAATTTCCTGTCCCCCTTGTGTCCCCCCATTTAAATTATGACACATGTCATTTTATTTTATTTTAGAATTAATTAGTGTTAAGTAAGAGACTATGTGTCAAAATGTAAGTGGAGGGACACAAGGGGACAGAAAATTTGGGGACAGATGATCTGCTCTCCTGGGTCAAGTTGGGTCAAATTTGGTGGTCAAAATGAGTTGGTTGGGGTCAAATCCGGTAAAAGGAGCCGAAACACCAAAAAATATCATTTTAAGGACTTGATTGGCGAAAAATTAATTTAATGACAACTTCAAAAGTGGATCGCAACTTAGAGAGACAAAAGTGTCATTCAACCTAAAAAAACAACAAATATGATGATTAGTAGTATTTTATAGTTAATTTACAATTGTTATATTTGTTTTTATTAAAACTAAATAACTTCACGGTAATTTTGAATTTTAAAATTTTATAAATTAACTCTAAAAAATTAAAATATATCTCCTTTTAGAACAGAGTCAAAAAGGAAAAACAAAAGTTTTCACTTTAAGTTCTAGCTTGTGTTTCAAAGTTTTTAATGTTAAATTCTTGTGAATCTTTTCTGTTTTCTATGTTTATGAGTACGTAGACAATACTGTGATGCCACCCCATCCTCAACTTGTTTAGTATTACAATGCCAGTACATGTTCAATACAATGTCTATATATATATATATATATATATATATATATATATATATATATATATATATATATATATATATATATAAGTTTCATCCACAGTAACCGGTTGTTGTGAAGTATTGGCTTGTTAAAATTTCGGCTGGAGAAAAAAAAAATCAACAGGCCAAAAAAAAAATTGCACAGACCAGTTACTGTGGATGGAACTCATATATATATATATATATATATATATATATATATATATAGAGAGAGAGAGAGAGAGAGAGAGAGAGTAGAGAGAGATCAGAGGTATCTTTGTACGTGTTTTGTTTCATTCTCTCTCCAAATCATTGATTTATATTAAACAAAATCAAATGGCTTTTCAAAAACTTAATTCTCAGGCAGTGTGAAGCTAGGAAGTGACCCTAGTTTTTCTCATTAATTAGTTCGCATTTTTCTGATATTTAGTAAAAAAAAAAATACTAGTCAACAGAAACTGTTTTACAGATCAATATTTGCTGTACCTAGATTTTTTTTGAGAGTTTACTTCTTGTTCTTTAAAATTCTACAAGTCACCTCTGTAAAACACGCATCAAAAAGTCAATTTTCTTAAATTTTGAATGAAATGGACACTAAATATCATATATTCCATCTCTCCTAAAATTATAATTAAAATTTAAAAGCGACCAACTTTTAATATCCTCTTAATATTAAGTATTAACTAAGAATTTAATTGTAATTGTGATCCAATAAATGATAGTAAAAAATACAGATAAATTAAGAATATCATTCCAGAACTTTACAGTTTTAAAATATAAATGCATCCCTTTTTTTGA
Source organism: Panax notoginseng (assembly GCA_016801055.1). NCBI lineage: Eukaryota > Viridiplantae > Streptophyta > Magnoliopsida > Apiales > Araliaceae > Panax > Panax notoginseng. Next base: position 129,881,530 of record CM029023.1, read on the forward strand.
AATAGACTAAAAAATATCTCTAATTTTTAAAAAAAATAATTAATATCACACTCTAATTAGTAGTTTAGTCAAAATTTTATTCTTCTACTTTTAGTTTTTATTACGGTGGTAGTATATTAATAGCCACTAGCTAGTACCCAAAGGATATGCACTGCACTAGGTAATCTTCAAGGTCTATAATAAATATTACAATGGAATCAACAATGCAGACTACTATTTTTGTCATTTTACAATATTAAATCAAGGTTTAGGTATAATTTTTTTTCTTAAAAATAATGCCATTTTGACCTAATGAACTCAAAAAATGGTGCATGTGGAAGTTTCCAATTAATGAGCAAGAAATATATATATATATATATATATATATATCATGACCCTTTATATACAGAGCAATTAAGCTCTTAATTCTTATTATACTCCCTCTTTTACTTAATATAAGTCGTTTTAGAGAAAGATTTTTGTTCTTTAATATAAGTTGTTTGAGAATTTTAAGTAAGTATTAATTGTTTAATTTTCAATATTATCCCAAGTATTAAATATTACTTTGGTTCTCTCCCTATTTTTTATCCAATAAATAACACTCTTTTTTCAATATAAGGGTAATATAGATAATTAATTTTATATTTAATATTTTACAATTATTTTCTTAATACTTGTGCACAACTCTAAAACGACCTATATCAAAAAATGGCGGGAGTAGCTCCTTCATGCATGAGATTCCTAGTTTGCTGTTCCTTTTGTCTTTTCTATTTTGTTTGTATCCATTTATTTTTCTGAAATTTGTATTTTTTTTAAAAAGAAAACAATTACCTAACAAACAGGTGTTTAGTCATCAGCTAATTCCTAGAAAAATAATTTCCTAAACAAAAGAAACAAAAATATAAAAATAAAAGGCAATATGTTACCTGATTAGTGATTACGGCATGCTACAGATTGGCTAACTTGGTATTTTGTTTGGTTTACTATTCCAAGATTCCTTCTTCCTTTCCAATTTTTTTAATATTTTCATATAAAAAGTGTCGTAATAAATATATAGCGACGATTTTTATATAAAAATATTATTTTTTTTATTATAAATTTATCAATTTCTTTTTTTTATGGGACGGGTGACTGGGGGCAACAAATAAACAAAATACACTAATTAAACACACTTTTAATTATCCACTTCTTACACTCTATTGCAAACTTAAACACAATTAATGTCCATTTGGCTGCTTAGGGTATGCGAATTGATTGGCTCTTATTTTTGGTAAGATAGTACCTTCTTTTTTTCTTCTTTTTTTTGGGGGTGGGGGTGGGGGTCGGGTTTGGGAGGGGGGGGGGGATAACGTCTTAATAGTAAAATATACTCCCTCCTCTTTTTAACTGTTTTTTAGAGAAGTATTTTTGTCTCTTAATATTTTTTATTTGAAGATTTCAATTAAGCATTAATTATTTATTTTTTAATATTATTCCAATAATTAAATATATAATTTTGGTTCTCTAACTATTTTTTATCTAATAAATAATACTCTCTTTTTTTAATATAAGGATAATATAGACAATTGACATTATATTTAATGTTATACAATTAATTTTTTTACACTTATGTATAATTTTAAAACGACATATATTAAATGATATAGGTGGGGTTTGGTTCACGGAAATAACGTTTTATCGGTAAAATATACTTCTCTCGGTTCAATAATAACTGTCTTTTTATTTTCATGCACATGAATTACGAAAATCATTTAATATTATCATTTAAGAATTAAAATTTGTATGAAATTCCATCACTGTTTCTTTATGAAAAGTTGGAAACTATTAATACAAGAGAGAATTTATTAAGAGAATAAGAGAAGTTAGGGGTATTACAGAAAAATAAATAATTTATTCTATTAGAAAATTATAAATAACAAATAAATTGAAACAATTTTTATTTTTAAAAACATAATTATTATGGAATCGAGGGACTACTTACGGTAAAATATATGTTAGGTCAAAGGAAAGTGCTTTGCTTCTTTTATATATATATATAAACACAGCCTGTAATTTAAAGAATATGGCACATATATAGCCGCCAACCCCCCCCCCCTTCTTTTTATATTTCTTTTCCTCTAAATTCTTCTTTATTTTTCTCTCTCTCCTCAATTTGAAGAAGTGGCTGCAGCTGCAGAGGTCCGGTCTGATGGCTTTGCATAACCCACTATAAATTTGGGCAATCTTTGTTATTCCTCAATTTAGTATTTTTGATAAATTTTTTTTTTTATTTACGCTCTTTTATGTTTCAATAAAAATATTCCCTCCGATTTGCGGATCCACAGGGGCGCCTTCGGCCCTACTAACAACGACAAAAGCTTATTTTAAATTATAAAATTAATATTGATTTTTTAAAAAATAATTTTAAAATATTTATAAATTTAAAATAAGCATGAATTCATCATAATTATCAGTTTATTTTTTGGTAATTTATTATATGTATAATTATTTTGGCATAAACTACATGAAATCATGATGCAACTTTTTTGAAAATTAATATTTTCACAATACTTTTTGATATTTCTACATG